>OY728129.1:927804134-928415540 GCA_963277665.1 Viscum album | reverse complement strand
ACACTTGTATATTTTATACAAAAATAATACTCTCTTGATTTGTATATATTTTTTAAGATAATTCTCTCATTCCTTGAAAACCAAGATAGCTTTTAACAGAAGATATGGCTTCATAAAAAATAATGACTTCATGAAAACCATTTCCATTTATATTATTCTTCTTTCTATTAAAAATATTATTTAATAACTTTAATAAAATATAAATAATAAAATTATACTTATTTAATAATGATACTATAAATAAATAACATCATAATCATACTCATGTATTAATTATATCATTTTCTTATTGGGGTCTGTTCAACCACTTAATTGGTTGAAGAAAAAATAAATTTTCATTGATGATTATGGAAACCAAATTACTCATAACACATTATATTAACAGGTAAATAATGTTTGTTTAATCTATAATGGTAATAATAATATTTAAGATATTATTAATATACCATTGTAGGTTCAATTAAAATTTATAAAACAAGTGTGTTATAGATTTCATAATTGGGAATCATACCCAAAACTCTCATGGAATGGAAATATAACATCCTAAATCTTTATGTAAAATATATTAAATTACCTTTTCTATAATTTATATGATGAAATTATGATCTTGTAATAATGACTGAGACCCCCATACAAAAAAAGATAAATAATTGTTAACCCTACTAACAAACAATGATCAATATAAACTAAAAATAAGAAATAATTATATTATAAATGAAAAATATAAAAATTAATAAATATGAATAATATTATTAAATATATTATAAATTAGACTTATTTTATTAACAAGGAGTATGGAGTTCCTCATACTATGAAAAAATCCCATTTAATGGGGTTTCATCTCAATTTCCATTCATTGAGGCACGATTCATAATAGGAACCAATTATATTTTATACAGTTCACTTACATCCACATTGACTTATATTAACATTATTAAAGTTTAAGTAATTATATTTATAAGTATATTTCTTTAACCTTCCTACACATTCTTTTGATTCATTTATTAACAAAGTTCTAAGGGTGTTTTGATAAGTCAATTCAATTTCATTGAATTATAATACTTTTTATTCTTTGCAAAAGATCAATTTTTCCTTACCATCCACTTTATTTTTCTCTACAAATATTAATCTCTATATATTAAATATTTTATATCTTAGTTTTTAATATATTTATTTTAAAAATTATTTCCTTTTTAAGTAAATGTTACTAAAAACATAATTGTTTTTATTTTCTCAATATGCATGTCGTCAGGTTATAATCTTTCTTCCTGAGTAAGATCTTATAATTTTTTATCTTATTTCATTACTATATATAATATAATATTTTCTTTTTATCTCTAAGTAAATTTAATTTCCATATTAAAGCTTATTCTTTTATATATTCCTTTTATCATAAAAATTTGACACTGTTAAGAATAATTTCAAACCTCTTATAAGATATTTCTATTATGTGTCCTTTTTATTCACTACCACTGATGTATTCTTTTAATATTTTGATATATAAATATGTTTTATCTTATATACTATTATTATTTCTCATTATTTATTTTTAGTAAGAAATTTTATAATTATTTCATTTATGTTGGTTTTCTTTAAAACTTAATTAAAATCATTAAAAATCATTTCTTATCAATTTTGTTTATTTTTTATCCTCCACTCCAAATTAATTTACATAAACATTATTTATTTTCAAGGATAAATTATTAATGAATCTTAAATTAATGATTTTAATTTTATTTTTTCACCTTTTGAAATTTGTTTTATGGAAGTGTCTTGTATCTTAATCTCTTCGTGACAATGTTAAAATAAATTAGAAACTCTTTTTATAATTTTTCTTCCATTTTACTCCATATATAAAAATATTTATATTATATTAGTAATTTTCATGATTCAACTATAAATAATCTTATTTTATACATATTTTATATGATTGAGCTTTTTTATATCAACTAATCTATTATTTATGTAATTTTATAAAATAACATTTGAAAATGTTATGAAAACCATCTTTTTTTCTATGGGTTTTTTTCTGGATAAGATGAATAATTGATTTCATGTGGTAAATACATGTATGTCTTATAATTATGTGATTTTTTTATTATATATTCATTTAATGAAATGGGTGGTGTTTTATATCTCATGAGATAATAATATTATTTTTTGACATGGTTATGGTTTCTTCATAACTTAATATATAGGAATGGTTATGATTTTCAAAAAACATTATGCATGGACATGATTAGGGTCTTTTATAACTTTGTGTGCGGTTAAGAATAAATATGTTTCATTGTTATATTATATAATATGATTATTTTTATTCTGAAATTATATGTTTTTCCATGTTTATATGTTTTTCTCTTTAGATCATGATTATTTTTTCATGTCTCCAAATTCATACTTCAGGGTAAATATATTTGATCCTTTAAGGGTATATGTTTTCATATCAAGACTTGTGGAAAAATATTATGATATAATGTTATTTTTAATTAGATATTTTTCTCATTTTCATGTTTTATCAGAATAATGTGATCTAAAAATATATGACCCATTTATATGTTTTCCCTTTCTGAGAGTTTTAGCTAAATCCTTCTTATGTTTCCCATTTCCCTAGGAGAATATATGAAGGATTTTTTTAATAAGTAAGTCATGTGTGGGTAATTTTATAGATTATATTTAATAAATAATGTGTAAAAAGAAATATATATATCTTATTACCAAGGACACTAAATCTATTGGTTCAGTGATGGTGAATTTATTTATGAGATGTAAATTCTAAATTTTACATCTGTTATAATACATATATGTGTGTGTGTGTGCGTTTGGGTGTTATATTTGGAACTACTCATTAGTTTCGGGAGTCAATCACTCATTTCTCTTGAACCTATCATCATGTAACTCACCAAACTCTAATGTAATTATATATTTCCCCTTTACTTTACTTATGATCCAAAATAAATGTCCTTAGTTTTCACCAATAAATGGAGTTATCTTCCACCCCCCCTCAAAACCACTTATATTATTTTATTTCCACATGAATCGATAAAAAAAATATATTTACTAATGTTTTCAAACATGTATCATAAATTCTAGTCTTATGAAGGATACATAAATACTTTATTTTAAACAAACCTATTACGAAAAGAAGTGATTCCATCTAAGAGGTTAAAGAACATTCATAGAATTTTGGAATAAAGGTAATGGTTTATTTTCTAATATCACTTATAAATTAAGATTATCTATGTATAAATAATATTCATGTAATTTTGTAATAAAGGTAATTGTTTATCTTTGGGTGAATTTTTGGTATTTTTTTGATAACATTCATACTTTGATGAATAGTGAAAAATAATAAATTTTAATTAAAAACAAATTTTTTAATAAAAATAATTTATAGTGTTAAGTTATCAATTTGATTTGTTTTAATGTATCATTAGATTTTATTTTTATCATTTAATACAAATTAGTCCATTGGAGGAATTTTACAACTAAATAGTACAATAACATATATCAATATTTGGTAGTTATTTCTTCTTAATAACCTGTTTTTTGGTTTCAACAATAGTATTTAATTTTAAATTAATTTTTGTAAATTATTTGTTTTTATTTTTGAAAAATGGATTCATATGTGGAATCAGGAGTTCCAAATTGTGTAAATAGGTAACTTTTATTTTTATACATTATGAATAATTACTTCAGTAAATATTTTATTTTCCATAGTTAAAGGAAAAATCAGGTAAATAAAGGAAAAAATTATATTATAATATTATTAAATATCATTAATGAACCACTTTTGGTTCTCTTGGCGTTTTATAGTATGTTTATTAACCATTTATTATAATAATACAATAATATGTGGTAAAAGTTAAACTATTTAAATAAGAGTTAAATCTAAAAGATAAGGTTAATATGGTGACATAAACTTTTCAAAAACCTATTGGTTCAGATATTTTTTACCCATCCCCACTTTAATCCCTAAATAAAACATTTTGGAGCCATCATAAACTAAATACGATTTTATAATCAAATTATATTTCAAGATTTTTCTAAAGTGACCCTCACTTCTCTTATAAAGGGTATTTCACCATATCTCAGAATCACCCCTCCA
The DNA here is from genome assembly GCA_963277665.1 of Viscum album. Classification (NCBI taxonomy): domain Eukaryota; kingdom Viridiplantae; phylum Streptophyta; class Magnoliopsida; order Santalales; family Viscaceae; genus Viscum; species Viscum album. The sequence goes on along the minus strand of OY728129.1, from coordinate 928,411,435 downwards.
AAACAATTTGTCTTGGCCAAAACCTACTAAAATATCCTTACAAAAACCCTCACATCTACCTAGAGGAATTAATTTCATCAAAAATCCAACCTAAGTATCCCTTTTGATCAACTCAAAAGGAAATACCCGAAGAAGAGGTAATAATTTCACCACCTCTTTCAAAGTTCTTTTCTTCTTTCACTTCCTCTTTCTTTGTTGTCTACAAACCAAAATAATAACTCATGTACCTTATACATATAGTTATGTTATTAAAAATATCGTATAACTATATTCATTATTTTATTCATCCTATGAATGACAAGTCACCGTACGTGCGTACGTACGGCTTACAGTCTCCATGCCATGGTGTTGTTTGTTATTTGAACACTTCATTATTTGGATGGGTATAATAATGAGTATAACTAATGTAAATAATAAATATAACATGTTTAGGATTTTTAATATATGATATACCATCCAATTACATAGATTTCACCATCAATAGAATGATATTGTCGCTCGTGCGTACCTACAGATTATCGTATCCACAAACATGATGAAATTCAATCCCCATCATAACCATTCAAGAATAATTTTATTTTTATGATGAAAAATAATGTTTTATAACTTAATACCATTTTTTATATGGATCAAATACATCCATTCCATAAAACACATGGCTTACGAACCAATAATATAAAGGAAAACAAATCAGTTAACACCCGAAACAATGATACTACTAAAATATTATTAACAAAGAAATATTATATGATCATATATGATATCATTTTTATGTATGTGGTTAATGTATAATTTAATAACAATGATTTAAATATTATACATAAGGTTAACGTACCCTCGATTAGAGTTAATTTTATAATCTCTTTATTATCTATGGTTTTTTTATACCTGAGTGTCTACTGGGACTTCTTTATCATCCACATCAATATTTCATAAAAATTTATTTCAAAACATTTTACTATTTCCTAGAATGTGGGTTAAATTAATTTATACCCTTTTGAATTTCTATAAAATGTTTTGAATGAAATCTTTCAGTTTTTTTTGCAAACAAGGTACTTTATGACCTTTTCGACAAATTAAGGTAAGAATGTTTTTTTAAATTATACATAGGGTGCTGATATTTTCTATCATTATAACATCTTCAAAGATTCCTTTACAATATTATAAGAATATTTTCAAAATAAATTTTTTGTTTTATAAATATGTGACTTTTAAATGATTTCAAAATAGAAAGTGATATTTCTCTCAAATAGTTTTTATTTCATATATGTCAACATCCTTTGATGGATTTTACACATGTTTAAAGTTCATTTATTATGATACAAATATTCCATAGTGTATTGAAGGTTTTGTGATATGTTTTACTATATATGTGTTATTTTTATACCATTCATGGTGTATAGTAAAAGTATTAACATTTCATATTCTAGTTTTAATTTGAACGTTTATGTTATGTTTTAACCTTTTTATATAAGAAATACATTGGACTTAGTAAGTGATGGGTGGAGCCCGCAATAGCTCCTCGATGCACATGTAGTTCTCCTGAGACAAACTAGTGTCTTAGAATAAGGCCTTGAGAAAATCTTATTGTAGTCTTATAAAGATACCTTGACTATGTGGTTATGATGTCCGACATTATGCATTCCATCATTATAAAAATGGTTATTGATATTACATGTGATTATTAGACTAGTATAGTATCCGTGTGAATAAGTAAATGGAATTATTTGATTTATCATTGCCATATTATTCTGATGTTTATGTTTAAAATGCTTGTGTTTTATTCTTACGCATTTCCTTAAATGTTTTTGATTATTTATGAAAGTTTCCTCTATATTTTTATCCTTAATGAGCACCTGAGCTCACCCCTTTCTATGTTTTATTTTTTTCCCGGATGCGAAGATGTATATAATGACTGTTCTAGAGGGATAGTCTGATGGATATTAATGTATTCAATGGAGACAATGTTGTTTTGGTTTTTCATTTTATAATTTAATGTAAAACTTATGTTTGTATCTAGTACTTCCAAGGCTACTAAAATGATATGTTTTTTAGGACATGATTCCTTGTATCTTTCCAATGTTATGTACTAATGCACTGACTCTAGGTAACTGGGGTCGGGGCGTTATAGTTGGTATCAGAGGAAGTTTAGTAAAAAATATGGAAGCTAGATTTAGAAAAACTCTGCTTAGAAAACATTACCCTAAGATAGACTTTGATGATTAGTATAGAAGAACATCTTAGAATTTTGGTAATGTAGAGATTTTGTGAATTTTACAAGAAATACATCCATGTCTGGATATGAGCAAGTAGAGGCGGCTTTGGCACAGATTTACCTAGGAGTGAAAACTCTGACAAGGAGTTTCAGTCTTGACCCAGGGTATCTAGGTACACGACAACGGACCTTATTGCACTCTTAGTTATGACACTCCTAGGGGATATGTTTTCGATAATTCACATTTTATTTACAAACCATTATGAATGATTTATGAGTCTATACCTCCTCAAGGAAAACATTTTTTATAGTTATGGATTATATCCATAAAATATTCAATTTATGTTAAGTGTCTTAAAAGTTTGGAATTATGTATTGCGATTCATAAACTAATCTAGTGTATGACATTATAAAGAAATGAAGCCTATTGGAAGGAATGGAAACCGTATCGATGAACGTAATCCATGAAGGGATTTCCCTCCTACTCAAGTTAATTAGAGTGGATCTGGTGATGCAACTAGTGCTGATCAGATTATCACCATACTGGGACAACTCACTCAGGTGATGAATAATAACCATACCCGTATGGAGCACCCTGATCCACAACACGAAGGATCAATGTTAGACTGCTTCATGGAGAAAAAACCACCAATATTAAATGGTACTACAAATCCATTTGTAGCTGATAAATGGATATGTTTCATAAAGAAAATATTTCTTTCTTTGGGTGTAGTGAAATGGAAAAGGTTTTCATGGAAATTTATCGCCTCACAAGAGATGAAGATCAATGGCGAGCATTGATTCAAAACACAATCGAAGATGATGAAGTATCAAATATGTAATGGAGGGAGTTTAAAGATATTTTCTTATAAAAATACTTTCCTTGTGAACATCGAGCGAATATGGAATGATAATTTATGAGTCTGAGGAAAAAATAGGATGATAATGTCACAAAGTATGAGGCTAACTTTACAAGGTTAGTAAGGTATGAAACAGATTATATATGTAACCCAAGGAGTAATATTGATTGATTCTTTGATGGGTTAAAACCATTTCTCCATCGATAATTAGTTTCACAATCCTTATCATTGTACGAAGATATTGTCTCATGTACTATCAAGATAGAAAAGGAATTCTCTATATCTAATGACTTTAAAGTAAATAAAGAGATGAAGAGATCATCTAGACACTCTAGAAATGGAAATAAGGGGAAGAAGAGATAAGTTTAATTTCCATCCTATAGTAAATGTGGGAATAAACACCCCAGTACTTACCTAAAGGGAATGAGAGCATGGTACATGTGTGGTGAAAAAGGCCAACACGCTTGTGACTGCAAGGGAAAGAAATAGGTTGGGAATGTTTAATTCTACAATTGTATAGAAACGGGTAATTATATAAATGAATGTCCTTAGTGCCAAGGAAACTTACCTCAGAAAAGGAAAAGAGAGCAATTCCAAGCTTATGTTATCACTACTACTGAGTTTGAAGATCTGAAAGATGTGTTGGCGGGTAAATAAATTGTTTCCTCGCGTTTAGACAATTCTTTATTTGATTTTGGATCATCGCATTGTTTCATATCTTCTCAGTTTGATAAGAAAATTATATATTTCCATTTTTATTTAACAATGGAGTTTCCAGTCAAAACTCTTAAGGGAAGAATCATTGCAAAAAAATTTAGTGAATAAGTTCCCATTAGAGTATTTAAATGTTCTTTATATGCCGATCTTATCATCATACCCATTATTGAATTTGATATAATCCTTGGTACGGATTGGCTTTCAGAACATGATGTGAAATTTTATTTTAATAATATGAAGGTTAAAATTTTTGATGGTGATAAGAAATACCTTATCTTTAGATCAGAAATGTCACCATCTGATTATTATCTAGATCCACCCCCAGTAGCTCTAATAAATTCAATTATTAGGGATGAAGATAATGAAATAACTATGGGTGGGTAAAAAATGTTCAAATAGAAGACGTACCTATTTTAAAGTAATATATTGATGAGTTTCCAGAGGATTTATCTGGACATCCTCCAGAATGTGAAATTGAGTTTTATATTGATTTAATTTTTGGTTCAAGCCTCATATCGAACACCCCTTATAGAATGGACACTATGGAATTAGTGGAACTAAATAAACAAATAGAGTAATTGAGTAATAAAGGATTTATTCTCCCTAGGGTTTCTCCATGGGGGCCCCTTTTCTTTTTGTTAATAAGAAAGATGGATCTATGAGGTTGTCCATTGACAACAGGGTGATCAATGCAATAATAATAAAGAAAAAGTATCCCCAATCTTGCATTGATGATTTATTCGACCAAATTCCTAGAGCTCAATATTTTTCAAAGATTGACCTTCGATATGGATATCATCAATTGTCTGTGAAGAAGGAAGACATTCCAAAAACAGTATTTTGAACCAGGTACAAGCATTACGAGTTTACAGTAATGCCTTTTGGACTGACTAATGCACACTATATTTCCATGGATCTAATGAATAGAGTTTTCAAGGAATATCTTGATGAATTTTTAGTGGTATTTATTGATGATATCTTGGTATACTGAAAAAGTAATGAAGATCATGAAAATTACTTGTGCACTATTCTAAAAACACTCATTAAAAATGAATTATATGGGAAGTTTAGAAAGTGTGAATTCTAGCTTCAAGAAATTTATTTTCTTGTTTATATTGTCTCTAAAGATGGAATCTATGTCGATCATTCAAAGACTAAGGAAATCCAAGAATGGCCAGCACCAACGAGTATAACTTAGGTATGTAGTTTTATTGGTGTAGCAGGTTATTATCAAAAAAATATCTAGAATTTTTCTCAATTGTCAAACCCATTAAACAAGCTCACACGCAAAGGGGTAAAATTTTATTGGATAAAATAGTGTGAAGAATGTTTTGAAGAATTGAAGAAAAGATTAGTCAATTCTCCTATCGTGACTCAACTATTGGGGAATGATGGGTTTGTTATTTATAGTGATGCATTAAAGAAAGGACTTGGTTGTTTCCTTATGCAGAATGATAGTGTTATTGCCTATGCATCATGACAGCTAAACATTCATGAACAAAACTATCCCACTCATGATCTCGAGTTATTAGTTGTAATATTTTAATTAAAGATATTGAGACACTATCTCTATGGTGAAAAATGTGATATATATACTAATCAATGGAGTTTGAAGTGTATTTTCTCATAGAAAGAACTCAACATGAGTCAAAGATGGTGGCTTGAACTACTCAAAGATTATTATTTCACTATACACTACCACCCAAGGAAGGAAAATAAGGTGGTAGATGATTTGAGATGAAATGATCATGGACATTTGAATAAGATGAGAGTTAAAAGGGATCATATATTCATGGATCTAGTAAATATGGATATGGGAATAATCATAGAAGGTGAAACATCAATTCTTTTTCAAATGGTTGTCAATCCAACTTTACTATAAAGGATAACAACTTCTCAGACTGATGATGAGGAGTTTCAAAATAAAATTAAAGCTTTGAATGATGGGAGATTGATTTACTTCATATATGAAGATGGAATTTTGAAATTTGGGAAGAGACATTGTATTACTGATATACCTGATCATAAAAGGGAATTTTTGGATGATGCTAATCGCTCTAACTTCTCTATACACCCAGGTAGCACTAAGATGTATAGAGGTTTCATAGAATATTTTTGTGGGATAACATGAAGAGGTATATTTATAATTATATGTCATGATGTATGGTTTTCCAATAGGTTATGGATAGAAGACAACATCTTGGAGGAGTCATGCAACCTCTTCCTATACCTGAGTTGAAATGGGATGATATTATAGTGGACTTTTTTATGGGGCTACGAAAGACACTTAGAAGGAATGAGGAAATATGGGTCATTGTTGATTATCTTACCAAGCCAGCACATTTTCATGTTATAAGAGAAGATTTATCACTTAAACATTTAGTAAGAAAATATATTAATGAAGTTGTAAGACTTCATGGAGTACCCCTATCGATTATTTCTGATCATGGTCATCTTTTTAAATCAATGTTCTAGAAAATTCTTCAGAAAGCCTTGGATACTGATCTTCATTTGAGCACTGCCTACCACCCTCAAACTGATAGAAAATCTGAACAGACTATTTAAACATTGGAATACATGTTGGGATCTTGCTCACTTGATTATCAAGGTATGTGGGATCAGTATTTACCTTTTGCAGAATTTTGTAAAACAATAGTTTCCATTAATGTATTCATATGGCACTATATGAAGCGTTATATGGAAAGAGATATCGCACACCAACTTGTTGGAATGGTGTTGGTGAAAGAAAACTTGTAGGCCTAGAACTTGTTTAGGAAACAATGGAAAAGGAGAAGTTTATCCAAACCCACATCAAATCAGCTCAAAGTAGGAAAAATATTTATGCCGATACCGAAAAAAAGATTTGGAATTTCAAGTAGGATATTGTGTTTTCTTGAAGGTATCTTCATATAAGGGTGTTATACGATTCAGTAAGAAAGGAAAATTAAGTCGAAGGTACATCTGAACTTTTGAAATTCTAGAACGAATAGGAGTTGTAGCTTATTATTTAGCAAAGCTACCAAGTCTCACTAATGTTCATGTAGTGTTTCACGTATCACATTTGTGAAAATATAAGCCTAACCCAATGCATGTACTCAGAAATAAAGAAATTGAACTGGAACCTGATCTATCTTATTGTGAAGAGTCTATCAAGACTCTAGATACGAGAGAACAAGTGCTGAGAAATTGGAAAACTTTTCTGCTGGAAGTTCTTTGGAGAAACCATAAGATAGAAGAGGCAACGTGGGAACCTGAGGAACTTATGATGAAAAACCACACGAATAATTTTATGTTGTAATATTATAGAAATTTTGAGGATGAAATTACATGAAGTATGTATGAATGTAACATCCCAAGCTTCCACGGTATGCTTCTCTTTGAATAATACATTATATTGTGTTGTATGCAACTTCAAGATCTAACACACCACAACTAATCAAACTAGGCGTTATGAATAGTAATACCACCTTTTGAAATTTTATAAATTTAATTATTCAAAATGGACTTTATTTTTTTATTCCTAATATCTAAATTAGCTTAGGGTAAATTTTTGGTATTTTTCTAATAACTTTCATACTTTGAAGAATAGTGAAAAATACTAAATTTTAATTAAAAACAAAATTTTTAATCAAAATAGTTTACAATGTTATATTATAAATTTTAGTTGTTTTAAATTTTCATTAGATTATATATTTATTATTTAATATAATTTAGGTCATTGGAAGTAATTTTACATTTAAATAGTACATAAACAAATGTCAATCTTTTGAAAGTTTTTGCTTCTTAAAACCCCATTTTTTTGGTTTCGACAATGGGAATTAATTTTAAATTATTTTTTGAAAATTTTTGTTTTAAATTTTGAAAAATAGATTTCATATTTGAAATCAGGGGGTAAAATTTTTTAAATATGTAACTTTTATTTTTAGACATTATGAATAATTACTTCGGTAAATATTTTATTTACCATGGTTAGTGGGTAAATCCGGTAAATAATGGTAAAAAATAATATTATAATAATATTAAATGACTCTAACAAGTGTTCTAACCCTATTTTTTGATAAATTTCTGACCATGGGAATCCTTGGGTCGATTTTGGGACCCCATGGATCCACTTGGAAGCGATAATGACATTTTATATTAAATAATCTAAACTATAGACAAAAATAACTACAGCTTGTATCTTTTAGTAAAACTATTTATATGAGGTTATATAATTTATATATTTGGCTATAAATATCCATTAGAAAGGTAAAAATATTTCCTACATAATTATATATTATTTATAATTTTTAGACATAAAATAAATATATTTATATATGACACAATAATGATGTTGTATTTTATTTATTAATGAAAGAATCTAATAAATGATATAATAAATATTAAAATAAATATCATTTGAACGTTTTGATGCCATCCATGAATTGTTTAGGTGAAGATGACATATTATAATTTAATCAATGTATTTTTACAATTTAATAAAGTTGTTATGACTTTCAAAAAAACTAAATACTAAATAATGTCATATTGACATAAATGACTTTTTAAAACACATAATATATTTATAAATGATATAATAGTCCTAAAAATATAAGTATTTACCAAAAGACTTATATAATATTATATATGTCATTACTGAACCACTTCGAGTTCTTTTTTCATTTTATAGTAAGTTTAGTAACCATTTATTATAATAATGCAAGAATAAATGGTAAAAGTTAAACTATTTAACTAAAAGTTAATCTAAAAGATAAGTTTAATATGGTGACCTATACCTATGTAAACCCTATTTATTGAGAGGTTTTCGACCCATCCCTACCTTATTATAAAAATAAATCATTTCAGAGACATTATAAACCAAATATGTTTGTATAGTAAATTAATATTTCAACCTTTTTCTAAAGTGACCGTCACCTCTCTTAAAAAAGGGAACTTCCCATTCTCTCAAAATCACAACTCCAAAGACATATGGATCAGACAAACCCTACTCAAATATCCTCCAAACTACCCTCACTTCGACCTATAGTCCTTAATTTGATCATAGATCCAACCTAAGGATCCCTTTTGATCAACTTAAAAGGAAACACCCAAAGAAGAGATAATAATTTCACCATCTCTTTCAAAGTTCTTTTCTTCTTCCACTTCCTCATTCTTGGTTGTTTCTATACCAAAATAATAACCCATGTACCGTATACATACTATGATTTTATTATAAATATGGTACAAACATATTCATTATTCTCTCCATCCTATGAATAACAAGTCACCATACGTGCATACATACTGCTTACCGTCTCCCCGTCATGGTGTAGTTTTTTATTCAAACACTTCATTATTTGTGTAGGAATAATAATGAGTATAAATGATGTAAATAATAAATATAACTTGTTAAGGGTTCTCTATATATGATATACCATCCAATTCTATACGATTTCACCATCAATATAATGATATTGTTGCTCATGCGTACGTACGGATTGCCGTCTCCACGAACACGATGAAATTCATTCCGCATCTGAACCATTCAAGAATAATTTTCATTTTATGATTAAAAATAATTTTTAATAACTTAATACCATTAATTATATGAATGAAGTGCATCTTATCCATAAAAAAATGTCTTACGTAACTAATCATATAAAGGAAAACGAATCAGTTAATACCTGAAATAATGATACTACTGAAATATTATTAATAATGCAATATTAGAAGATCATATATGATATCCTATTTATGAACGTGGTTATTTTTTAATTTAAAAAAAATGATTTAACTATTATAAAAGAGTTTAACTTACCCTATATTAATTAAAATTAAAAGGTAAGGGTAAATTTTACAATCAATTTAATATATAAGGTTTTTTATACATGAGTATCTTCTAGGACTTCTTTATAATCTACATTTGTGTTTATTAAAAATGTATTTCAAAAAAAATTACTATCTCCTATAATATGGGTTAAATTAATTTATTCCATTGTTTTAATTTCTATACAAAAAATTAAAGGAATCTTTCTTGTTTTTTTCCGACAAGTTACTTTATGGATTTTTCATCAAATTAAGGTAAGAATGTTTTGTAACTTATACGGAAGGTGTGGCTATTTTCCACCATTATAATATCTTCAAAACTTCCCTTAAAATATTATAATAATATTTTTAAAATAAATTTATTCTTTTATAATTATTTGACATTTAAATTATTTAAAAATATAAAGTGATATTTCTCTCAAATAGTTTGGATTTCATCTTTGTCAACATCCTTTGATCGATTTTACACTTTTTTTAAGTTGATTTATTATGATACAATTTTTTTATAATGTATTGAAGGTTTTTTGATATGTTTTACTATGGATGTGTTATTTCTATACCATTCATGGTTTATGGTTACTGTATTAAAATTTTGTATTCTAGTTTTAATATCAATGTTTATGTTATGTTTCATCCATTTTATATAAGGAATGCATTGGACTTATTAAGTGATGGGTGGAACCTGCTATTGCTCCTTGAGGAATCGATAGGTCTCATGAGACAAACTAGTGTCTCAGCACAAATCCTTGAAAAAATCTTATTTGTATTCTTGGCATGAGTCCTTGACTATATGGTTATGATGTCTGACATTATACATTCTATCATTATGAAATTGGCTATTGATATTACATGTGATTATTCAACTAGTAGAGTATCCATGTGAATAAGTAAATGGTATTATTTGATTTATCTTTTCTATATTATAGTGAAGTTTAATTTCAAAAGGCTTGTGTTTTAGTCTTATACATTGCCTTAAATGTTTATTCTTGTCTATGAAATTTTCCGCTATATTGTTATCCTTACTGATCACCCGAGCTCAAACCTTTATATGTTTTATTTTTTCAAGGATACGAAGAAGTAAATTATGACTGACCTGTTTGGATTGTCTAAGGGATATGAAGGTGTTTAATGGTTATAATTTTGTTGTTGTTTTTAATTTTATAATGTAATTTAAAACTTATGTTTGTTTCTAGTACTTCCAAGGCTACTAAACTGGTCCATCTTTCAAGACATGATTCCTTATATCAAGCCAATGTTATGTAATAATGCATAAAATCTTAGTAATTAGGGCATGTGTGTTATAATTTTCATATCCTACGGTTATTTTTTGTTTTATATGTGATTTTTTTATTTTCCCTCTCATTGATTCATAATTATCCTCGAATAATGCTTCTAAGTGGAATTGATCAAATATATTCTTTTTAGTTCAAAATTTTGTATTAATGTATATATTTTTTATATTGTTTAATAGACACCCATAACCCCAAAACTATTATTACATAAGGTTATTTTATATTTACTTTGAAATTGTTTAAAAATTCTAAAGTAATTATTTTTAACAATTAATGAATGGTCACTTTATCTAACACTTTTACTTGATTTTATTTTAAAATATTTATTTCCATGTTTTTAAGACTCTTAAATAAAAATTTTATTTACTTTACCTTCCTTTTTGAAAGCAATTTATTTATAAATTATTTATTTTTTTGTATGTTTTCATATTGTAAAAAATGTATCTTATTTTTTCAAATATAACTTATAATACTCATATAATGTGATTTTAATCTATTCCAATATACTTTAATGTTTATTATTTTTTATTGGGGATATGTTTTATTTGTAAAATACTAATTCTTTCTTGATATGGATTTTATTTTTTTCTTATATAAATATTAAGAAACCCATTTAACTATCATGGGTTAATTATGCTATGATGTATTTATGTATGTTTATTATGTTCATGTGGCACAAATATATATTGTTATCATTTTTATATATGTGGGGAAAAACTATATATCCAAACAATGAATTGTGTATCACTATCATGATATGACATGTAAGGGGCTGAAGAGTGAACCCAATTCAGTATGATTATGAGAATGAGGATTAAAAAAATCCACTATGTTTTGGAAATTTTTCCACTCTATGATGATAGTAATGTTCATAATCCTTGACATGGGAAATGATTTTCTATGATTATTCTTGTGCCACATTTCTCTATTATACCAATTTAATATGTTTTTTGTTAGGGGTCGTGATTTTAACTCATGTTTCTAAACTCTTAAGACTTATTTTTTATGTTATTATTAAATCCATATATTTATATTCATGTCAGGTAATTCACGTTTTGTTATAATTATTTCCTTATGATATATTTATGCACCTTGATTATGTTCTAATACAAACATGTTCATATTATGATCACATATGATCTTTAATTGATATCATTTATATTCACCCCATATTGAGAATCGGATCCCACCTTTTATTATGTTTCAAATCACCATGTTATATAAAAGAGTATAACATTTCATATGTCTATAGGAGTTATTTGTGATGAAATATTAGGTAAATGTTTATAATATTGTAAAATAATATGTTTATATATCTAATACCAATATAATCTAATTCTATCAAATCTAGGGTTGTAATATATTATGAGTTGTAATAGGTATTCATGTTAACTAATGTATTACTTATGTATGGAAGGTTGGCTTATCTAAATTTATATTAATATGTTATTTAGTTATTTTTAAGTATTAGGTTAATAAATATAAGATAATAAACCATAAATCAACCTAGGTTTAACTAAAAGTAATTTACGTAAAAATAGTATTTGAGTTTTATAGTTTATACGAATAGAGATATAGGTTGAACATGAAGTGTAATTGGTGGAAATGAAGGTTTCATAATTTAAGACATATTTGGATAAAATTTTTATTTTAATATGATTTATTACTCCATAAATTTTTATTTACTACATTTTTTTACGATTTTTCTTTTATTATGTGAAAAAATAAATAATCATTTAATTAGGATAGTGATAGGAAGGTAATTTTTTTTAAAAAAATTACGTAGTTATATGTATTCCATTTTATATTCAAAATAATTTATAACTATTAATTTGAATATCCAATGATTATATATTTAATTATTGATGAAAAATAAAATTTGTTTAATTATTTTATATAATGTATAAGATAATTATATAGTTGAGGTATGTAGGAATGTTCTTATTTTAAATATTATTATTTTCCATTTATATTAACATCTTATGATTTCGGGATTGGATTGGATCTCTCTATATAGACCCCATATTAATTTTGGAGATAGGGGAATCAAATTCTATATACCAAATCAAATAATGGTCATATATCAGTGAAAGGTTGGTTATGACCTCCCAAAAAAAATTAATTCCATTTTATGAGTTTTTTCTTAATAATGAAGGATACTTGGATCCAATGGCTAAGGAAAATCTCAATATCAAGGATATAGATTTTTTAATGGACATATTAATATATTTTTTAAGGAGTTTCCTCATAACTATCCATTATAATGGTTAATTTTTTTATTAAACTCATACCTACTATTATACTAATAACAAAGACTCCTTATATATAAACCCTAATTTAATTAGAGGAAATAAAGTAGAAACTACAATAAATTTTTGGATAATGGTCTTATATAACATAGTGCATCATTGTGGGGTAAACTGGCCATATTTGTTAAGATGTTGGATTGATTAATGTATCTCTACATTGATAATCATTAACTTGGAATGATAAATATCATGAAAATATATCTTCTACGTTATATTGATTAATGTTTTAACAAACATGATGTGTCTCAATAATTATTATAGGTGGAATTTCAATCTAAATATCATCATTTAAGGGAGAAAAGATATGATATACACAATATAGAAATTCATAAAAGATATGGACACTATGAATTCATAGTTATTCCTTTAGGACTAAACTATTCCCAGGATTTATTCAAGTGAATAATGAATAGTGTCCATAGAGATTACCTTGGTCAATTTTGGGTTGTTTTTTAAATTATATTCCCATATATTCTAAGAGTAATGAAGTTCCTGAAGAGAGTTTGTGGATTTTGTTATAGAATATTTGGAATATTAAACTGTATACCAAATTTATTAAGGGTTAATTTTAGCTATATAAATTATCATTATTTGGTTATGGAATCATAAGTGTTGGTATATTTGTGGATCCTTTAATGAAGGAGGTTGTAAAGACCTGTGTTTTCCAAAATTATAAACTCCACATAAATTTGAATTTTTTCCTTTTGATGCTTGTAAGGGTTAAAATGAGTTTCCCCTATAAATTTTATATCATATACTTTTTTACAATTTTTAGTCCCAAAATAGGTTCTTCATCCTAGGATAGGAGTTTAGTGGAAATCTAAGCCATTTAATTTTCATGGAAAAATTAATATTTAATACTCAATTAATTTAATATTGATTTATTCCCATGTGTTCATTCAGATATTTCATTTGAATGAAGTATCCAATTTAAAATACATCATACTATTGATTCTATAATGAGGGGATTTTCCTAGGTAATCTATAACCCTGATTCAGGTGTTAGGGCTACACCCAAGCCCCATTTTCCTTTTATTTTCCTTTCTACCCTTTCTTTTCCACTTTTATTTGTTCTCATCCCCTAGATTCTCACCTAATCCCCCAATTGTATTAATTTGACCACATGCTAGGGATAAAAGTAAAAAGGGAGGTAGATGGTAGAGAAGAAGAATAAGAAAAAGAGAGGTGCCACCACAGAGCCCGAGAGATGTCAGATCATCATGTGGAAGCAATAGAATGCGGATACAGGTAAAGCTTCAACGAATTCCCCCAAAAGTTGGTTCGTTTTTTATGATTTTTTTCAAAAATTACAATTCATTTACCACTATAAGTTATTCCCCTATTATGACTACTAAGGACAAACATGGGGTTGAACTATGCTTAATAGGGGGAAAAGTGGGGTTTTAGACTGATTGTATGGTTTTATAGTTCAGAAATCCTAATCAGGTGGTGTGTTGTTCAGGAACACATGTTGTATGTTATTCCTATTCTTGGATATGGCTTTTTTAATGTTCACATTGTTTAATAGGATTACAAATTTTTTAGTGGTACATGGTTATGTATATGAGTACTTGAAAAGATTATTTTTTCTGAAATACATTTCATGAACCTAGGGTACATGTCGTGTAATCATACTCGGCCATTTATCCCGGTAAACAGCTAGACAACCTATATAGGGGTACTTTTCCACGTAGAGTACACACACAAACCCCGTGTGGGTTAAAAATATTGTAGAAGTGCACTTCAAGGAAGAAATTCATGTCCAAGCCATGTGAGGTACATGGGAAGGTACCTCATGTATGGTACACACCATGTACAAGACTCACTCACCAAGTAATTAGGTTTTATATTCCACTTACTTTTGATATACACACCCATGTGGGCCTTTGATAGTATATTCCATGTACTTGGGTTTACATGTCGTGTATTTCCCCTTTTCTACCTTTTTATGGTTTTGGTGTTTTGAGGACCTGGATTCAAAATTTAAAATTTGACTAGCCCATTTTAATAATTTTTATATCAATGTTGAAATAGTGGGAACCTTGGGGTGATTTATGGAATACTAAGAGGATTTTTTGGGTGAGGGAACCCTAATTTAGAGGTTCTTCATCTAGTATATAGTTGATGTTATCTTCCAAGGGTGGGATCTGGGATGAGACCCACCTAAGGGTCATATAAAATGGTTATTGGACCTGAAATGAGTTGTACAAGGTCCTTATTTGGTGTTTCCTTGCGATAGTCCCTATTTAGTAGGACTAAGCTACAACTTGAGGAAATAAATAGGTTGGGAATTTGTAGCAACCTAGAGAGATTCCTTGATCTGAGATTGTCCATGTGCTATCACTTTAGACCTATGAGAAATATCATTCATTGGTTTCTAAGAGGATACTTATGTTTTAACTTAGAGTATCATGTGTAGGATTTCTCCACTCACTTGCACTTTCTGAGGATCCATTGTAGGATTCCTATAATTACTCTTTCTATGGATACCAAGTTGGATTCCCCCTCAAACTCTTTATTAGGATCCATGTATAGGATTACTCTTCTCTCTTATTATTTTAAAGGATCCTAATAGGGATTAATTTTCATATATATTAACTTAGCGGATCCTAATAGGGATTCCTTCACTTATGTGTAAGACTCAAGGATCCCAAATAGGATGCCTCTCCAATGTTTTGACCTGAGGGAACCAGCAAGTACATAGTGGTTGAGTGAACTAAAGCTAGTGTGTTAGGGGTTTGGGTAGAAATGGTAGTGGTTTTCACCTTAAAACCCATACTAAACTTGTTTCCCTAAGGGGTTGTTATGGTAGTAATGGGTTTTGGTGTTCGACCAACCTCATTATTTTATTTATGATTTCACATGTTTACTATTGATGCTTGTATTATTTTTATATCTACTTCTTGGTACATGAATTATAAGCCTGATAATATATGATGATATTATGGGATGCCTAGATATACATCCTAGGATAATGATATTAAGACCTGATTGACTGTAATTTTATTAAAGATGCTCATACGTACTTCCTAGGATCTGGCTTATGAGCCTCACATATTAAATGACATTGTTACTAGTACCAAAATTTCAATTTGTCACCAGGATTCCACCCTGTGGATGGTTTATTGAGGTAGGTTTTTGAGATTGTATTCTAAACCCTCTTATAGTGTTTCAACCTAAGGATGGATAGTTCCTTAATATCTATGCGATTTTATAGGTTCTCGGTTGTGATAAATTATACCAATCATGAGATGTTGATATCCCCATGTATTGATGACATACTCCTCATGTGATGCCTCATATGACCCCTAGGATTATGTTGATGCACTATTTTAGTTAATATCCAGAATTATATGGGTTTGGTCAATTGATTAGTTTATTAAATGTATGTCATGTGTTATCTTAGATATAAAGATAATTCCATATATAACGCCCAAGGTTCACCACCCTTAGGGATCATCCAAGTCACAATGTCATGATTGCCTATGGACTAAGACCTATGACCCATACATTAGACTAGATTTAATGTTTATAGAGTGTTATGACATCCAGATCTATGATATATTTTTAGAATATTAAATTGGTAGATAGAACCCCTCATATTAGTTACTAGATGCGAGTACAGATAATCTCAGGGTTAAAACTAGTGTCCCCTTGTGGTGATGTAGTTTACTCAAAGAAACTTCTATATCTGGATGAAGCATGTGTAATTAATGGGAGTCCCATACCAAATTATCAATAGGTTTATGCACGGATTGATTTGTGTGACATCCAACTCAATACCTTGTGCACAGGATGTCCAGTTGATCATGTTCATGATCCCAATGATTGACTATGGTTTCACTTTATTTATTTTATTATAGTTTTTTCTCAGTTATTCTGTTAATATTTTATAACAATTAACTTATGGAAGTATATTATATGTTCACCATTGGGAGTTTCCTACTGATATTTGTTTCTCACCCACTTTACATTCACCTCATTGTGTGTGAGGACCTTATTTTTTAATTCAGGTTGATCATAGATGTGTGATGTATAGGGCTAAGTCCCATGTTGTCATGATCAAGTAGAGCCACTCGTTATGGTATTTGGAGACTGGTTTAGTGGTTCATCTCAGAGTTAGTAGTAGATCATTGTAATTTTATCTATGGTACTTTTATATACTTCTAAATATAAGTACAACCATGTGGTTGGTAAGTTTTTCTTGAATGAGATATCTACACAAGACTTTATTTCATTTCATTTATTATTACATCCTTATTATATTTATTTCTTCAACACTATTTTTATTAACTTATATAGATGATTTTTGGTTATTTTTAAAGGTTTATTACTCTGATATTATGTCATATTCTCCTCATAGACACTCCCTAGTACCTCACTACTAGTTGGTAGCCTCTAGAATATGAGGAGGCATGCTTGAGGCCTTGTCTCTAACTGGTTTGATTACAATTTATAGAGTGAGATAGGTGAGTATGTGACAATATGGTATTAGATGTGTTCATTTCCTATTGTTTTAAAGTTTGATATAAGTAAATAAGGGTATTAGGAATTTGTTGAATCATGTGATATATATCATACTTGTGGGTTGATAACACTTATTCTCTTAATAAGTCCATGTAACCAAGGATATGGGATTTTTTTCTTGGAATACGATGTTATAGTTGTATATTATTTTCACTTTAAGTTATGAACATGTGGTGTGTATTTTTTGATTTATTATATATTCCTAGCTCTTAGACTATTGGAGAAAGGATAATGATTGATTATTACTCATGGTGAACAAATTAAATTGGCCTATCATGCATCATATTTGGAATGTAGGGTTTATATGTTATGTGCCTACTAGTGACTGATTTATTAATGAATAATGAGGTCAAATATTTAAAGTATCAAAAAAAACCTCAATGGTTTTTACCATAAAGATTCTTAGTCGTATTATACTTAGTTAAACCGATGTACATATATTCCATTCTAATGGAAGATCATGCTAATTTATGGTGAGACATTCAAGAGTGAGGATAATGAATCATTCCTCATGCACAGGAGCTTCAGTGTCCCTAATAGGTTAATAGGGCACATGGTTACCAAGGATGGACCCCTCATGTGGTGTTGTTTCTAAGGAGAATATATTTAAATTTTCATTAACAACCTCTATGGTTTTTTCCCACCTCTATTAAAGTTTAATTCTATTTAATTGAACAGTGTGTGTGTGGTACATCATGGATTTTAGAGATGATGTTTTGAATGTATTGTTGACCCACATAGGTCATTATTCAAAGTTATTCCCTTCTAGTAGACCCTTTTTGGTTGTATCATTTTAATGTGCAGTTAAGTAAAGATTCATAAAAACGAACATAGAGTTTTTTCAAACAGATTTCTAGGATATCTTACTTAATTAGACATCTTGTATTGTTATCAAGTCATATCATTGAGTGAAATGGGTATGTGTGCCTAAATATTTATAGTAAACTAGAACCTTGAGTGGGTATTACCAAATACAGATTCCCAGTGAAGATGTGTTCATTATAATTTTACATTATATCATGACACTATAGGGAGATGTTCCATGGGAGGATACTCAAATAATATTAAGGCCCTATTAAAACAATAATTAGTAGGTTATACCATTATAATCCCCCCTTAGTTATGAGCTACTGAAAGTTTTTAATTTCTTAGTTTTCTAATTAAAACTTATAATTTTATTTTCTGTAAGACTAAAAATTTAAAACCTATATAATTAAACCCATGATGATAGATTTTAACCTTTGTAGGTTAATTTTATCCTTAACACTCTTAGAGAGGTTTAGAATGTGCATATGAGGCCCTGATATAAGATGGGAGCATGGATGTTTCTCCATTAAATGTGACATTGGAGATAAATTTGATATTTTGGGTTGTTTAGAAATTCATAGTGACTCTGATATGAGAATTAATCAATATAGCCAAGTAGGATACCTAGAGGCCCTTTGTAGTTACTAAGACCTTTGTGAGTCATCTTTCAGTTTGATAAAGGGAAACATGCAATAAGGATTGGGCCAAGGTTGGAATTGTAACGCCCCGACCCCAGTTACCCAGAGTCGGTGCATTAATTACATAACATTGGCATGATCACGAGAAAGATCAAGTCTCGAAAGACCGATTAGTTTAGTAGCCTTGGAATAACTAGATACATCCATAAATTTTTACATTACATCATAAAAAAACATCTTGTCTTCATATCCCCTCATATTATCCCTGCAGGTCATTCATAATTACTTCTTCATAATCCTGGAAAAAAATAAAACATTGAAAGGGGTGAGCTCAGATGCTTAGTAAGGATAACATTATAGAAGAAGCTTTCATAAATAAGCATAAACACTTAAGGCAATTTATAACTAAAACAAAAGCCTTTTAAACTTGAACTTTAGCATAAAATGGCAAAGGTAAAATGAAATAATGCCATTTACTTACTCACATGGATATTCTACTAGTCGAATGATCACATGCAATATCAATATCCACTTTCATAATGATGGAATGCATAATGCCAGACTATTATAACCACATAGCCAAGGCCTCATGCCAAGACTACAAATAAGATTTTGCCAAGGACTTGTGCCAAGACACTAGTTTGTCTCATGAGACCTACCGATGCATCGAGGAGCTATAGCGGGCTCCACCCGTCACTTATTAAGTCCAATGCATTCCTCATATGAATAGGTTTAAGCATAAAATAAACATTCGTATTAAAACTAGCATACGAAATGTCAATACTTTAACCACAAACCATGAATGGTATAAAAATAGAACATCCACAGTCAAACATAACTCATTTGATACAATATGGAAGATTGTATTGTATCATATTAACCTCAATCATGAATAATGAAGGATGTTGACATAGATGAAAATAATCATCAAAACTATTTGAGGGAAATATCCCCCTTTTCTTGAAATCATTTAAAAGTCACACTATTTGTCAAGAAGCCATTTAAAAATATATTTTTGAATCAAATTGTCCCATACCACTTTGAAACTTTTAAAAGGAGTTTTAATTTTAAAACTTTAATGTCCATATAAATAAATCCTTAAAACCATTTTTAAAACATGGACATTAATGAGAAAGATATAGAAGAATAAGTCTTTAAAACATTTTAAAATGGTATTTTGGTTAGAGGTTCTAACCAAAAGAGAGACACTTGAATACAAATAATTGAGGTAATAAATACTTTGTAATATCATGAGAATAAAGGGATACATGATATACTATGTCAAAGTACATTATATACACCGCATAAAAGTGATTTGGTGTATATCAACAAAGAAGTCTCAGTTGAATGTAAATTGAGAAGAAATCTCTCATAAAGGCCATATCCTTAGGTTAAGGATAAATCAACGACATAATTATGTGTGAAAAATATAAATACACTAAATATGATTGAATATTCAGTGTAAAGCAATCAAAGGATATTCACACATATTCTTGTAGAAACAACACCAACGAATTGGATATTTAACTCAACAAATGGAGATTGAGTTAAAATTACTCTTATCAAGTTCATACCGATCACTTGAGAATTTATCAATGGAGTGATTATGTGTATCAAAAGTATATCCATAGAAAGGGGAGTGGAAATTAAGACATAATGAAATGAATAGCGATTCCACACATAATCTTGGAGTAATATAATCAATGAAATATGTGTAAAGCCAAATGAGTGGAAATTGAAATCTCAAATTCCATTATCGATTAGGTAACTTAGGAAACATACACCCATGAAAGAAGTATCATACCATGATGATGTAAATACCCATAAATTAAAGTATATTACACAATGAATACAATCATGGGTAGTACACATACACCACATGCAATAATTAAGTGGTGAACAATGGAAATCTCACGGAATTGAAAGTGAGATAAGAAAATCCCTTACCTTGTACTTTTACTTGGTTGGGGTAGGTTAACCTCCTGTATAATATTTAAATAATTGTTATTAAATTATACAAGAATCATATATATTAATATCATATCATATATGATCTTTTAACTTTGCTTTGTTAATAATGTCTTAGTATTATCGTTGTTTCGGGTGTTAACTTACTCATTTTATTTTATATGTTTTATTACGTAAGCCATGTTTGTAATGGATAGGTTGTATATTATTCATATCCAGAATGATATCAAGTCCTTAAACATCATTTTTAAATCAGCAAATTATAATCATACTTGAATGGATATGATGGAGAATGAATCTCATCGTGTTCATGGAGACGGTAGTCCGTACGTACGCACGAGCGACAATATCATTATTTTTATATTAAAATAATATAGAAATGGCTGTTATATCATATATACAGAATCATTAACATGTTATATTTATTATTTACATGAGTTACACATCATTTTTATACCCATCCAAATAATAATATATTGAATAACAATTACTCCACGACGTGGAGACGGTAAGCCGTACGTACGCACGTATGGTGACATGTTATACAAAGGGTGGATAGAATACTGAATATGGTTGTACCATATTTATAATAACATCACATTATATGTGAGATACTGGAGTTATTATTTTAGAATGGTAAGAACAAAGAAATAAGAAGTGGAAGAAGAAAGGAACTTGAAAAGGGGTGGTAAAACATTACCTCTTCTTCGGGTTCTTCCTTTTGATTTGATCAAAAGGGCTCCATAGGTTGGTTTTCTGATCAAACTAAGGCCTCTAGGTTGTAGTTAGGGATGTTCGGAGAGTATTTGGGCAGAGTTTGGCCGAGCCAAGTGGCTTGAGAGGTGTGAGGAATGAGTATAAGTGGTCTCCTTTTATAAGGTAGAGGAGGGGCTCTTTAGGAAAGAGTGAAAGTATTACTTTATAATATAATTATATTCGGTTTATAATGGTCCAAAAATCCTTGAGGTCGAAGATAAGATGACTCATTTTCTAAATAACATCATCCAATAAGAATTGGACAGGTTTTAGATAATATTTTAATCATTATAATCTTATTTATTTAAATGATTTATTAATGAGGTAAACATTGCATCATTATTGTGTCATTAATAATTTAAATTATTTGATGTCTAAAAATTATAAATAAAATATTATTATGTAGGAAATCGTTTTATATTTCTAATAAATATTTATAATCGAAAATCCAACATGTATAACCCTATGTAAAAATTTTTCTTCTAAAAGATGTAAGCTTATGCCATTTTTATTTTTATTTTAACTTTATTAATATAATGTGTCCCTACCACATACAAGTGGCTCCAAGGGGTCCCCAAATCGACCCAAGGATGCCCATGGTCGGTTATGTGTCCACCAATAAGGTTAGGACACGTTTTAGGGTAATTTTGTATTATCATAATATTATTTTTTAACCCTTATTTACCGGATTTACCCTTTAACCATGGTAAATAAAATATTTACCGCAGTAATTATTCAAAATGTGTAAAAATAAAAGTTAACTATTTACATAATTTGGACATCCTGATTCCAAATATGTAATCCATTTTTCCAAATTCAAAACACAGAAGTGGCAGAAATTAATTTAAAATTAATTCCCGTTGTTAAAATAAAAAGCGTGTTTTTAAGAGATAATAACTATCAAAAGATTGACACTTGTTTATGTCTGGTTTAATTGTGAAATTATGTCCAATGACAAACATTAAATTAAATGGTAAAAATATATTATAAATATACTTTAAAACCACTCAAATTCATAATTTATCAATATTAATTATTTTGATTAAAAAAGTTGTTTTTAATTAAAATTTTGTAATTTTCACTATTCATCAAAATATAAAAGTTATCCGAAAAGTACCAAAATTTCACCCTAGGATAATTTCGATATTCCGAATCCAAAAATGAAGTCCATTTTGAAATATAAAATATATATGATTTCAAAAAGTAGGTATTACTATTCACAACAGCTAGTTTAATTAGTTGTGGTGTGTGTTAGAACTCGAGGTTGCGTATAACACACGCTATCGCATTATTCAAAGAGAAGCGTACCGTAGAAGCTTGGGATGTTTCATTTTAAATTTTTGATGTCCCCATTTTGTCAAAAAGTTTAAAATATAGTATTTAAAAATGGTTCACTATTAAAAGTTGATAAAAGTGCAATACTGAAAATGAATTTGTTCTTGCATTATATCTAAGAAACTCATAATATGGATTCTAAAATTATAAGGATTACATAAACTTTAAAATTTATCTAATACTATTCATAACCTCTTTTGAATGGCTTGTTTGGTAAGTCATGGTGTAATTGAAATCGGTGTTGCGTGTAATGAAAGTTATTGAATTATTTTGAAGAAATAACACACTATAAAATCTTGGGGTGTTACATTCTCCCCTCCTTCAATAAATTGCATCCTCGTAATTTGAAATTGTTCTTCGAAAATAAAAGGTTGAAAATAGAAAATATCTTTGTGGGAAAACCCACATCGGAAATTGGGTTACTAAAATTTAGTCTTAATATAAGGAAAAGATAAATGAAAGGGTCACCACCAAATTATGATCTCGATTAGGAGAACATTGGTGGCAATTAGAGACATATAACTGGAGGAAAAATGTAAATATTTATAGGTAGTGATTGAGGTCATCAATCACAAACAAGTATAAAATTGAGGTCCCTAAACTCATCAATCTATGATGATTTGAAGTACCATCGGTTCAACAAAATATAGGGTATTGGGATAACACATTTTTGACGTTTCAAAATATCTTAGTTGAAATCCCACATCGAAAAATGAATTAATGAGGCCTCTATTTAAAATAAAGAGTGGAAAGTATGAAGATTACTGAAAATAACACATACTAGGGTTCCATATGGATATGGAGGAGAAATCAAACCATCAATTATCTGATGGAGAGTGGTAGAGAACATGGCTATGAAAAGGCCAACAATCCCAAAGCCATAAATTAGTGATGATTTAAGGTACCATATAGGACAACATTTTTGTTATAAGTTCATTTTCTTAATGTTGTGGAATTTATTTATGAGATTGTATAAGATCATAAGGAGATATTCTTACTTTATAATTAGAGTTTATCCATTAATAAATTTCTACCACAAACTCATCTTTCACTCTAAAAGATAAGAGAATGTAAAAAAAATTCTATTTACACTATTCGTATAGGGTTCCAAAATAAACGAATTTATAATTCATCTACAAGATCTTTTAATAAAAACTACATTATTTAAACCCGGACATCTCGTGGGCTAGTGGTAGGTGATACACCCTTGTCGCCCTTCGGTTGCGGGTTCATGTCTCACAGCCTTGCCGGACGCGACGGGTTGCCGCCCGACTTCCAGGTTGTCCTTTTATGGCAATCCAAAATAATCCAAACTAGAACTATCCAAAATACTTATGTCCAAACTCACAGTCCAACATTTATAAGGAAGGTAAACATAATATAGATCCTTTTTACCCCGTAATAGCATATGAATACCTTCATCATGTATTACCATATTCCTTATTGATTACATTCATGCTTCCTTATTCCATATAGAATGCTGGATATACTTCATTAATCCAAAAATGTTTTAAACCCCAACAATGATGGAATATACAAATCATTAATCAGTTCCAAGGTAGTCAAGAATATCCAATATAATTTATCCAAAACATTCACATATTATTCCAAAATCACTACCTTAGTATCAGAACTATATTATGATTTATCATTCTCTCAACCATATATTTTCCAAAAATTTATCCTTCTATTGAGTCACTTTTCATTGTTCCACACAATCTCATGTCCATAATGAAATAGTACTGCAGTACAATCCTTATATACTCCATAATTATTATAACAAGTACATTGTTGATACAACACTCAATTGACATAATCAACATAAGAACTCTAATCATTCCTCTTCATCTGCGGTAGTATCATAACTTGATTATTATCCAATAACATCATTTGCGGCATAGTCTGATGACTGGGACATAGGTTCGCGTAGTGTCCAAACTCCTTGCAAATGAAGCATTGTACATTTAAAACCATTTTCTTACCCTTGCAGTCACGTACTTTGTGCCCTTTTCCTCCACACTTATAACAAACTCTCATTCCTTTCAGGCAAGTTCCAGGGTGTTTCTTTCCACAGTTACCACATATGGGAAAATTCTTATTTTCCTTCTTCCCTTTATCCATATTTCTCTCTTCCATCCTTTTCTTCTCTTGCTTCCCTTCAAAGCCATAGGACTCAGTAAACTCTTTAATTATCTTATCAACACATGATATTATTTCTTCATATGATGATAATACATGAGAGACTATTTCTCTTATAAATTCTAGCTTAAGACCATGAAAGATATGATCCTTCCTTCTCTTTGGATCATGTGCATTTCTGGAGCTCTCATTCCTTCTACTGGGCGCCATTTCTAAACAATGGCATACACTAGATCAGTTTATGAATCAAAATACATAATCCCATTCTTATAAAACACTTAACATAAATTGAACTATTTATGGATATAATCCATAATCATAAAAATGTCTCCTTTGAGGAAGTATATACTCATAAACCATTCATAATGATTTTTAAGGAAAATGAAGTTATCCTAAGAATATCCCCCGGGAGTGTCGTAACCAAGAGTGCAGCAAGGCCCGTTGTCGTGCACCAGTTCCCGTTCGAGTCTAGCTCAAAGAGGTGTTTTCGGGTTTTACCCCTAGGTACATCGGTGCCAGAGCCGCCTCTACCTGCTCGTATCCAGACAGGGATGTATTTCTCGGAAAACACACAAAATCCCTACAATATGAAAATTCTAGGATGTTCTTCTATACTAATCCTCAAAGTTCATCTTAGATCTACGTGCTCTAATCAGAGTTTATCTAAATCTAGCTTCCAAGGTTTGTACTAAACTTCCTCTGATACCAACTGTAATGCCCCGACCCCAGTTACCCAGAGTCGGTGCATTAATTACATAACATTGGCATGATCACGAGAAAGACCATGTCTCGAAAGACCGATTAGTTTAGTAGCCTTGGAATAACTAGATACATCCATAAATTTTTTCATTACATCATAAAAAAAACATCTTGTCTTCATATCCCCTCATACTATCCATGCAGGTCATTCATAATTACTTCTTCATAATCCTGGAAAAAAATAAAACATTGAATGGGGTGAGCTCAGATGCTCAGTAAGGATAACATTATATCAGAAGCTTTCATAAATAAGCATAAACATTTAAGGCAATTTATAACTAAAACAAAAGCCTTTTAAACTTGAACTTCAGCATAAAATGGCAAAGGTAAAATGAAATAATGCCATTTACTTACTCACATGGATATTCTACTAGTCGAATGATCACATGCAATATCAATATCCACTTTCATAATGATGGAATGCATAATGCCAGACTATTATAACCACATAGCCAAGGCCTCATGCCAAGACTACAAATAAGATTTTGCCAAGGCCTTGTGCCAAGACAGTAGTTTGTCTCATGAGACCTACCGATGCATCGAGGAGCTATAGCGGGCTCCACCCGTCACTTATTAAGACCAATGCATTCCTCATATGAATAGGTTTAAGCATAAAATAAACATTCGTATTAAAACTAGCATACGAAATGTCAATACTTTAACCACAAACCATGAATGGTATAAAAATAGAACATCCACAGTCAAACATAACTCATTTGATACAATATGGAAGATTGTATTGTATCACATTAACCTCAATCATGAATAATGAAGGATGTTGACATAGATGAAAATAATCATCAAAACTATTTGAGGGAAATATCCCCCTTTTCTTGAAATCATTTAAAAGTCACACTATTTGTCAAGAAGCCATTTAAAAATAGATTTTTGAATCAAAGTGTCCCATACCACTTTGAAACTTTTAAAAAGAGTTTTAATTTTAAAACTTTAATGTCCATATAAATAAATCCTTAAAACCATTTTTAAAACATGGACATTAATGAGCAAGATATAGAAGAATAAGTCTTTAAAACATTTTAAAATGGTATTTTGGTTAGAGGTTCTAACCAAAATAGAGACACTTGAATACAAATAATTGAGGTAATAAAAACTTTGTAATATCATGAGAATAAAGGGATTCATGATATACTATGTCAAAGTACATTATATACACCGCATAAAAGTGATTTGGTGTATATCAACAAAGAAGTCTCAGTTGAATGTAAATTGAGATGAAATCTCTCATAAAGGCCGTATCCTTACGTTAAGGATAAATCAACGACATAATTATGTGTGAAAAATATAAATACACTAAATATGATTGAATATTCAGTGTAAAACAATCAAAGGATATTCACACATATTCTTGTAGAAACAACACCAACGAATTGGATATTTAACTCAACAAATGGAGATTGAGTTAAAATTACTCTTATCCAGTTCATACCGATCACTTGAGAATTTATCAATGGAGTGATTATGTGTATCAAAAGTATATCCACAGAAAGGGGAGTGGAAATTAAGACATAATAAAATTAATATAGATTCCACACATAATCTTGGAGTAATATAATCAATGAAATATGTGTACAGCCAAATGAGTGGAAATTGAAATCTCAATTTCCCTTATCGATTAGGTAACTTAGGAAACATACACCCATGAAAGAAGTATAATACCATGATGATGTAAATACCCATAAATTAAAGTATATTACACAATGAATACAATCATGGGCAGTACACATACACCACATGCAATAATTAAGTGGTGAACAATGGAAATCTCACGGAATTGAAAGTGAGATAAGAAAATCCCTTACCTTGTACTTTTAATTGGTTGGGGTAGGTTAACCTCCTGTATAATATTGAAATAATTGTTATTAAATTATACAAGAATCATATATATTAATATCATATCATATATGATCTTTTAACTTTTCATTGTTAATAATGTCTTAGTATTATCGTTGTTTCGGGTGTTAACTTACTCGTTTTATTTTATATGTTTTATTACGTAAGCCATGTTTGTAATGGATAGGTTGTATATTATTCATATCCAGAATGATATCAAGTCCTTAAACATCATTTTTAAATCAGCAAATTATAATTATACTTGAATGGATATGATGGAGAATGAATCTCATCGCGTTCATGGAGACGGTAGTCCGTACGTACGCACGAGCGACAATATCATTATTTTGATATTAAAATAATATATAAATGGATGGTATATCATATATACAGAATCATTAACATGTTATATCTATTATTTACATGAGTTACACATCATTATTATACCCATCCAAATAATAATATATTGAATAACAATTACACCACGACGTGGAGACGGTAAGCCGTACGTACGCACGTATGGTGACATGTTATACAAAGGGTGGATAGAATACTGAATATGGTTGTACCATATTTATAATAACATCACAGTATATGTGAGATACTGGAGTTATTATTTTAGAATGGTAAGAACAAAGAAAGAAGAAGTGGAAGAAGAAAAGAACTTGAAAAGGGGTGGTGAAAACATTACCTCTTCTTCGGGTTCTTCCTTTTGATTTGATCAAAAGGGCTCCTTAGGTAGGCTTTCTGATCAAACTAAGGCCTCTAGGTTTTAGTGAGGGATGTTGGGAGAGTATTTGGGCAGAGTTTGGCCGAGCCAAGTGGCTTGAGAGGTGTGAGGAATGAGTAGAAGTGGTCTCCTTTTATAAGGGAGAGGAGGGGCTCTTTAGGAAAGAGTGGAAGTATTACTTTATAATATAATTATATTCGGTTTATAATGGTCCAAAAATCATTGAGGTCGAAGATAAGATGACTAATTTTCTAAATTACATCAACCAATAAGAATTGGACAGGTTTTAGATAATATTTTAATCATTATAATCTTATTTATTTAAATTATTTATTAATGAGGTAAACATTGCATCATTATTGTGTCATTAATAATTTAAATTATTTGATGACTAAAAATTATAAATAAAATATCATTATGTAGGAAATAGTTTTAGCTTTCTAATTAATATTTATAATCGAAAATCCAACTTGTACAACCCTATGTAAAAATTGTTCTTCTAAAAGATGTAAGCTTATGCCATTTTTATTTTTATTTTAACTTTATTAATATAATGTGTCCCTACCACATACAAGTGGCTCTAAGGGGTCCCCAAATCGACCCAAGGATGCCCATGGTCGGGTATGTATCCACCAATAAGGTTAGGACACGTTTTAGGGTAATTTGGTATTATCATAATATTATTTTTTAA
Source organism: Viscum album (assembly GCA_963277665.1). Lineage (NCBI taxonomy): Eukaryota > Viridiplantae > Streptophyta > Magnoliopsida > Santalales > Viscaceae > Viscum > Viscum album. The sequence goes on along the minus strand of OY728129.1, from coordinate 928,382,036 downwards.
CCCTTATTTACCGGATTTACCCTTTAACCATGGTAAATAAAATATTTACCGCAGTAATTATTCAAAATGTGTAAAAATAAAAGTTACCTATTTACATAATTTGGACATCCTGATTCCAAATATGTAATCCATTTTTCCAAATTCAAAACACATAAGTGGCAGAAATTAATTTAAAATTAATTCTCGTTGTTAAAATAAAAAGCGTGTTTTTAAGAGATAATAACTATCAAAAGATTGACACTTGTTTATGTCTGGTTTAATTGTGAAATTATGTCCAATGACAAACATTAAATTAAATGGTAAAAATATATTCTAAATATACTTTAAAACCACTAAAATTCATAATTTATCAATATTAATTATTTTGATTAAAAAAGTTGTTTTTAATTAAAATTTTGTAATTTTCAATATTCATCAAAATATAAAAGTTATCCGAAAAGTACCAAAATTTCACCCTAGGATAATTTCGATATTCCGAATCCAAAAATGAAGTCCATTTTGAAATATAAAATATATATGATTTCAAAAATTAGGTATTACTATTCACAACGGCTAGTTTAATTAGTTATGGTGTGTGTTAGAACTCGAGGTTGCGTACAACACACGCTATCGCATTATTCAAAGAGAAGCGTACCGTAGAAGCTTGGGATGTTTCATTTTAAATTTTTGATGTCCCCATTTAGTCAAAAAGTTTAAAATATAGTATTTAAAAATGGTTCACTATTAAAAGTTGATAAAAGTGCAATACTGAAAATGAATTTGTTCTTGCATTATATCTAAGAAACTCATAATATGGATTCTAAAATTATAAGGATTACATAAACATTAAAATTTATCTAATAATATTCATAACCTCTTTTGAATGGCTTGTTTGGTAAGTCATGGTGTAATTGAAATCGGTGTTGCGTGTAATGAAAGTTATTGAATTATTTTGAAGAAATAACACACTATAAAATCTTGGGGTGTTACAGGAATTCATTTTTAGCCAATGATCATGGTTCTATGATTTTTTTGGGATCTATACATAGGAGTTTCTTAGGATTTCTGATATAGGTAGGTTGATTCCTTCTGTTTCTATGAAATCGCCTAGGGTTATTGGATATCAAAACAAGCTTCCATGAGTAGGTCCATTTAGTTTCCTTTCCCTATCAACTAGTGGTTTTGTATTTTATGTTTTAATTTCAAATATGATGTCGTGTTATGGGAGGTTATTGAATAAACTATGGAACAGATTAGGTTTTGGGTTTTGAAGAAGTGTTCCAAGGGAGCTTTCAGATTAATGAGCCTAATGTTTCATTTAGTATTAACATCTTGACCTTGTGACGGATGAATTTTGGGAGCATGAGTTGGGTGATAATGGTATTCCCCTATTTTATGTAGTACTGTTTAAATATTAAATCTATTATTGGTCAAGTTTGAGATGTGGAACGATAGATTCAAAGAGTTTTTGAGGTATTTTTTCCTAGTATTTTTGAAAAACTGAGTAAGGACTCTCCATTGTTGAGGATTCATCAAGAATAAATTAGGTGTTGTGCAGAGTTTGACTTGTGGTTAGACCTGGAAACATATTTTTGGTATATGTGGTGTTAGGTGTTGGTTAAAGTAATGAAAATTATAGTTTTATATGGGCATGTCTTGGGGAGGGTGATGTGTGCTATTTGATGAAATCTTAGTGCACTCCTAGGATAGAGATGAACATGCCCAATATTTATTCATTTTACTAAGAATGTTTGGGATAATTTGATATGAATCAATATATTTAAATATATTTTGTAGTTGGATGTGAAGGACTCCTTGGAAGTTATGCTCGATGACCAGTATAAGGTAATACATATGGTGGGGAGTAAGCCATTGGTTGTTTGAGGGTGGTGACCCCCATTTTGAGTTAACAATAAATTTTTTCCATGGAAACCATTCTTGGGAAGTAGGGAAAGGTAACATTTTAATTTTTTTAGTTGATTATCAAGAGGAGTAGTTTTGGTCATGCAAGCCATTTTGTTTGGTAAAGGATATGGCATAGGTCGTTGAACTTAGAGTTTAGTTTTTAGGCCTCAATAAGGATAGTCATATAGTGGGGAGTATTAAATCAATATTGGTTGAATGTATTCCTTTATTGGGAGAGTTTTTAACACTATAGGATATTTCAATTATTATTTTTATGAGAGAATAGAAATGTTTTGACCTCCAAGGATTACGATGGATGAGAAGGTTTACGGTGGGTAGGTTGTAAAGACCCATATTTTTCTAGACCATAAAATTGAACAAAAATTTTAATCTTTTCCTCATAATTCTTTTTAGGTGTTAAATTTTATTCTTATTTAATAATGTTATTTAGGATAATTTTTCTAACCACTTATTTTGTCCTAAAATATTGTGTTTACCCTAGGAAAGTCGTTTGGTGAAAATCCATATTGTTTAAATTTTCATGGAATATATAATATTTAATATTTAATTAGATAAATACTAATTTATTCTTAGGTGTTTTTTACGATAAATAGTCTGAATAGATAATTATATTGAAATTTCATCTTCAATATTGATTTTGGAACTGGTGTTTTTTCTTAGGTGCGGGATAACTTTGAATAGGTGTTAGGTCGGGGCTGAAGCCCCTTTTTCTTTTTCTTTTCATTGAATCCTTTTCTTTTCCACTTGTATTTCTTATCCTACCCTAGATTCTCATGTACTACCCTAATTGGATTCCCTTTTCCACAAAAAATATAGAAAAGGAAGAGGGTGGGGGAGATAGGGGTAATAAGAGAGGTGCCTTTGGGAGCTCAAGATGTGTTGGATCGTCATGCAGTAATGGTGGAATGTGAATATGGGTAAATATTATGTGGAATCTGTACAAAGGTTTTCATTTTTATGTTTTTTCTATAAATACTCATATATATAGCTCTTTATAATTTTATATCCCTATTATAACTTCCATGGACCCCTATAGGATCAAGTTATGCTTAACTAGGAGAAAACAAGGTTTTGAGATGATTACAGGATTTTTCTATTCAGAAATCCCAATTATACAACATATAGTTCTAGAAAACACATCATATGTTCATCATATTCATGGAAGATAACTTGTTGGAATTATATTTCCTACACTAGAAGTAAAATATATGTAAAGGTACTTTTCCATGTAGTAGTGTACTTAGGTAGATGAAGTTTTTTGGAACTACAAGTTGTGTACCCGGGGTACACATTTTGTATTCATACTCCTCCATGTAGCTAAGTACATGGATAGAAAATTTATAGGGGTACATATCTGTATAGAGTACATGGTCAGAACCTATGTGGGTTAAACTCTATATTGTAGTACACAACCATGAATGAATACATATATAGGCCTTGTGAGGTATATAGGAAGGTACCCCATATAGGGTACACACCGTTTTCATGACAAACAATCCATGTACATGGGTTATAAATGCCAAAACCATACAAAGTACACAGACATATGGGTATTTAATAGTACATGTTGTGTACTTGAGTATACATGTCATGTACTTATCCCTTGATACCCTTTTGAGGTTTTTTCAAGTTCTCACATCATATAGTACGAATTGGAAACATGAGTTGTCCATTTTTATCTTTTTTCACATACATCATGATGGTGTAAACCTTGGGGTGATTTTGGGGACTCGAAATAGGATTTTTGGCAATGAAATCCATAAAAAAGAGCTTCTTCCTCTAGTAAATAGTTTTTTCTCCTAATAGTGATACCTACTATGAGACACAACTAAGGGTCGTATGAAATTTTAAGTGTACTTAGAATGATTTATCCAAGACCCTCATCTTATATTTCCTTGGGACAGTCCCTAGTTATAGGGAGAGAGCTGTAACTTGAGGAAATGGATAGGTTAGGTTTGTGGACCAATATAGAGTGAGTCTTTGATCATGGATTGGCCATGATCAATCCTTTTATAAATATGTTTACCATATTTCCCTAGAGGCTAAGAGGACACTTATGTTTTAACATAGAGAATCATGTGTAGGATTACTCTAATCACTTAGTCTTTCTAAAGATACCATGTAAGATAATTTCAAAATATCATAAGTATCATCCCACTTTATAAGGATCAATCCACTACTATGTAATCATGATTTTTCTATATATAAGGATCAATTTAATTTCATATGCATCAATGAGAATAAAATAAGGATGAATCCCATTGAATATTCTATGAATTTTTTATGTTGACTTATTCTAATAAATATAAAAATTAAATAAAAGTAAATATTATGATAAAATGGGATTGATACGGATGATTCTATATCAATATTCAAGGAATAAAAAACACAAAAATAGTTTGTGATTCAAGGTGATATTGAAAGAGAACCATCCTAGAGAAGAACTAATGGTTTTCATGGGTTCCACACCCTGAGCCACACATCCATGTCCAATTTCATGAGTTCATGCATACGTAGAAGATGACTTCAAAATAATTAATTGTTTGGTATTTTGTAGAAGAAAATAAGTAGTTGTATTTTAAGTATCTCATGAGGAAAGAATATCCCGAGTCATATAGGACATAAATGATGATGTTGACTGAGTTAGAAATGAATTTTAATGAGGTTAAAATTTTAAATTTCATTAATATATTTAATAAATAAGGACTAGACTAATGATAATTATAGGAGTTTCCATAAATCCTTATGGAAATTTTATTCATGGTTATACTATGAATATAAATTTGAAAAAAAATGGAGAACTGGGGTGTGTGAGAAAATTGATAATTGAGACACTAATATTTTATCGTATTAAGAGAGAGAATAGGACACTAAACCAAAGAGATATTTTGTAGGATATGAAGACCCGAATCCATGGGTATTTAGTGGGATAAACAAGATTCAAATCATTAAAGATCATAAGTGAGTGCTTGAGAATGATTGATCTTTTCATGGCTATCCACTCTAAAATTTATAATGGTTTTTTACATGGGGAAACATGTTTATTAAGTGTATTTATAGAGGGAGATCTAAATAAACAGGTATAGAAGAAACCCAAAGAATAATTAGGAATTTCTAGTTATGGATAAAACATTAGTGTTGGGAAGAAGGAATATATGACCTCCAGTGGTACTCTATATTACAATCATAGTGGGAATCTATGATGATAAGGCTATGAAGGTCCTTGGTGTAACCCCATGGTTATATAGTGGAGAATCCATGATTGGTGCTTCTAAAAAATATTATAAATGAGATGTTTTTTAAGTTTGAACCATGTAAATCATTTTGTGTTGTGTTTTATAAAAAAATTTTATATACAAGGTGTGGTTGAGAAATTAATTTTTAGATGATAAATGATTTTATAGATAAAATAAGTTATTTCTAAAATAGAGATTTGTAACATGTGTTCCACTGATTCACTCCCCATCATAGTTCTTCCAACCATGTTGGGAACTATAGTTTTAAATATATACTAAATAAAATATCTATATTCAGACATAAAGTGTTGATCGTAATATAAATGTTATGGTTGGAGTTGATCAAGGACTATGACTGATCAATGAATTGCCTATCTGGGAAGGTGAACATGGCGGTTGATGCTTTGATCAGAAAGGATAATGCTGCTTCATCGATTACGATGAGTCAAAGATACCCAATACACATGGATTTTCAAAAGATGGAACTCAAAATCATAATTTAAGTGGAGAAGTATAATCACACCCAAATTACTTCTCAACTATATATTCATGTACAAATAAAGTATTTATAGAAAGAGGATATAGAACCATAAAATAAGGTAAGCAATAATCCAATGTTCATCCATGACATTGATGGAATTATAAAAAAATTCAAATGAATATATTTCTCTTTAATGACAAAATAAAAAACTTTTAGATAATATTCAAAGACCACCATTCTTTATCCATTATAAGAGCGCAAATATGTATGTATATCTCAATGATCATTTATAGTGATACAACATGAAGAAGAATATTGCTGAGTATATATCTCAATTCTTGGTCTGGAAACAAGTTAAGGTTGAATGTTATAATTCTAAGGGGATTATGAAACCATTACCCACACCCATGTGAAAATGGGAAAACATCCTCTTGTATTTCATTATTGGTCTTACAAATACTTTTAAACTATATAATTCCATTTGGTTTTTTGTTCATAGCCTTATGTGGTCAGCAAAAATAATTTTTTTTTAGAATATTCTCACTTGATCAAATTTCTAAGTTATACATAATGTGAGTGGTAAGTCTAGATGGAGTACCTCTATCAATTTAATTTCATCAATATCCAGTATTTACCACTATGTCCTTTATAACTATTTAATAATATTTGAATACATAGTTATGATTTATCACTAATTATCATCCTCAAAGTGATGGAAAATCTAAAAAAACCATTAAAACTCTTAAAGATAATTTATGATCCATTTCAATGTATTTAAAAGGAGGTTGGGATCAAAATATTTTTCTGGTAAAATTATCATACAATAAATCAAATAGAACCATATGAGGTTATTTATAGGAAAAGGTGTAGAACTCTATCATATTTGGATGAAGTTAGTTAAAGGTATATACTAGGACAACATTTTTCCCAATATTTTTCAAATAATATCTAAACCATTCAGTGAAACATCAATGGGACATAAAGTTTATATAATATTTATGTTGATAATAATTAGTGGATATTAAGTCTGATTTTAAATATAAGTTAATCCTTCAAATATCACCATGGAAGAGGGTTATGAAATTTGGGAAGAGTGGAAAGTTGGGCCCTAGATACATCGAATCCAAAGCGACCCTTTATTAGGAAGGGATGGAAGTTTACCCAATTTCACTTCAACCAAATTTTCCATGAGTGCATGATTTGTTCCAAGTATCACTTTTAAGGAAGTAAAAACCTCATCCATCAGATGTGTTGAAATAATTTGTTATATGAATAGAACATGATATCTTTTATGAGGAGAACCTAATAAAAATATTCGATTATAGAGATAGAGTACTTTGAAATAAGGCCACACAAAATGTTAAAGTCCTCTGGAGGAATATTAAGTTTTAAGAATAAATTAGGGGACTTAAAAATGTAATGAGACAAAATTTACTTCATTTTTTAGTTGAGTAATTAAATTTCAAGGGAAATTTTTTACAGGGATGAAATGGAACATTTGATGATTTTAGTCTATATTTCCATTTAAATAAATATTTGTGTTTGACAGCTTCTGATACTTGAAACATTGAACTAAAATAAAGAATTATTTATTTTAAAATATAACTAATTGAAACATGACTTGTACAATTACTAGATGAGTGAAACAATAAAAAATATAAAAAATACGACTTGGTTGAAATTCAAATCATCTTGATCTATCATGAAAATCATACCATCATTGATAACTATTGAAATAAAACAACAGGTTAAAAATATTTTAAACACCTTTTGAAAGAAATTAGAGAATGGTATGAATTAAATTAGATAGGTATGTGAGAAAAAATATAATAATGTAATATGATTGTTATAAATATTATTATTGGTTATATGGTTGTTGGACACATGGCCCTTGGATATATGGTCATTGGATATATGGTTGTTTAATATACTTATTTGAAATAGGTAAATTGAGGTTTTATAATTTTCAAATAATGTTACAAATTAAAAAGTCACATATAATAAATAATTCTGGGATAAATTAAATTATTAATAATTAATTAAAATGTTTATATTTATTTGTTACAAATTATTATTATTTTTATTATCATTATCAGTAATGCATGTTTTATGTGTATATAAAATTTAAATAATGATTCTAATACCAATTTATTGATAAAATTTAATGGTAAGTAGATAAAAAGTAAGTTTTAATGACATGGGATTAAAATACTCTAATATTAAAGAGGGATGTTTTCCAATGATTTGGTTTTCTAATATTCCTGTACTTTTACCTTATTAAATTATATTTATCACTTTTAAATGATTATTATAATAAAATTTAGATTTTATATGTATAAAAATATATATTAACACTCATTTAATTAGTAATTTATATGAAATATGGTTAATAACACATGCTATTTAAACAGTAATTTTTCCATAAAAATTTGTTTTTTTGATTAATTTTTTATTTTCTTTTAAAATAAAAATATATTATATTTAGAAATTAAATTTGATTAAATATTATAAAAATTTATAATCATGAAATAAAAATTTGGTGAAAGGGGTCATCTTATATTTTTGGTATGAAAATAATTATCGTAGTAGATACTGAAAAAAGGTAAAAAGTTTAAAATCAAAATGGCTCAAAATTTGTGTAATTAAAATGACATGTAGACTTTTTATAAAACCATTAACAGTCTTATCAGGTAAACATACATTTATTAGAAACATTCCCTCACCCAACCCACCTAACTCCAATGGTATTCCATAGTTACCATTCACCAAACTTATGTTTCCAACGAAATATCCCTCATATTCATCTATAAAGGGAGATCTCTTCCACCAACATTGAACAACTATTATCTATTAGATTTATCTTTAATAACTACCATAAATTCCTCCCTAAAAATATTATTACTCATTTTTTATCCTTTATTCTCAATAAGGAGGCCTAAATCTTCTATCCTGAAGGAACCCATGATGAGAAAGTGCAATTCCATCTAAGAGGTTAAAGTACTTTCATAGAAGTTGGGAGTATATGTAAGGTTTTAATTTTAAATCTCATATTAAAATAGATATTATCTAAGTATAAATTATCATTTGTATAAATTTTTCTAAAATCCATCTATTTTATTCTCTTCTTGATATTTCTAGGGTTTACATGCCTTCGTAGCCCCCCCCCCCCCCCCTCACTCTCACTGATTCATAATTAACCAAGAATAAATAGTGTAAGTGGAGTTAGCTTAATTATTTCTTTTCAATCAAGAATTATTTTTTTCAAGTACCATGTTTTTTATATTGTTTTATGGATATCATTATCTCTATATATATTATTACTTAAATTCATTTTATATTTAATTTTACTTTTTTTACAAAATTTTGAAAGGAATATTTTTAAAAATTTTCTACAGAGTCACTTTCTCCCACCATATTCATTGGTTTTCTTTTTAAATATCTACATACATGTCTTTATGATTTTAAAAATAATTTTTATTTACATTCATAGTATTTTTAAAAAAAATATCTATAAATTATTTTTTAAATAAAATTTAAATTTAAAGGATATTTCTTCTTATTTAATAATAAACATTATAATTATCTTATATAGTGTGATTAGCCGTTATTAATATCCATTAATATTTCGTATATTTCACTATGTATATGTTTTAATGATATCATCATCCTTCTTTATTTGGATTTATTATGTTTATGTATTAATTAGATTTTATGAAACCTATTTCATTACCATGGGTTAATTATGTTATAACATATTTATAAATGATTCTATATTTATATGGAACACATATTTTTTTGAACCACTATGATAAATACCCTAAAAGGGGAGTGAATCATTGTATGATGGATTAAATTTTTTCCCCCTTGTTATTTTTTCTATTGAAAAAAACTCTATTTTCTATTTTACACAAAAAAAATATATATAATGAATTTAATGAATGATAGGGACACATAAGTTTTATTTGGATCACCCAATCCAGGTTAATAACTAGGTAATATAAAGGTAATATGACAATATATCAAAATCAATAAACTAGGATATTTTTTTCTATATTCAGATTGAACAAACTATCCCTCCTAGTTTACAACCATTCACACTTGATAAAACACTACACTCTCTTCGGAATAGAATTCACTACTCCTATAAAAGAGTCGTTATATAACAGTTATCATCTCTGAATTGGTTCATACTAATATAGGTGTGACTTGAATCTAATATTTAATTAATAATATAAAATCCCATTTATAGTATAAAATATCCTTCCTTCATAACTTCTTCATGAATTATTCTTCTTCAGAAATTACTCTATGTGTAATGCATTCATCACCACATACTACCTTCATGAGGTATTATTCTCAAGATTCTACTTTATGTGGTCTTCCTCCTAAATAGGTTCCCTCCACAACCTCCCTATATGGGATGCATCTACATATTACCCTATGAATTCTATCATCACATAATTTATTCATATATCAGGCTCTATAGTCTACCTTGGAAATCTTATTAATTTTACGTCCTTAACTTACTAATCATAATGAACTATTTTGATTCATAAACAATTGTTCTCTATGAACTCCATTATGATTTAACACAATTCCAAACTGATGATATTTCATGATATTTTTTATCTATAGATAATGTGATTAGTGGATACTTTTATAGGTAATGAACCCCATGAATTCAACTAACCACAAAATTACCATTTATCAATTCAAACACTCTTCCTCATACACCTTTCTTTCACAACATCTGTTACTTCATGCCCTTGGTGGTCTACCTATATTTTCAACCTCTATAAGAAAAAATATAGGGCCATTAAAAACACCCTTCATGGTCATGTGAACCTACTACATGAACGATTTTCTTTTTTCAAATTTCATTTTGGTATATTTGATTATGGAATTGTGTACCTCCTATGATATTTCCATGTCGTATACTAATTTTTTGAGCCAGCAGTCACAAAATTCTTATGAGGTTTCAACTTATATATGACTCATATATGGTAGATAACCTAATACATGAACTCCATACATCATACACTGTCGAGCACCTGCTATATGAAAATCCATCATTCTCCATTTCCTATTCAAACCCTAAAAGTATATAAGTGCATCTAGAACTTCTTTTTCAGCCTACTTTAGTTAAAAAACACAGTATAAAATTCTCAACAAACTTATTCCTTTTCAATAAACAAAATAAATCCAAAAAAATAAAAATCAATATATTGAGGGATTTATCCAAAAATACCCCTAGGTTTGTCAATAGTTATTCACGAAGAATTAACCATACTATTAAAGAATCTTGTAAACTATATAATACACACTCCATTAACATTATAAAATTCTAGATAGAGATAAAATTCATACTCAATACTTACTCTATGACCGGATGAGTCGATATGAGCATGGGAAACAAGAGAAGCTTACAACACTAATTAGTAATCCACTTTTTGTGTTCCCGATTCCACATATTAAACCAACAAAACTTAGTAATGTTCTTACATCATGAACTCAAAGGTCACACTTTTATAATGTTCATGATATGTATTTAATGACTGAATTTATTTAGCATATCAATGATTAGTTTCTCCTCCTATTTCCTTTATCCCCCTTATTTAACATTAAAGATACCTCCACCTTTTATCATCTTTACTCATTTCATTGGTAGGTTTGAGAAAATTATACCACTTCATAGAACAATATCCCCCAACCCACCTTTGTTGGGGAACCCAAAGGTTAATCTTTGATGGTCTATAATAAGTAAAATAATAGTTTTCAATGTACAAGGAAAAGTATACCATATCATTAGGAGATGGTGTTTGATGCCTGAACCAAAATAGTTAACTGGGGTTGGATCAGATTAATTATTTATAACCCTACTTAGAACTAGTTTGATAGCAAGTAGGGTTCATCCATTTGAAATTAATACTGTGAGTGTGTGTGGGAAAAAAGTAGAGAAAAATATCTTAAAAAATTGAATAGTGGTGATGTATTTTTGAAGGTAAAATATGTTAGTGGTGAAGAATTAGTGAGCATGTGTGGATAAGGAAAAATGAAACAAGGAATATCAAATCATAAGGATATCAATGAATAATTGATAGTTAAGACAAGGGAATTTGATTTGCTAGTTTTATAAATGTTTTCCTTAATTTGTGCACAAAAATCACTATAAATGAATAAAATGAGGCTAATAGGCTTGGGTAGCTAATAAACCTTTGAGGTAATTATTCCTATTTTTTCTAACAATACAATTCATTCATTCACTAATAATGACCTAGTTATTACATGAATAAAATTATCTTGATCCTCATGTGAAACATTCAATAGATGTTCACTTTCTAGATGAATCATAGAAAATTAATTAGTTAAATGAACTCAGAAAAATATTATTCATCACAAAACTCGATGTTTTACATTGAAAAGAAAACATCTTATGAAATTGAATATTGAGTAAAGTGACTAGAAAATTTTGAATCTGAATAAAGTAAATGGATCACCTATAAAATATTATTCCCCTTAAAAAAATAGATAATGGTTATGCTCATCATATTAAGGATTAATAATTTAATTATAACACAATCATTTTGGATCGAGATTAATGGAAAAAAAATTGAGGGGGTGAAGAGTCATTTAAACTATTTGAATACAAATAATCAATCAAAGTAACAGTATTGAATAGTCAATAGTGTAGTGTAGTGTATAAGATTCAGTGTGGAGGAAATTAAGATGCGAACATGGTATTTTTATTATGGCTAGGATCCCCAAGATTCTAATCCACTCTTCAATCCTCAATACTCTGTGGGAATATTAGTACCCACTAAGATAAAATCACTTTTAAATGTGTGATAACCTATTTAAAAACTCTTCCTCTTATAATACTCAATAGTATAACCCTAACTTTTTATAGGAGTCGCAACACAGTATTGCCCTGGCTTTTCTTAGGGTGTCTATTTTAAATAGCTCTTTTTCGCGTCATTTTTTTATTTTATCAACCTTTTATTATTATATTTTTTTTTGTGTTTATCAGTTAAAAATTGTTGTTAATTGTATATTAGACAGTTAAAAATGTGAATTTGTGCCAAAATTATGTATTTTCCTATTTAATTATATATTTTTGAAAGAATAAAAAAAGCAGATAATATCATACCTGATGCTCAATCCCTCATTGTCAGCAACCAATCAAAAATGATCATACTCCCCAATATAAACCCCCCTGCTATCAAGATGCTAGACATCACCACTCCCATGCATCATTGAGATCCCAAGACCCTCCTCCTTGTTGAGGAATACCACCGTCAAACACCCTTCCCTTCTCCTCTTCAAGAACCACACCTCCCATCAATGAAACTCAACACTCATGCCACCACTGGCTGATTGAGGCTGAGCCCCACCTTCCACACTCCAACGTGTCACCATCATCCACTGGTGGAGTCGCATCTCCACCGCGATCCGCCCACCTCTAGCAGCAGCTTCATGGGCCCCCCAATCCAATCGCTTCCTATATCTTGCGACCCCCCTCCCATATGAATATTTTTTTATTTGATTATATATTATATAACATATAAAAATATATAATAGTAATAAAATACGTAATAATTATTATTATAAAATTAATATAATTATAGTAATATTAATAAATTTTGGGAAATATATTTTATTTACCTATTTTTTGTAAATATTATAAAAATAATAATAAAATATTTAATATGAATTGGTATTTAAATTTATGTACATATTTATTTTTTATACTTCTATATAATAATATTAAGTACATTGTTCTTTTTTATAAATATATTGTTTTAAAATACTAATTATAGTTTTATATAAAATATAATAATAATTTTATATCTATTTAATTTTTATAATTTTAATCATTTCAATTTTGTTTTTGTTGTGTGGGTTGTTGATGGTGCTAAAACATAAGTTGTTTGGGTAGTTAAACTTGATAGAGTGGAGGTTGAAGAAGTATATTGACCGACTCACCATGTGAAGAGGAGAAAGAGCATGTATGTGTGATGAATGTGATCATGCATGGCAGGTGTGCAATGTTGGGTAGTTAAAGGAGATATATTTAGAAGATACTAGATGTGGATGGATATATCATCACCCTAGAGGAGCATAAAACTACTTCTATCCCACCACCCAACCTTCCACTCCCAATCATGATTCCTCTGTCCTATCTTTCCAATGCACCCATCCATCATTCACTACACAACCATTCCATTCATCCCAATCATCCATTCCATACTCTTCCATCCATCCTTTCCTCCTGATAATTATGTCACAACCATAAACCGATCAATCATATGCCGCCATTCACTTGAGTACTAGAATAGAGACTCAAGTAGGCAGTCGAATTAGGAGTGGGAATTGGATCTGGAGCTGGATCTTTAAGGATAAATCTCACTAGAGATGCTTCTTCATATTTTAATTTCTATTGTTTTTCTTTTTGTTTTCTTGAAAATGAATAGATAAATTATTTTGGGGGATTTGGGATAGGATGAAATGGATATATTTTTATTCATTATTTTTTTATTAATTTAATTTTTTTTCATTTTTGAGATTGATATTCTTTTCTTCTTAAATATGAGCTTCTTTTTGCATTTCCTAAGAACCGACAGTTGAGATAAGTGATTTCATTTACCTTGGATCATTTATTGATGTATCAAAAATTCGAAAATGTTGATGTACCTTTTCTCTATACTTAACAAATTAATTCTCATGTTAGGATTGAAATATCTAAACAAAATATGGTTCATCGAGATTTGGAAAATTGTTGAAGCCACTACTTAGTGAATCTATTCATTTTCTCAAGAACTAAATAATTTAATTATTTTGAGTATAATAAGAGTATAATAAGAGTATAATTCACCACCAATCCAAGACAACCTGATGACCCTAATTTATCAACTTCTTGCCTCACTCTTGGTTCTTGTTTCGTTGTTCCACTACATCATTCTATTATCACCCTTTTCACTCCATTTTGTTTGTTTTAATTTTCATTTTTTCTTTTTTTTCTTTTTTTCTTGTTTTTAGTATTTTTCTTCACATATTAGTTCTTACATGTGGTCTGACACCTCTCTTTCAACATTAATAGGGGAAAAATGTCTTATAAATTTTAAAATTTCACAATTCCAAGACCTCGCACATCGTGTTTTGCATCATTGTCATGGAAGGCATGTGGTCCGAACAAATACACAAAAAAATTAAATATAAAAAAACTAAGAACACACAAAAGATAAAATATAAAGAAAATAAAATCTATAAAAAAACGCAAAATTATCTCCACTATCATCATGAAAACAATAATATCTATGTCATAACATGTATCTTTAATTCAAGAAATTAATCAACAAAATTATACACTTAGAAAAAAAAATTAGAAATGTAATATTTGGAAAAAATAAATTTTGAAAGAGATGAAAATCATGTCCTAAATGTTACACAACCTCTAGCTCATGTCCCCGAGAGACCTAGAATTAGTCAGTTGGAAATTTATACTATGTTAAGAAATCTGTCTTGTATCAAATTTTCACCTAGGTCTACAAAATATGAGATCAAAAAATCTCATATCTCCTAACTCCCTTAATTAAATGGGCTTACAGTATTGGATTCACTTTAATTCATTATAAATTGTTAGCGTTCTGTCTAATAATTACATTTAATAGATTTGAGTGAAGAGTTATTGAGGTTGAGGTTTTTCTCATTATGTATTATGGGGTGGTCCATAACATGGTTCCAAATCATTGATGAGGAAATAATTAAAACCTGGGATGATGTTTTCACTACATTTGTCTCCCAATTATACATTAGAAACACCAATGTTGAGGTTAGGAACAATATAAATTTATTTTTCTAGGATGAGGGAGATATTTTTCATGAGGTATGGGATAGGTTTAGAGGTCTTCTTAAGAAAATTACCAATCACCGGTTATCTCCCCATCTTTGCAGGTACACCATTAAAAATTCCCTCTCCCCTTACAACCACAACATATTTAATTAATCCAGTGGGCCTGACTTCTATGAATCCACTCTTGATGAGATGAAAAAATTGTTTGATAATAATTACCAAAAAGTCTCAATATAGGTGCACAAGAAAAAGAACCATTCATTTGGATAAAGAAAAACCCCATGCTACTATTGTTGATTATAGGATTCTTTTGGAGCAGTTCTTTCACTGTGGGATGTTAGTTCACACTCAATGATGATGCCTAAACATTGACCTCCCTATCCAATATGATGCGAATGTCTAGTTCATTAATTCTAGATCTTGATAAAAAGGGGAGGATGATACGTTTTAAATTCTGTATAATGTAGGATACTAAAATCTATCCAAAATTTCATGGGAAGAGAAAGCTATCTTGAAATAACCCATTTCCCAAATTTCTATGCATACCCTAAAACATTTTTCCAAAATCAATATAGGGTTTATTTATCTAATTCTAAATGAGGGTTAATTGGGATGTTACAGTAGGATTTCGGATAGATTAACTCATTGAGGAAGGATATATATGCCAATATTTACAATTTAGAACTTCAAATGGATCAAATGGCTAGAGATCAAGGTGGTGGGGATAAGGGAATGCTTACCAGAACTAAAATTCCTTGTCCAAGAAATATTTTCATTAATTTGACCACAATATATGGCATCCACACTCAATAATATGTCAAGGAACATTCTAGAGAGGTAAAAAACTGTGAGAAATCCAAATATGAGAATGAAAATTTTTAAAATGACAAATATGGAAATATGGACAATAAGGTCCAACCTTAACAGAATGTCCACCCCACAACGGAAAAATATAAAAAACCACGGAAAATAAATTGGGAATTGATTAAGGTAATAAATAATAAATTTGGGTGTGGGGAGATAACCAACCTATTTTAAATCATTATGCCCCTCGTATTCCCTTCCATAAAAGAGTAAAAAAAATGATGAACCTGACTGCTAGAGGTTCTTTAAAATGATTTGATGCTTTATTGTCAACATGCCTTTCTTAAAATCCTTGGGTAAAATAACATCATATTTTAAATTAACCAAAAGGTTTTTCAAAAGAAAAATGACTAAAATAAATTGGATACAATCAATCTTAATTTATATTTTTGTGCAGATCTGTTAAGGAACCCCCCAGGTTAAAGGACCTTGGAAGCATTGTTTTTCAATGTCGTATAAGAGGAAGTGGGAAACTCAATTGTCTGTGTGATTTTAGAGTGAGTATAAATCCTATTCCTTATTCCCTGTTCAAAAATTTGGGCCTCAGGTATATGTAACAAAATACTATTTCTATTCAACATGATGATAGGTCACTCACTCATCCTTATAGAAGTGTGAATGACCTATTAATAAGTGTGGGAAAACTCACGATACCCACATATTTTCTAATTATTTATATGTAATGTGATTAAAATTTCCCAATAATCTTAGGTAGATCTTTCCTTGCTACTAGATGAGCTATCATTTATGTTTCCAATGGGAAACAAACCCTCCAATCTATAGAGGGTGTGGAGGAGATTTTGGTTTTTGAGAAAACCCATAATACTGTTAGGTATGACCTTATAGATGTTTATAAGAATCAATATTTCAAAATTGAGGTCTGAGATAAGTTTTTTTCTTTAACTATTGAAGTAACAGAGATTAGAATTCCCTATAACAATGAAAATTTCCCTTAGGATACTATTTTTTCTCCCCGACCATCTATTAAAAAGGAAATTATTTCCTTAGAACCCATTCTAAAGTTTGAGTCACACCTTCTTCCTAAACATTCTCATCATAATTATGAATTTTCCCTTTTTATATTGAATGTTTGAGCACTCCTAAAGTTTGGAAGTTTTCTACGTTAAGTACATATAAAAACATGATTGTGCACATCATGAACATGTGAATTTCATTGAAAAAATCATACTTTTTGAGGCTGATGCTTTATGTGATGACTCTCAACCAGATCATGAAAGGTTCACATAATTTGATCCCTATGAGGATATTGGGAAGTATCTATTGAAATCTAAGTATGATTCCTTAAAATGTAAGTATTATAAGTTTTATAATCTGTTGGCTATTTTATGATTATTTTCTACAAATGTTGAGGAGTTTTTCACAAGATTTTCTCATATTTCTAGGTTTTTCCATGCCTCTATGTATGGGGGAGATAGTGTTTCTCCCAAATAATTATTAGACATATAACTCAAGAGGGGTATAATTGAGTTATTAATAGTTTCTTTGATATCCTACCTCTTCAAAGTATGTATGATAATTTTTCTTCCTTAGTGGAATATGCACTCGAAATGAAAATATGTAGAATGTAAATTTAACATATATATTTATAATGGTTTTGGGAACATAAATCACCTAGTATACTCCACCAATTCTCTACTCTTCAATATTGCTAATTTTCATTAAACATACATTTTATCATGAGCTCCCAGATGAGTACAAGAAAATGTCACTTAGTACAATGACCCAAGAGATTTAAGCTAGGATATCCTTATACAGGACTTATCCATGATCTTAGACACTCATACATAGAGTGACAACATGAATAAAATATGATACAAGATTTGATAATTGATTGAGGTGCACATTTGCAATCAACAACTAACAATATATAAAGATTGTTCCTACGAAGATGATAGTCATTAATGTAGCTCGAGATGATCTTCAATGAAAATGATGGATCTAATAATCTTAGAACTAAATGTATTGTGTCTTGAAATGTACTAATCTATAATGTTAGATAAAGGAAATAATTTTTTTTCTTTTTGTTCTTAATATCTATTGTGTTGTTACTAATTATTCCTTTTATATGTTGTTTAAACTTGAGAACAAGATAACCATGATGATCGAGTGACCCAGTAACAATCCAGATAAGATAAGAAACTGAGAGTATGTATCCATTCATTCCAAATATAAAATTTCTTTTTTTTCGATGTGATAGTTTTTATCATACTCTATATTTACCTATTCATGGTAAGTCTTTTTTATTCTGAATTATCCTTAAATTGATAATCATATTATGATATACTCAAAAGTTAAGAAATTACTTATCATGATACTAGTAGTAAACATGACATTATGTAATATGATATCTTTATAGGATATTGATAGAATGTAATTTTTACCATAGGATGTCTTTTTTGAAAGATAATCGGTTTTCAACATAGCATAATATAATAATAAAGCAGAAGATAAGAAGTTATTATTCACTTCTCTTCAACTTCTTCAGGATATTAATATTATTCTCAGAAGGATAAAGTCCATTTATATTTTAACAACTATTTTGAGTATCTTAAATAACCTCTGTAAGATAAAATATGACATTGTCTTTTCTGTTTCTGAATAACTGAAGATTTCCCTTAATTCACAAAAGACAATGTTCTTATATATGATAAATACTTGAATACAAAGTGTTAGGTAAATCTAATATGAAACACTTTACAAAATTGTTATAATAAAAGTAATAATTTTTTAATCATCAAAACACATAAAGTGGGGATGTATTTGAACAATACACTTTAAAACCATCTTCCCCATTTTGATGATCACAAAACCCATGCAATGGGGAGATAAAAAATTTATAAAAGATTTCAACTTTTCAGAATTTAATATATTTTATATTTTCTTATGAAAATAATTCTTCTCCACTTTTTTAAATAATAAATAATTATGAAATACAAGAATTTTTTTGTATTTTCCTTTTCTTCTCCCCTTTTTTTGAAATAAAAAAAGAATTAAAATAAGGGAAAATATTTTATATTTCACACAGATATTAGTTGATGGAACATATTATTGGATGTAATTGGAGTTCATAATGAAACATTGAAATATCAGTATAAGAAGATAATAAAGCTAAATATAATAAGGAAATTATGATCTAGAAATATAAACTAGCTAAAAGTAATGGTTTGATAATGATCAACAAGATTTAATGATTATTAAGAGGATATTATTATCTAAGTGAATGTATAAACAAAAGCATGATGATCATCCTAAAGAGATATTAAAAATAAAATAATATAAATGTTTAAATTCCATAAAAACATTGGCAAAATTAAAATGCTTTTGAAGGGCCCAACCATCAGGAAATTGACATCACAAACTTCAAAAGGGTTGAATATCAACTGTTTTGCTAATAAGATCTTTTGTTAAGTGGTTTCTTGAACAAGGGAGGTTGGTCACAATGTTAAAAAGATGATGGTAGAGGAGTGTGAACTGTTGTGGCAACAACATTTCCTAAGATCAGTGAGGATGCTTCAAGACCATCATGATCTTCATGGGCAAACCTTAAAGGTGTTGAATGAATATTTCAAGTAGCTTTTTGTTCCCTCTCTATGAAAAAGTAATCGACATGAGTAAAGGGTAGTCTAACAGAAGTTTCTTGGAAGAATGTAGATGTATCTATTGAAACAATTTGATGTTCCCTTGGGTGTTTCACTAATGGATAAAATATTTTTGTGATATGCTGAGAGGAATGTGGGTAACAATAAAATATTTGAGGACCCGACAACATTTTTTCACGCATTTGAAATAGAGCGTTAACATAAGTTTTCATCCTTTTAACAATGTATTCATTTCAATAATCTTGGATATTTATAAAACCATTCCAAATCCTCTAATAAAAGATTACAATGATATTTTAGAGGTCTCCTTACTTAGCGCAACTAGCAATCCGGTTTCATAAAATATCAAACAAATTTTCTGATAACCCAATGACAAAAAAAAAATTATTTTCCTTACAAGAATCAACTATAACACCCCAAGAATTTAAAAATAAATTTAATGAAATAAATGAAATAATATGTCTCTATAAAATAAAACTTTTTTAAGAGATATTTATAACCAAGTTTTTGAACAAAAATTTTCCACTTCTGTGTTTTGAATTTTGAAATCTGATATACACAGTTGTGTTCAGGAAGATTTTTTGGGATCTGATGGATCAAACTTATTTTTTTTGTGAATAGTAACGTACCCTTATGAATAGTAAAATAACATTCTAAATATTAATATGACCACTATGATCAGTAAATCATCCAAAATAATATTAACCTCCTCCTTTAATGGATAAATAAAATTTAGACATCTTATAAGTGATAATATAAACATAGAAAAAATATTGGTATTTTTGTAAGTTAAAAATAATTAACTACATTTAATTACTAAATATAAAATAAAATGTATTTTCCTAAAAAAATTCATAAATTAACAATTTTATGTCTTCTAGTTTTAAGATAACATTATAAGACGTCATATAATTTTTGAAAACATTATAAAATTAGTTATGGTTACAAAAATTGTAATTTTCAAGAAAATTATGGTTTTAATTAAAAAGTAAATTAATAATAATTAGAAAATTATTTTTGAAAAATGGATTTCCTTTTTGGATTATAATCTATGAAAAAATGGTTAGGTGAATTTTTGGGATTTTTCTGAAATACTTTATTTTTTAGGAATAATGAAATATAGTAATTTGGCGTGTATATATATATATTTATATTATAAGTTAAATGCACTATTACTTACATAATCACTGAGGTAAAAAAACATGGTTTGAAATCACATGTGAATATTATTAATTTCTGTCATGTAATCATCAATATTTTTTGTCTTATGGAAAAATAATAAACTAATGATTAAAATATTGAGACAACACTCCTCCCATCCACTATAAAAACCACCCACCCTCCCCTCTTCTCTTCACTCATATCAAGCCTTGTGACTTACATAAAATATAGTCAGATATATCCCCAAGCTCCTACATCATGTTCATCATCCTTTGGTCTCCAAAAAAGACCAAATCCACTCCCCTTAAGAGGCTCTGAAGGAAGATTAATGCTAGAGGTAAATTCCAATTTTCAATTCTTTTACTTTCTTTTCAAGTTCTTTTTTTTCTTTTCTATCATTACCTCTCCTCATAAAAATATTATGACAACCAAAGTAACTTATATGTACTATAATGTTTTTATGATAATGTAATAAGTTATTATCATATCTCCTTTACCCTTATTTTATACTATAAATGAAAAAATTATCCGAGATGTGTTAATTCATCACATTCAAGGAAGGCGAGTTTCCAATTTAATTTACCATATTAAATTCTAGGTCCTAAAACCACTTTTATGGTTGAAACAAACTATAATATATTTATTATTTATCATCTATGGTTTTGTAATATTTTCTTACCCATGTTTTTGAATTATAAATAAAAATGTGTTCTTTTTGATCAAAAACTGCTAATTAACCCAAAAGGTCATCATTAATGTTTTATATAGTGATTCATCTTCACTTAAAGTAAACAATTACGTTTTACAACCATGTAACCTTATGGTTGTTCAATAATAACATATAACTTCAATTCTAGACAAACACACTCATTTTACATGATTATCCATCCAGGTATATAAGTAAACCGTTCATGAAACAAATGGACCCGAACAATGAAACTGAACCTCATAACCAATAAAAAAGGTTATGAATGAACTCAAAAAGGTTATAAAAAATGAAATACATGTAAAATAGGTTATATAAATATTAATTAATTATCATAATTTGATTATTCGGGTTATTAATATTAATTGGAGGACACCTCCGTACTTAATGTTAGGGATCCTATCTTTCCCACTTTTATTCAAGAATCTCCTTATACGTTATGCCCCTTTTATTTTTAATTACTAATTACATGGTATATTTTTTAACCTCACCCATAATTCACTCATGATATATAAATGATTATATACCCCTATATCTCTCATTAATCCTTCTTAATTACACCTATTACCATGTTGAGGTTTTGTAATTGATTTTTCCCGAACCTCCATTATTCCTTCAGGATTATTCATACTCCCTTTTTAACCAAATTAAATACTATATTATGTTTATTTAAATATTATAATTAATAATTATATGTCCAAAATATTTTATCAAGATTCATTAATAATTATCTTTCAGGGATATACATGCTTTTATGTGATTCCCTCCTCAATGCTTCCAGATAAGCAAACCCATTTTAAGTGAAATTCCTAAAATCTTACCTAATTTCAAGTGCACTCTATAATATGTTTTAAGACTCAATAATTTTTACAAAAACACTATTTTTATTATGAAAATAATTCTTGTTTTACTTTTTTTTTATAAAATTTCATTCCCTTTTTAATTTTAAATGCTCGTTAGTATTTTCCTTAAAACTACACTAAAATGTTTTAATGATAAAAATTAATAAATACCCCTTTTAAATGTTATAACTTCTATATCGAATCACTTACCATGTTATATTCCTATTTTCCATTATTAATGTCCTTGTATGTTTTTATTCCTTTCTATCATGGATACTTTTATGATAGGCCCATTCATTAGGCTTTATAACTTGATTATGATACCCATTTCTTTCCATAGATACCCTTATGTCTATGATTGATTATGTATGATTATATATCTGGAAAAAATACTCATGAACATGTTAATTTGAGTGCATAGATATAGTGATCAAATGAATTGGGTAATTTTGAGACTCAGGATACGTTATGTGTAACAGTCTTGGCGGTTAGCCTTGACTCGTGCTACTATATGCAATGTTCTTGTTGGTTAACCATGACTTGTTCTCCTCTATGTGAAATGAGCCTTGACCCATATTAAATTCGTGTTTTATACTTCTACAACATAAATATGATCCATGTTTATATTATCCCATGTTTATATATTATTATTACATATGTACCATGCTTTTTATATCATTATGTCATCCATTATAACCCATGAGCTAAAGCTTTATTCTTATGGTCATTACCTTACTAGGATTTTAGCTCATACTTTTTTCATTTTATCCCTAGGTTATCCTATACCGATGTATGATCACAATGTATGTTAAGATCTCAATATGAATATTAAATAAAGAAATTTTTTATGTTTTCAGTTTTATGTACCTAGTCTTCAATGACACTAGACTTCATGATCCTTGGCTTATATACCGATATATAACTATGCATAAAATCATGTAATGTTATGTGTAAAAGGTTAGGGTCACTATAGTTTATATCTTGGGGTGGTATAGTTATTTTTGGAGATTTGGAATAGGTAACTTTAGTAAAAACCTTATGGATGAGACTAAGTATAAGAAAACACTCCTATATTTTGGTAAGTGTAGAGTAAGTGGGTTATCAAGAAAATACATCCTTGTCTAGATAAAAAAAGTATAGGTGGCATTGGCACAGACATAATAAGGGTTATACCAAAAAACACTACTTTGAGCTAGACTGGAACGTAAATGGGTGCATGAAAATGGGCCTTGCTGCGCTCTTGGTTTGACACTCCCTAGCGATATGCTTTGGTAAATTCATGATCTTAGTAAAACCCATTTTTAAGGGAAAAAAACCCATAAGAATATATGTTTGGAAACAGATCATGGATAACCTATATTGAAACCAAGGGAATCAAAATTTTGGATATAGTTTTCCTTTGAGAGTTTATCCTTTTAGGTTTAAATTTTCCTTTTTATGTTTATTTTCTAAGTATTTAAACCCTCACCTGCTTTCACCATAGAATCTAAAAAAGAAATTTCGCGGGTGAAATTTTATTAGGGGAGAAGAATGTAACACCCCAAGGATTAACAAATAAATTTAATGAAATGAGTGAAACACTATGTCTCTATAAAAAAACACTTTTTTAAGAAGATAACTATAACCTAGCTGTTAAGAAATATTTTTTTCACTTTTGTGTTTTAAATTTCGAAAATATGACATACACAGTTGTGTTCAGGGTTATTTTTTGGGTCTGATGGAAAAAACATAATTTTTTGTGAAAACTCCCCAACCCTTATGAATAGTAACCTATCCTTATGAATATTAATATGACCCTTATGATTATAAAATCACAAAAAATAATAGAAACCTCACCCTTGAATGTATAAATAAAATTTATGCATCTTATTATTGATAATATAACCATATTAAAAGTATTGTTTATAACAACCCTTCACATTTTTACACACATAAACATGATTTATTACATAAAAGTTCACTTAAGAAAACTCTAATGATTGAGAGTTGTAGTTTATTGGGAAATTAGAACATTACATAATAACTTAGAACATAAACCACAACATCTTTAATGAATACTTCTTTTACATGACCACAACATTCATTCGTACTTATCATTGCGTGGGATAACCTGGGGACTTTCATAAGAAAAGGATGAGATATAAATCCCAGTAAGGGAGTAAATAAAGCATTACATTAATAATATAGTGCATGTTAGGCAATAGGAATATCAATGGATCACAAGAGAAACATGATCCTAAAGGCATGATATTGCATGATTATCATAAGATGGAAATGTGGCAAAAACATTTAACATGATATCAGCATGATCCAAGGATCATTGCATATGAATCATATGTAAGGTTTCATTTCACTTGAATTAACATGAGTAAAACCTCATTTCAATTTACATATCACGACACTAATCTTCACCCAATGCATTGGAGCGCTATTAGGGCACACATTTCTTAATCATTTCATTTTATGCATAAGTGTGCCACATGGATTATATAACATGGATTCATTAAACATCATCATTTATTCCACAATAATGGAATTTAGAATTTATAAATGAAACTATATAACCAATAATTAAATTTAAATAAAGGTTAATACTGTTGTACCTCTCGTTCCCCTCGTTGTTTGATTTTTATGATCACAATCACCTTATTATTTGTCTAACATTGTTTTTAAGTGTTGTGGATGATAGGCAAAAGATTGCCAAAGGATTGGCCCAAGAATGGTCATCAAGTGGACTGAAATTCAGTCCACCGGCCAACCGGTGTGATAGCACCGGCCAGCCGGTGGACCTGGCAGAGGCATTGCCCACTGCCAGGTTCCACCGGTCAGCCGGTGGCTCTGTCACCGGCCAGCCGGTGGCACCCAGATGAATAGTGGCAGCTACTGTCTGCCCACCGGCCAGCCGGTGGCTCTGGCACCGGTCAGCCGGTGCTGCCTGGACCAAACTCCTTCTCAACTTCCAAGGCACCGGCCAGCCGGTGGAGCTGTTCCGGCCAGCCGGTAGCCCAGTCAAACTAGCCGTTGGGTTTGACCAGTCAACCTTCTTTTGGCCTCCAACGGCTCCGAGGCCTTCTCCAACGGCTCCGAAGGCCCCCAATGGGTTCCATGCCTATAAATAAAGGCCAAGGAAGCCCCGAACACCACCCGGAACTATTGTGAATCCAACGGACACTTTTTCCATCATCCGGCAATCCTCCGGCGAGCCACTTCAAAGGAACCCCAAGTGCTCCAACCAACTTCCAATCCAAGGAGCACCTCAAGAAGCTTGGGAGAGCACGCTACATCAACTCCATCATACCTTGGCGCCCAAGTCTTCCTCACTTACGGTTTTTATTGTTTTATTTATTTTGAGCTTAAATTTGGGTTTGTGCCTACAAACCCCAAACTTTTCTCATCCCCTCTTTCTTTTGGGTCTCATATCACCATTAAGGTGTGAAGAGGTTTCTTCAAGCCTTTCCTTTTAAAAGGCTTGAGTTTTCGGTGAGCTAGCCTTCACCCGTTAAAAAGGCTAGTGGGTTCTTGCTAAACCATTAAAAGCAAGTGGGTTCTTGCTTAACCAATAAAAGCAAGCTGTAATAGGTCCTAGTGCTACCTCAAAGCCTAGGGGGTTTCTTGCTAAAACCATTGAAAAGCAAGCGGTAGAATCTCTCAACGGTTGAGTTGGGAGCGGAGACGTAGGCCGGGTTTTGGCCGAACTCCGTTATCAATTTCTTGTGTCTTGCCTCTTTATTTCCGCTGCATTTTTAACTTTGATTTTAATTTGTTAATCATTTTTTAAAAGCCAATTCACCCCCCCTCTTGCCATCTTTCCCGTCTTTGTTCCGACCCAACAATTGGTATCAGAGGATGTATTTGAGTAATTCCCTAAACCGGTTTCAAATTAAAGATCCTTTTTTATGGCATCTACCTCTTTCGCCCCCGAGGGCTACTCATTGGGTCGGGCTCCAGTTTTTGATGGGTCCGACTATAATTATTGGAAAACCCGCATGACTACCTTTCTTAGAAGCATAGGATATCCTATTTAAAAAATTGTCATGCAAGGTTATACTTTGTCTACCCCCGACGAATCCAAATGGACCCCCGCCGATATTAAGAATTTTGAGCTTGATGGCAAAGCCATGAATGCTCTTCATTGCGGGTTAGATAGGAATGAATTTAATCGTGTATCCACTTGCACCACTTCACATGAAATTTGGAAGCTTTTAGAAGTGACCCATGAAGGCACTAATAAAGTCAAAGATAATAGATTAGACATGTATAGGCACGATTTTGAAAGCTTTTCCATGCATCCTTCCGAATCTATTACCGATATGTTTACACGCTTCACTGACATTTGCAATGGAAGGAAATCTCTTGGTGATGATGTTTCAGCCGAGACGATAGTCAAGAAGATCTTATGGGTCCTTCCGAGCTCATGGGCACCAATGGTGACGGCGATCCAAGAAGCTAAAGACGTCAAAAATATACCGGTAGAGGAGCTCATCGGATCTCTCATGACTTATGAGATCACGATGAGGAGGCAAGCTCAAAAGGAGGGAACACCAATCAAGACACCAAAGAACATCGCCCTCAAGGTACAAAAAGAAGTAAGCTCCTCCTCATCATCCTCTTCCTCCTCATCTTCTTCATCTTCAAGCGGCGACTCGGAAATGGAGAATCTCGCCCGCCAAATGCACAAGTTTATGAAGAAGCACAAAAAGAAGAAATCCCGCAAGCACCGAAAGCAAGAACCCACCGCAAAATCCGAGCCCAAGGTGAAATGCTACGGGTGCGGCGAAAAGGGCCATTACAAGCCCGATTGCCCACTCAACAAAAAACGGGCCACGCAAATGGAAAAAGGAAAGAAAAAGGTCCTCAAGGCGACATGGAGTGACACCTCCTCATCATCATCCTTCTCCTCCTCCTCGAGCGACCAAGGTACAAAATGCCTAATGGCATTTCATGAGGTAACTTCTTCCGACTCCTCCTCCTCTAGTTCTTCTAATTCATTTAATCATCTATCTTATGAAGAACTCCAACATGCTAGAGACCAATTAGAAAATGGTTTTCATGAACTTTCTTCTAAATTTGTTTCTTTGAAAAAGAATTTCAAAAAACTTTCCTCCGAAAAAGAAAAACTTCTCAAAGAGAAGGAGGAACTCTCCCTAAAAATCCAAAATTTCCCCAATGTTGATTCTTTGGAATCAACCATCAAGGATCTTAGAGAATCCTTAGCCAAGTTCACCCAAGGTGAACAAAATTTGACCAAATTATTGGGTTCTCAAAGGGTTTCTAGAACCACCAATGGACTTGGCTATACCAACCAAGCTTCCTCCTCCCATGCACCCACTATTTTTGTAAGGGGGAGCTCTAGTTATAAATTTTGTAATTATTGTAAAAAACCCGGGCACATGATTTATGAATGTAATTGTAAAAACGCCCGGTACGGTCAACCCGAATCTTTTTACTTTTCCGACGAATTTTATAGGAGAAGACCCGCCATGAGACAAGTTTGCATTGAAAAATCCCTTCTTGCGAGTCCCTCCGGGCCAAAATTTATTTCCTATCCCCGGTGACTTATTGTTTTTATTTAGGGGGAGTTAGGATCGTTTAAGCCCTTTTGATTTCAATTTCAAAATTTTCAATTCAAACCTTCAATTTCAACTCTTGGTATCAAATTTTCGATTCATTTTTCAATTTAAATTTTCAATTCATTTTTGATTCAAAACTCTCAATTTCAAAAATTTCATTTGGTTTCAAATTTCCAATCTCAATTGGTTTTTGATTCAGAACTTTCAATTCAAACTGTTATTCAAATTTTCATTTCAATTTCAAAAATATAGTTTTTCAAACATTTCCCTCAATCAAGTTTTATGCCCCATTCTATTTTGATAATCACAAAGGGGGAGAAATTTCTTGATTGATTGGGGGAGAATCTTCTCTCTCATGCTTAGTATTTATTTTCAATTTATCATTTAAAGCATGCCTTTAATTCCAGTATTTTACTTTGATTGTTTTGGTGATTGTGATCATCAAAATAGGGGGAGATTGTTGTACCTCTCGTTCCCCTCGTTGTTTGATTTTTATGATCACAATCACCTTATTATTTGTCTAACATTGTTTTTAAGTGTTGTGGATGATAGGCAAAAGATTGCCAAAGGATTGGCCCAAGAATGGTCATCAAGTGGACTGAAATTCAGTCCACCGGCCAACCGGTGTGATAGCACCGGCCAGCCGGTGGACCTGGCAGAGGCATTGCCCACTGCCAGGTTCCACCGGTCAGCCGGTGGCTCTGTCACCGGCCAGCCGGTGGCACCGAGATGAATAGTGGCAGCTACTGTCTGCCCACCGGCCAGCCGGTGGCTCTGGCACCGGTCAGCCGGTGCTGCCTGGACCAAACTCCTTCTCAACTTCCAAGGCACCGGCCAGCCGGTGGAGCTGTTCCGGCCAGCCGGTAGCCCAGTCAAACTAGCCATTGGGTTTGACCAGTCAACCTTCTTTTGGCCTCCAACGGCTCCGAGGCCTTCTCCAACGGCTCCGAAGGCCCCCAATGGGTTCCATGCCTATAAATAAAGGCCAAGGAAGCCCCGGACACCACCCAGAACTATTGTGAAGCCAACAGACACTTTTTCCATCATCCGACAATCCTCCGGCGAGCCACTTCAAAGGAACCCCAAGTGCTCCAACCAACTTCCAATCCAAGGAGCACCTCAAGAAGCTTGGGAGAGCACGCTACATCAACTCCATCATACCTTGGCGCCCAAGTCTTCCTCACTTACAGTTTTTATTGTTTTATTTATTTTGAGCTTAAAGTTGGGTTTGTGCCTACAAACCCCAAACTTTTCTCATCCCCTCTTTCTTTTGGGTCTCACATCACCATTAAGGTGTGAAGAGGTTTCTTCAAGCCTTTCCTTTTAAAAGGCTTGAGTTTTCGGTGAGCTAGCCTTCACCCGTTAAAAAGGCTAGTGGGTTCTTGCTAAACCATTAAAAGCAAGTGGGTTCTTGCTTAACCAATAAAAGCAAGCTGTAATAGGTCCTAGTGCTACCTCAAAGCCTAGTGGGTTTCTTGCTAAAACCATTGAAAAGCAAGCGGTAGAATCTCTCAACGGTTGAGTTGGGAGCGGAGACGTAGGCCGGGTTTTGGCCGAACTCCGTTATCAATTTCTTGTGTCTTGCCTCTTTATTTCCGCTGCATTTTTAACTTTGATTTTAATTTGTTAATCATTTTTTAAAAGCCAATTCACCCCCCCCTCTTGCCATCTTTCCCGTCTTTGTTCCGACCCAACAAATACCCTTGATAGGGAAATGGGCATGGTATTCACTACACAACAACTTTGGCTTGGAAAAATTCTGGGGCAATTTCGGCACCACAACGGCGTGACATAAGAATTCATAAAAATGGTTGATGAGATAGAATGGGAGTCTCATAATATGTACATGAAATTTACTATACTAGGGTCATATAGATACATTTACCAACATATTTACTGGAATTTATATTATTAAAACAAAAGAATTTCTTGAATGTAAATAAGAAGAGAGAAATTTCTTACGGAATTTCAACATGGTAACGGGTGTACATTAGAGGCCTTAATGAGAGATAAAGAGGTATATCATCATTAAAACATAATTAGGGAAGTATAGGGGAGTGATAAATCAAACCCCAAGATTTTTAATTGAATAAAATGGTATAACAACATAATGAAATTTGGAAAAAAATAAGAAAGGAAGAAATACCTTACTTGCAAGTGTGATCCAAAGGCATGGGAGAGGCTAGAGGGAGGCTCCTGGGGATATTGGGGCACCTTTGTAGGATACTATAGAGATTAAGGTAGAGTAAGGAAATTCTCAGCAGATTTTTAGTGAAGAGAAGTTGGATATTTGGTGATTTTATATAATAAAAGAGAAAGAAATCTTTATTATTTAGGTTTTGGACACAACACATTAAACTAATCAAAAACACAACGTAAACCATGGTTTCTGCCAAAGTATTTTTCAAAGGGGTGTGAAAAAAAAATATTTTATAAAGAAATGGTATAAATTCATAAAATATTATGCTTTATTATGTAGAGGTGAGTCGCACTCTCAAGGAAATCATTTTAAAAGTGAAAATGTTTTATAAGTCTTGGAGGGTCCACTAAGGTTTTGTAAAATAAATCAAACAAACCTAAAATCACATTACATTAAAGGTAAGAAATATATTTGGCTGAACATAATTTTTATGTTATTTTATTACATCACTATTTAGTCATTATGATGTCATAAAACACATTATATATTTAAACGGTATTTAATTTTTACCCAAAAAATTGATTCTCTCAAAAAATTATGAAAAAATTAACCATTAGATAATTTCAATGTCCTGATTCAAAAAATAATATTTATTTTATCTAAATATTTATATAAATATGTGATTTTTTACTTTTAAAATAAAAACCTACATTTATCATAAATTCATGGGTTTTGACAAAAACGGCTTCAGAGCTGTAATAAAAATTAGAATTGTATTTATAAAAAACTATACAATCATTTATATTTAATAAAATGTAATTCAGTAACAATAATTTATTAAAAAATTATTTAATTCATTAATCAATTAATTCAATAAACTAGATTTCTTAGTTGAATATTAACTAAAAATACTATTTGTGCTTTAAAGTTTATTTATAAAGCCACAATAACAAAATGAATGTATATTATCTATAAAAAATAATGTACATAATCATAGTTCTAGGTTATTGTTACCAACCCCCTTAAAAACACACATAAGACCTAAGGGTTTGGTGTGCTATGGTGATCGACTCTTGGGGAGGCTCAGATAACATTGCACGGGTGGTAATCTCCATTAACTTCCAATTCTCCTATAGGTGGTTCCGTTCAAGCTTAACGTGTTAAAGATTAGATCAGGAATGATAAAAGGCGAATACCAGTGATGCTACCTCCTATATGAGCTCCATCAAATGGGATTTGTATAGATCAATTATACTCGATGAAACCATCGCTTCCTTTGTATGAGTAAATTTGCTTTGTTACAGCCTTATATTTATACTAATAATGTGATCATTGTTCAGCAGCTATATTAGCAACGGTATAAAATATCAATGGTATTTTAAAATCCAAAAACATACAAATATGGAAGTTCATAGTTTATATAATCATTTTACATAATAAGACATATAATTATATCAAGAGGATTTTTCATTAATAAAAGTTTGGTTTGTTACGATCTTCCCCCCTTTAGAAATGTTTCCCTCAAAATTTTCTTTTACCACCCTAAAACAGATGAGGGTAAATGTGTTTCATCACTTCCTCTGATTCCCACATTACTTATTCAAACATGTGGTTTCTTCATAACACATTCATTAGGGGCATTCTCTTATTTCTAATAACTTTTTTTCTACAATCTATGATCTTTACCGACTCCACTTCATATGAAAGGTTATTCTCTAATGGCACCTCCTCTTGATTGAGAACATGTGATGGGTCAAGTATGTACTTCCTCAAGAGTGATACATGGAATACATCATGTACTTGAGATAGGATCAAGGGTAGAACTAGTCGATAGGCCAATTCTCCAATGTCATCAAGGATCTCAAAAGGGTCGATGTACCTTGGACTAATATTTTATTTATTTCCAAATATCATAACTATTTTCCATGACAATAAGTGGAGGAATACCATGTCTCCAAACATCAAACTATAGTTCTCGTCAATGATTATCATCAGATCTCTTTTGTCAACTCTGATCTGCTTTAATGTGTTGTTGGATGGTCTTAACCTTCTCCGCCATTTCATCAACCAATTCTGAGCCAAGGAGTTTTCACTCCCCCACTTCATCCAAAAATATTGTTTTTATGCACCTCTTTCCATAAAAGAATTTATAAGAGACCATTTGGATGCTTGAGAGGAAACTGTTATTGTAAGATAACTCAACCAGAGGATGATGTTGATCGCATAATCCTTTTATGTCCATTGAGTATCCTCTCAACATGTCCTGAAGTGTTTCGATAGTCCACTATGATATGCCATCAGTTTGAGAATGATATGTCATAATAAAGTTCAGCTCAGTATTCAAAGAATGTTGAAGACTCTTCCAGAACATAGAGGTGATAATTAGATCTTGATTAGATATAATGTATAGTGTTACTTCATTCATCCTTATCACTTTTTAGTTATATATCTGTGCCAGTTGATTCAATTAGAAATCCGTTTGAATTTCAATGAAGTGTGTAGTCTTTGTAAGATGATCCACACAACCCAGATTGCATTTTCCTTTAGATTTCTTTAGATGTCTGATGACAAAGTCCATAGTGATGTTCTCCCATTTCCATGTTGGTATGGGTAATAGTTGCATCATCCCATTAGACATTTTCCCCTCAGACTTCACTTGCTGACATACCAGTAACTTTGATGTATACTCAGTGATCTCCTTCTTTATGTTATCCCAACAATAATGCTCTCGGAGATTTTGATACATATTTTTGTTTCCTGGGTGAATAGAGAAATTCTAAATATGTGAATCATCCAAAATATCATTCTTTAACTCCAGATTTGATGGAACACATAGTCTTGACCCAAATCCCACAATTCCTTCTTCATTAACATTTAACTCTAAAGATTTACATTTTCTGATAGTTTCCACTTTCTTCTGAATCCTCACATCATCCTTTTGAGAATTATTTAACCATTCCAAAATAGATATTTGAGAAATCTTCCATGAAAGGATTTATTATGTTCCCTTCTTTAAGATTCCCATGTCTATCTTAATCAAATCTTAGAAGATTAGATCTTTTTCAATTCTCATCAATGATTGAATTTTTTTCCTTTGTACTTAGATCATCCTCCACCTTGTTTGCATTCGCAGGGTGGTAATGGATTGAGTTTTTATAGTATTTTATTACCTCTTACCATCTTCATTGTCACATGTTAAACTCTTTATGTGTGAATATATACTTTAGGATTTTGTGATTGGTGTATATTTCACACTTTTCACCAAAGACGTAATGTTTCCTAATTTTTAAAGAAAAGATTACTGCAACCAACTCTAAATCATATGTTGGATATTTTTTCTCATGAAATTTCAATTTACATAAAGCACGGGCAATGACGTTGTCATTTTTCATCAACACACAGCCCATTCCCTTCTTCGAAGAATAACTTAATACCACAAAAAGTTTTCCACGTGTGGGTAGTGTGATAATGGGTGTATTTATAAGACTCATTTTCGACTCCATGAAGCTGTATTGACATTAATCACACCAAGAAAACTTTACTCCCTTCTGAGTTTTCTTGGTTAGAGGGCTGGAATGTTGTGATAAATTTCTCACAAATCAATGATAATATCCAGCTAACCCCTGGAAGCTATGGATATCTATTACTGATGTTGGCCTTGACTATCCCTCAACTACAAATATCTTGGAGGGATCTATAGATATCTCATTTATTATAATGATATGAAATAACAATGAGACCTCTTTCAACTATAACTCACACTTTTTGTAATTTTCATAGAGCGTCTCCTTTTGCAAGGTCTCTAGAACAGTTCTTAGATGATCCTCATGCTCCTCCTGAGTTTTGAAGTATATTAGAATATCTTCTATAAAGAATACAAAATATTCATCAAGGTTATCTCTAAAGACTCTATTAATCAACTACATGAATATTTTTAGACCATTAGGGAGTTTGAAAAGAATTAATATGAATTCATAGTGCCTGTATCTTGTACAAAAGGAAGTTTTGGGGATATCCTCCTTCTTCACCCCTACATGGTAATATCCAAACCACAAATCTACCCTGGAGAATTATTGATCTCCATGTATCTGATCAACCAAATAATTAATTCATGGTAGAGGATACCTGTTCTTTATCATGGTTTATTTATCTCATGATAATCGATGCAAAGGCGCATTGACCCATCCTTGTTCTTGATGAAGAGGAATGGTGCACCCCATAGTGAAGCACTTTGTAATATAAACCCTTTATCTAGATTCTCTTGTAGTTGTTTCATAAGCTCTTCAAGCTCCTCAACATCCATTCTATATAGAGTATGGGATATTGGAAACTTTCTACGTATAAGATCAATCGATATTCAACATCTCTTCTAGGAAGAAGACTAGGAAATTTCTCAGAAAATACTTCAATGAATTCCCTCACAAAAGGAATGTCTTCAAGGATGGGTTCTTCCTTATACTCAATCATCTAAGAAAGATATGCATGATCATAGGGAAGTAATATCCACACTTTTGATTATGGTGCTAAATAATATTCATCCTCCTCATTAAACTTGTACATAATCGGTGGTCGATTCTCCATATGGAGAATGATTTCCCTCTCATGGAAATTTATGTTGTCTTTATATAAGGAAAGCCTATCCATGCCAAGAATTGAATAAAATTCTACAATAGGGAGTATGAAGAGGTTATGTAGGAAGTTCAATCCATAAATTCTAATAGGGGGGAGTTATATTCCTGGGATGCAATCTTATCCCCATTTTCTGTTCTCACCTGCATCTTTACTTCTATGATTTGTGGTGGTGTTGGGATATTTCTACTAAACATTCAGGTTATAAAAGAATGTGTAGAACCAGAGTCAAACAGTATATTCTCTATTCCTGAACGGATACATAGAATATCTATCACTACTTCATTTTCGGGGTTCACTTTGGTTGTAGTGATGGAAAAACATCTCCCTTTCTACCATGGAGGATGTTGGTTGCCTCCGAAAACCCTTTGCTTAGGATACTGGTTTTCAAAGTTCCATGTTTCTTTTTAATTGAAGCAATAAACAATGCATTGAGGGTCGAACAGAGAATTTCTCTCCTCTTTTGCTTCCATGGGTTTTTATTGTCAGTAGTTAATGCCCAAGTGCCCTTCTCTTCCACACCTAAAGCATTTCCTCATCCCCTTCAGGATATTTTTGGGGTGCTTCTTTCCGCACCATTGGCAAGTCAGGTGCTAGATTTTCTTAGCACCATTGGATTATTCCATCTAACCACCAGAATTAAATTCAACCTTGTTCTT
The DNA here is from genome assembly GCA_963277665.1 of Viscum album. Taxonomy (NCBI): domain Eukaryota; kingdom Viridiplantae; phylum Streptophyta; class Magnoliopsida; order Santalales; family Viscaceae; genus Viscum; species Viscum album. Next base: position 928,346,373 of record OY728129.1, on the reverse strand, counting down.
CTTATCCCCATGATACCCCTATGATTCATGGATCTCTATTTTGACTTTTAGGGCACATCAGACAATTTCCTCATAGCTCTCTAAGTCATGGATCACTAGGGATTTCCATAAGCCAGTTTTTATCCCACCAAAGATGTGGTCAACCTTGCATTTTGGGGTAACAACAAAGCTTGAGGAATAAAGTGAAAGCCTTGTGAAGTTTTACTCATACTCTCCAATGGATTTATAATCTTTTTACTTGAGTTAATGGAATTCATGTTTGATATTAAGTCATATGGGGTGAGGAAAATATTTATTGAAAAACATTTTCTAGAAATCCTTCAATTCCAAAGCCTCAATATCCTCCTCAGGTTTTTTTATTTTCGATCAACTTCACCCTCCATATGATATGCTACGAGAAGAAGCTTCTCTTGCTCAAAACATTGAAGGATACTGAAGATATTTTTTAATAGAGTTGATCCATTGTTCCGAAATTGAGGGATCAGATGATCCACAAAATGTATGAGGCCTTTGTCTCATTATGATTTTGATTACAATTTTTTCTTTCTTAGCACTACTACAAAAACGGGATTTATCAGCACTCAAAACAAGCTTTAACAGTGCTAAAAAGGCACTGTAAAGCTCATCGCAGATATAGGGGGGTCCCTTTTATCATCGCTCAGAAAAGTGCTGATAAGGACCCCTTTCATCAGCAATTTTAAATAGCGCTGATAAAAGTCAAAAAATTTAAAAAAACATAAAAAATAAAAATATAATGTGGGGAGAGCTTTTAACAATGCTTGACCCCCCCTTTATCAGCACTAGGTGGTATCCCACGCGCTTCCCTTCCCGCACATCCTCACACATGAGTAACCCTTTGCTTCCACCTAATCTTGAACTCATGAACTCCCCCCTCTAACGGCTGCCCCTTTACCACTAAGCCATTTTGTTTTTTTTCTATTTAATTATATATCTATTTATTTATTTATTTATTTATATATATAGTTATATTTATTATTATATTTATATAGATTCATATTAATATAAATAAATTTATTCATATATTAGTATATATATTCACTCTTATATTAATATATATTTATATTTATTTATATATATTTTTTTAGTTATAATTTTTTATCCATATATTTATTTTTATATTAATATATACTTATAAGATTAGTTTTAAATACATTTATGAAATATGTTCTTTATGTGTGTTTATAAATAAATACATAGATACATAGATACATATATACAACACACAGACACACACATAGACACACACACATAGACACACACACATAGAAACACACACATAGACACACACACATAGACACATATATATATTTATGAATAAATACATATATATGGGTATTTGAAAATCCATAGAATGTTAAAATGACCATAACATATAATACAAAATCCCATTTCAACTCCACAACCGGTAAAATCTAAGAAAATGAAACAATATTTGATATGATATGTGGTATAGGCCTAACAGACATCCAGATCAAATGTTATACTCGTTTGAATGGTAACAAATCAGGGTATCCGGACTAAAAACTCGGTTTTGGAGGCTTTCTGAGCTATTTTTGGCCGTAAACAATGTAATAGAAGCCTTTCTTCAGTCACCAACATGTTGATCTCATTGCAGTCTTTGATTTGATAGGCTGTAGAGCTCAAACAGACACCCGGATCAAAAGTTATGGTTGTTTGAAGTTTGAGTTACATTTTCAACTTATTATAGATCTTTTATTAATTTTTTTGATGTTTTGTATATTCAAATTTTTATTAAATGATTTTTGACCAGTAATAATTATAAAATTATTAATTAATAATATTTTTTAAATATTTTAAATCCATTTTCACTAAATTTATTATATATTAAATGAAATACTCTATTTATACGTATCTAAAAAATATTTAAAAAATATATATTATATTTATATCAATATAAATATAAATATATAAAAATAATTTATTTTTCATGATTTTTTTTTGAAAGATAAAATTTATCATTGGTAGGAATCAAGGCTAATAAATCCCCACTTTATTAGCACTACTAAAAAAAGCGCTGATAAAGGGGTCCCCTTTGTCAATGATTTTTTTAGCGCTGATAAAAGGGTAGTGCTTCCCTTGCCTGTTTCTGTAGTTGTGTAGGGAGGGTTGAATTTTCCTCTTGAACCATGTTTCTATTCAAAGGATGAGTTATGTAAGATAGTATCATGACAATGTTTGCGATTCCTGCTCCCATCAGATTGGGCATCTCGTTAGATTAGTCCTCACATTGATCTTCACATTGGTTGTTAGCCCATGTCCTCATATTACCAGCCATTGGTTGGAATAATAGGAAATTTATGGTTAAAACATAAAGGGTAATTCAATAAAAAAAAGTTATAACTTATAAATTACATTTATTTCTTTAACTTATTTATGTTATCCATGATCTAATTCCCAACATATATTCTTAAGGGAATTTTTTTAATTCACCTAATAATGGGTCATACTAATATTATGAATTTACCAAAGCATATCCCATGGGAGTGTCATATCCAAGAGTGCAGTAAGGCCTATTTTCTGGCACTAGTTCCCATTTGATTCTAGCTCAAAGTGGTGTTTTCGGGTTTTCCCCCTAGATACATTTGTGCTAGAGCCACCTCTACCTGCTCATATCCAAATAGGGATGTATTTTCTTGAAAAGAAAATTACTCAATACTCAACAAAATTTAGGGATGTTTTTATTATACTTAGTCTTATACCTAAATCATTCACTAGGATTTTCTAACTCTAATCCTAAAAATAACTAAACCTATCCTCTGATACCAACAATAACAACCCTTCTCTTTTTTGCACACATGAATATGATTAATTACATAAACCTAAACATAACACAATTATGAGCATCGAGAGGTATAGTGTCTTGGTAAATTAGAAACATTACACAATAACTGAGAATATAAAACACAACATCTTTATTGAAAACATCTTTTACATGACCACATTATTCCTTTGTACTTAGCATTGCATGGGATAACCTAAGTACATATATAAGGAAAATGTGAGCTATAAATCCTAGAAAGGGATTAAATAAGGTATAACATGAATAATATAGTACATATTAGGAAATATACATATAAATGGATCATAAGAGAAACATGAACATAAAGGCACGATATAGCATGATTATCATAACATGGAAATGTGGCAAAAACATTTAACATGATATTATCCTAAGCCAAGAATCATTACACTTGGAACATGATTAAACCCTCATTGGACATGAATTATCTTGTTTAAACCCTCATTCCAGTTGATTTATCATGGTACTAATCTTTACCCAATGCATTGGAGCGCTATCAGGGCACACCCTTCTTAATCATTTCATTTCATGCATAAGTGTGCCACATGGATCATATAACATGGATTCATTAAACATCATCATTTATTCCAAGATAAAGTAATTTGGAAATCATAAATGAAACTCTATAATAAATAAGTAAATGTGCATAAATATGAAAACCTTTTATATAGAAATGGGTATGGTATTCACTGCATAATGACATTGGCATGGAAAAATTGCAGTGCAATTTCAGCAGCATAACAATATGACATAAGAATTCATAAAAATGGTTGATAAGAGAGAAACATGTGTCTCAATATATGTACGTGATATTTAAATTATGGGGGTCATATATATTCATGTCCCAACAAATTCAATGGAATTTATATTCCTAATACAAAATAATTTCTTGAATGTAAATAAGAAGAGAGAAATTCCTTACACAATTTCGACATGTTAATAGGTGTACATGGTAGGAATTAGTGAGAGGGAAAGGGGTATATCATCATTAAAACAAAAGGAGGGATGTATGGGGGAGGTGAGGAATCATTCCCCAAAATTTTTAATTGAAAAATAGTAGTATAACAACATGATGAAATTTGGACAAAAATGAGACAAGAAGAAATCTCTTACATGGAAGTGTGACCCAAAGGCTTGTGAAAGGCCTGATAGGGGATTCTATAGAAATTGGGGCACTTTGGGAGGATACTAGAGAGATGAGGGTAGAGTAGGGACATGCTTCAAGGGATTTGAGTGCAGGGAAGTTGGATCTTGGGTGGGTTAATATAAGAAAAAAGAAGTGAATTCTTTATTATTTAGGTTTTGTACTCCACACATTAAAGTAAACAAAACTGCAAACCAGCCCATGGTTTTTTCCAATGGGGATTGTAAAACCTTATATAATAAGAAAAGTGGACTAAATAATTAAAATAGTAGGCTTTCTTATGTCGAAGTGAGTAACACTCTCAAGGAAATCATTTTAAAAGTGAAAATATTTTATAAGACTTGGAGGGTCAACTAAGGCCTTGTAAAATAAATTAAACAAACATAAACTCACATTATTTTAAAGGTAAATCAAATATTCTCCGAAAATGCTTTTTATATTATTTTATTGCATCAATATTGGGTCATTATTATGTTATAAAACACATTATATATTTAAATGTGAATTTATTTTTACCCAAAAATTTGATTATCTAAGAAAATTATTAAAAAATCACTGTTGTATAAATTTGACATTATGATTACAAAAATAATATTAATTTTATCTAAATATTTTTATAAATATTTTTAATTTTATTTTTAAAATAAAAACTGACATTTATAGAAAATTCATGGGTTTTAACAAAAACAGCTTTCAAACCATAACAAAAGTTAAAATTGTATTCATAAAAATTATATGATGATTTTTATTTAATAAAATATAATTTAGTAATAATATTTTATTAAAATAATATTCCATTCAAAAATCCATTAATTCATCAAAATGTATTTCATAATTTAATATTAAGTAAAAATACTATTTGTGCTTTAAGATTTATTTACAAAGTAACAATGAAAAAATGACTATATATTCTCTAATCAAAAATAATAGACATAATAATATTTCTAGGGTCTTATTAATCAACACCTTAAAACACCCTCATAATTCCTAAGAGTAAGGTGTGTAATTGTGATCGACTCTTGGGGAGGCTCAGATAACATCGTTCGGGTGGTAATCTCTATTAACTTCCACCTCTCCTGTAGACAGTTCCATTCAATCTTAACATGTTGAAGCTCATCTTGGACTTGGTCTAGAGTGAAGCACAGTCACACTAACTCCATTATAAGCTCGGAAAAAAGGGATTTGTATGAATACATTCTAATGTATGAGGACATCTCTCCCATTATCTGAGTAAATTGTGTTTGTTAAAGCCCTATATTTATACTAATCACGTGATCACTATTCAATGACCATATTAGCAATGGTAAAAAAATTAAACGGTATTTAAAAATCCAAAAACATAAAACCAAGGAAGTTTAGATGTCATATAATTATTTCACATAATAATACAATTAATTCGATTAAGAGGAATTTTCATTAATAAAAGTTTGGGTCGTTACATTGGTATTTTCATAAGTCATAAATAATTAATTACAATTAATTAATTTATTTAAAAGAAAATTTATTTTCCTAACATGTGTTCATAAATAAAAATTATATGTCTTCTGGTTTTAAGATAATTTTATAACACCTAATGTAATTTTTAAAAACATTATAAAATAAGTTATAATTTTAAAATATGTATTTTTCTAGTAAATTGTTATTTTAATTAAATATTAAATTAATCATATTTATAAAATTATTTTTGAAAAATAGATTTCAATTTTTAATTCTATATGTCAAAAAAATATTTAGAGTGATTTTTTGGATTTTTTTAAAATATTTTAATTTTTATGAATAGTGAAATACAATAATTTACCATATATATACATTATAATTTAAATGCACTATTCCTAGAATCATTAATGAGTTAATAACCCCTGGTTAAAACTCACATTCACATATTACTATTTATGGTCTTGGAATCATCACTATTTCTTGTCTTACTGAAAATTAATAAACTAATGATTAAAATATTGAGAATACCCTCATCCCTTTCACTATAAAAACCACCTCTTGCCTCTTATATTCACTCCTCTAAACCCTTTTTCCTTACCTAAATTCTTCTCAAATATCTCTCAAATATCCTCTCCCATGTACAGAATCCCTTGTTATCCTCAAAAGATCAAATCCTCTCCCCTTAAGAGGCTCTCAAGGAATATTAATTAAAGAGCTAAATTCCCCTTTTCAATTCTTTTACTTTCTTTTCAAGTTCCTTTGTTTTCTTTTCAATCCTTACCTCTCCTCATCCAAATATTATGATAACTATAGTAACATTCATGTACTTGAATTTTGTTATAATAATGGAAAAGTTATTATCTTCTCTCCTTTACCCTTATTTTATATTAGAAATGAAAACACCATCTGAGATGTGTTAATTCATCACATTCAATGATGATAGGTTTTCAATTTCTTTTACCATATTTAATTTTGGTAATTAAAACATTTTTATGGTTTGACCAGAATATAATTTATTTATTATTTCTAATATATGGTTATGGAATATTTTTGTACACATGGTTTTTATTTATAAAAAAAATGTGATCATTGTGATAAAAAACCGCCAATTAACCCAAAAGGTTGTCACAAAAGTTTTATATAATTATTCATCTTCACTCTAAGTAACCAAATGAAATTTAGAACTATGTAATATTATTTATGCTCACTAATAAGATATATCTTCAATTCTGTACAACCATCCTCATTTTACGTGATTATCTGTTCATGTATATAAGTAAACTGATCATGAAACAAATAGACTTGAACAATGAAATTGAACCTCATAACCAAACAAAAAGATTATCAATTAACTCAAAAAGGTTATACTAAATAAATTAAATGTTAAATAGGTTCTCTAAACATTAATTAATGAACCTAATTTTATTATTCAGGTCATTAATATCAAGTGGAGAACACCTTCATACTTTAGGTAAGGGATCCTCTCTTTCTCACTTTTATTCAAGAATCTCCTTCTCTATTATGCCCATTTTATTTGTAATTCATAATGATGGGGTATGTTTTCACACCTCACCCATAATCCCCTAATGATATATAAATGATCATAGACCCCTTTCTCTCTCATTAATCCCTCTTATGTACACTTGTTACCATGTCGAGGTTTCATAAGGGAGTCTTCCCGAACCTTCATTATTCCATCAGGATTATTATTATTCCCTTTTTACTTAAATATAATCCTATGTTATGTTAATTTACATATTATAATTTCAATTTATATGTCCAAATTTATGTATCAAGTTCCATTAATCATTATTTTATAGGGATATATAATCTTTTAAGTGATTCCCTCCTCAATACTTCCTGATATGTAAACCTGTTTTAAGGGAACTTCCCAAAATCCTACCCAATTTCAAGTGAACTCTATAAATTTTTTTTAATCCACCATTATTTTTATAAAACCATTATTCTTATTATTATATATTTATTGGTTCACTTCTGGTTTTATATAAAATATTATTCCCTCTTTTATATTAAATTCACATTAGTATTTTCTTTAAAACCGCACTAAAATTTTTTAATGCTAAAAATTATTAAATACATTTTTATACGTGTTATCACTTATCTTTGAAATCACTTTCCATGTTATAGTAAAATTTTCCTCTTGAATTTCCTTGTATGTTCTAATACCTTTCTTTCATGTACACATGTATGATACTCCCATTCATTATGCTTTATGATATGATTATGATACCCATTTATTTCCATGGGTAGCTTTATGTGTATGATTGACTATGTATTATTCTATATGTGTAAATCATATTCATAAACACGTTAATATGGGTGCACCCATATATATCTCCAATGCATTGGGTAAATTTGAGTCTCATGATATGTTATGTGAAACTGTCATAGCGGTTATCCTTGCCTCATGCTACCATGTGCAACGTTCTTGGTGGTTAACCTTGAATTGTGCTCATATATGTGAAAAAATCCTTGACTCCTGATAAAGTCATGTTTTATGTTTCTTCCACATTACTATGATTCCATGTTTATATGATTCGATGATTTTATGTTATGATTCTATATGTACCATTATTTTTATATCATTATGTCTTGCCTTATAACACATGTGCTAAATATTTATTCTTATGTTCATTAACTTACTGTGCTTTTAGGTCATCAACATATTCATTTTATACCAAGGTTATCCTATGCCCATGTATGATAAAAATGGAATTTATAAGCTCAATATGAATATTAAATTAAGAAATATTTTATGTTTTTAGTTTTATGTACATAATATTCAATGAAAATAGACTTAAAGATCCTTTACTTGTTTTAGAATGTATAATTATGAATAAAATCATGTAATGTTATGTTTAAATGGTTAGAGTAACTTTATCAACTCCTTCTGAGGATTCTAAAAATGTGTCAATTTCATCTTCATCATCATCAGATACAATCTTCTTGAGTTTTCTTATATTTTTTTCATAACAGCCTTCAAGATTATTTTCTTCCACCGTGATTGGTGTTTCATGAATATTAGAACACTCCCTATATGTATGAGTAGGGTTTAATTTATTCATAAAATAAAAATTCATTAACCTTTTCTGGGAAAAATCCTAGTGAAAGACGCTTTTTCTTAACACACTTCCATTCATATTTTTCAATCTATGACACTACGTTGCATTGTTTATATCCAAAAAAAACTTCATCACTCTAGAGAACTAGAGATAAGATTCTTATATATGGGTATAAATTGAGAGACTTATTTTGTACAAGATATATCATGATAATTTCATATTTTTTCATGCATAAAAATATAAATCAAAGAAATATCTAGAAAAATAATTTTCTCAAACTCACCATTTCTTTGAGAGGTTTGGAATTGAATGAACTTGACCAAAATATTTCATTCCGGTTCAAGTTTCATCACTTTATTTTTCCCTATGACAGTAGTTCTAAAAAGTTATTTCATAATCTCTTGAGGAGTAATAAAATCAATGTAAGATAAGGAGGTGTGGAAGAATGGGTATCATTCATGTGTAAATTGTATCATTTCCATAATCTTGATAGAAGATAGTGATAGTTATTTATGATTTACAATTGCAATGATGAGTTATTCATCATGACCAAAGTGGAAAATAGTATATTCATTTCTTAAACACTTCTTAGGTTCGTGATGCATCATAAATATATTCCCATAATTGGTGATTGGAAAACTTCTTTAATAGCATATCAAATCTATCTATCCATCTGTAATTAATGGATCTTACACTTAAAAATTATTTAGTTATCCTTTGATTTATCCTTTTTCTAGATGAATATTTTTCAGGTTCTTATTTTATCCATTTGTAGAGAGATTGATGGATTGGAAGGTTGGAGTGGCTAGCTTGAGATGGACTCTTGTGGCTCGTTTTGGAGCAGAAAATACACCTCTTCAGGTCATCAAACATTGGGTGGACTCTTGGGGGGATCCAAGATCCATCTCATATTTCTACGGTTCATTGCCTCTATTTTTTTTGTCTTATCTTCACAATCTGATTTTTTTCTTACATAGTGCAGGGAACCTCACCACGTGGGTCAGTCATACATTAGTTTGGCGAGGTGGGTGTTGGAGGCACAAAAAGTCAAGGAGAGCCTGAAGGTGGGGTTTTGAATCAGCTTACATGGGCTCCCTATTCCCTATCATAATGAGGATCACCTCAAAGTAGTAGGAGACTCCCTATGAGGTTTCCTCTTCATGGATGAGAATTCCTGGTGTCGTGTTGATCTTTCGGTTGCTCAAATGTGTGTAGAGCTAGATCGGTCCTCTTACATTCTAGATAAGCATTCACTTTTGGTACATGGATTAGTGTTGTGGTTTCAAGATGTGTTGTACCCAGTGTTTCCTAGGTTATGTCCCTCTTGTATCTTTGAAGGGAATTCCCTGCAAGTTTGCAAGCAGTTCCTTGAAGGTTTCCCTCTTCAAGAGTTCAGGCCCATCCAAGGCTGTGTTTCTCCAATCCATGTTATGGTTGGACCCTTCTCCTTCTTCTAGACAGTTCCTCAGGATGAGGTTTCTCCTCCAGTTTTTGGTGTACTCTGAGTGCATCCCCTATTCCTCCCCTCTAGCTGGCATTGCCTCGACTACCATGATCCTGGCCTCCTGGTCTCAAAGATAATCCACTAATTGGATGATGACATTAGAAGGGTGGATCTTTGGTCCCTGCCAGCTTCTCTCAACAGGAGAGCTTCTAGAATTTTTTATGTGGACTCCTGCTGGCATGATGGAGCCCCGGATGTTGCTCTCTCAAGTTCCAGAGGAAGCTTCTGAAGTTTCACAGTTTCTTGAGTTTCTAGATAAGTCTATTACTCAATGTCCCTTAGTGGAAGTGGATGGTTATAAGGATGTGGATAGTATTACTTTTCATGTAGAGTTTCTCAATCACGCATCTCAAGAGAATGGAAAATTCCCATTAATACTATCACCTCCTAGCATGGTAAGAGGGAAGAATCTTAATTTCCACTCTCACTTGTATTCTTCTCCCCTTGTCCTCTCATATCATGGTTTTGGGGTGTACATCTATTCAAATTTGAAGCTAGAAAGGTGTCACGACCCATCCTCGGGACCCGTGCCGTGACTACCCAAGTCCGCCTTCCATAGGCCTGGGGCTGGCGACTAGCACCAAAGACGTAAATCCCGACAAAAAGGGGAAGGCATTTCTTTTATAAAGTAAACAAACACCACAGAGTATGCCAGCAGAATTAAAACTAAGTAAACTGAGTACAACAGTAAGTGCGAAGAAGTAAGTGGTCCAGGATACAAACCCAAACTAAAAGTAAAGTACAACTGGAAAGGAAGTACAGCAGCTGAAAAGTAAAGCAGCAACACCGACCCGTCCACTGGAAATCCCCCCTAAAGGGTGGGTACAGTTAGCCTCATCAGCTCCTCGGGTGCTGCCATCCACCCCGTGAACGTCCCAACCAGTGATCCACCTCTAGGTACTGACTCGTCGTAAATCCACCTCCGGGCACCGACTCGTCATGTGTTCCTCCTCCAGGAACCGTCCACCTCTACAAGGCTCATCCTCGATCAGTGATGTCTGTCGTCTGCAACCAACACAACGTAGTGTGGGTGAAGCCTATGCAGGGGTGAGAATACGATACTCTGTAGGGACCCTGAGACCCCTGAAGGTCTCCCAGAATCCCCAAAGGATAATCCACAATGGAACGTTACAATCACGAAGTAACATCCAAAAATACTTAGGTATATGCCAATACATATACCTAAGTCATCAAATTCAGTTCGGCTCCAACATCCGAGCCCAATATCGATCACATCCACACAAGATAGTACAACCCAATCCACATAGGAAAGCACGTCAATCATATCAAAGATAATGATTGAAAGTCAAAACTCAACTCACAAAGGTATACTTCTTCATAAGGTGATAGAGATGATCAGATGTAGCCACTGATTCATCTAATATGGGACCCACGTAGGATACTAGACCAGCTAAGTTGTCGGACCCACTTAGGATACTACAACAGAGGTCAATACTATCGGACCCACGTAGGATAAAAGTACAGTAGTTGTCACCACCGAACCCACGGAGGATTCCCGTACGGTTGTCATCGTCGTCGAACCCACGGAGTATTCCAGTACCAAAGTCTTCATCGTCGAACCCACGGAGGATTCCAGTACGAAAGTCTTCATCGTCAAACCCACAGAGGATTCCAATACGGTTGTCATCGTTGTCGAACCCACAAAGGATTCCAGTATTAAATTCTTCACCATCGAACCCATAGCTACTCGGGAACTCCTTCTCTATCGAGGACAGTGGGCCTGCTACTAGAACCAAGTGCTTCTCACTAAACTTGGACTGCTATAGTACTCCACCTGTCGAGTACTGTGGGCCTGGTGCTACAACCAAGCGCTTCCCACCATGGGTTTGCGGCTACAACCAAGCGCTCCCCCTCATAGCCTACAGAGGTACTCCTTCTGTTGAGTACCACGGGTCTGCCGCTATAACCAAGTGCTTTTCCGCCGTGGGTCTGCCGCTACAACCAAGCGCTCCCCATTGGGCTATCGGAACACTCCGAGTTGATCGATCAACAGTCGTCAAGTCTCAACCAGCTATAGGGTTTCCGCACATAGCACGCTTGTTCCAGGAGGGTCCGCTCCACGAGCCAAGAGGTCGATACATCAACTGTCACTTAGACAAGAGTTGATGTATCGCAAAGTTCTGTCATTTCAGTAGAAACACAACGCAAGAGACGGTGCGTCAATGGGACGCCCGGTCTGAGAGTTAATGACTTTTTCGTTCTAGGGGCCCGGTTGGTTTTTAAGTCAAAACCAACACGACTATACTCCAAATGCATCCAAACCTCGAGCAGAGTAAGCCAAAAGGTCCTTCTCACAAAGATTAATCCAACAAAGTCGACGGCATGCCAATCAGACATCCGAAGCTCGAGTTATAAGTGTTTTTGCTCTGAGGGCCCGGTTGATTTCGTGTTCAAACCAACCCGGACATACCCAAAGTTCTCGAAAACCTTTTGTGTAATATTCCGAAATGACCGTATCGATGCCAGGATCGCATCTCAACTGACGGTGCGTCGATCAAGGGTCTGTAGCCCACGTTATGGGCGATTGAACAAAACTGCCCGAGAATAGGGGTTTAGGCCCGACCCGACCCCCCCCCTGGGTCGGCCCGGTCCGGATGACGCAGCTCGGCCCAGCCGGCCCAGCGCAGGCTGTCTGTTCCGGCATGGCCGGTTCGGGTGGCACGACAGGTTGGCCCGACGTGGGCGCGGCCCACGTGGCCAGTAAGGAGCGGGGGGTTACAACCCCCCGGTTGTATGAACCGGCATGGCATAAGCTGTGCCGCCCAATCCGGAACAGCTTCGGTCGTTCCAGTTCTGCCTCCACCACCGCGGCTCAGCCGCAGCGGTTTGCTCCAGCAGCGTGCTCCCGCCACGCCGGCGTGGCGCGCCGCCGCCGCCTTCTGCGGACCACCGGATGCACTCCGGTAGTTCGTTTCACCTGCCGCCTTCGCTAGCGGTCCTCCCGAGACTTGATCTTCACTGCGACGGCCTTAAAATGTTGTTGTGGTCCCGTCTCACCATCCCCATCAATCCACGCACCAACAACAAGCTGCGGAGGTTTGTCGGGTCGTGTTTGTTCGGCCCGCGCCCTCCGCGTTAGGTGTTATCCATTGAAAAATCATTTTAACACAAGATCTTAATTATTGACGAGGGAATAATTTATTCAAAACAAATTATACAAAAACCATGCAATTAAATACCCACGCACGAGGTTATAATTCACATAAACACTATATACGAAAACCCCCTACCTCGATTCATCGTTCGTTCGTCATCAGCGCGGAAATCGGCGTCGCGGAAGAAGGTCTTGTTCCATCAACATCAAAGGAAAAAGAACGATGTCGTTGGCGACGATAACCATGGTCGGCGTCTTCTCTCTTGACATTATGGAAGACAAGAGAGTATGGGCATTCTTCGTGTGTGTCATCTTTCTTTGTCGAGAGATGTTCTTCATTGGGAGAGGATTATTCATTCAAGAGTTCTTCTCCTCTCCTTTGTTTCCCCCAAACTCAAGCTATGCCAACCCAAACATAATAATATAACTCTTATTATTATTCTCACCTAATGAATTCAAAATAATTCAAAATTGATGAGCCAACTAATTTAATAACTTAACTCAAGTCTGTTGGCATATTAAAATAGAGACATAGTAAAATGGGAAGGTTAAAGGTTTAAGGAGTTTATGGGGGGTTTCAAGGAGTTAAAGAGAAGATGAAAAATTGGGCTCGTGTGGGCCCCACCTCACAAATACCCTCTCATGGGATGTTATGTGGGTGTGGGACCCACCAACAACCTCCCTTTTGTAGGATATAACCAACTCAAAATAAAAATGTGTGCAACACAATTTTTATTTAATTTAACGTTAAACTCCAAAATATAACTTCAAAACCGCATAAAACGCAACTACAGAAAAGGTCCCCTTAAGCGAAAACTAGCACTGCGAGTTCATCAGTGCCCTACGATTTCAATTTCGAGCACCGTTTTAAAAGATATAAAAACATGCTCGTTCGTTCACTGAACGTACCCAAGCTAATCTTCAGAAATTGATTACAGGCACACCGGGCCTCGGAATCAGGTGCCGTCAGAAGCTACAGACTCGTAAAATTCTATATAAATTAAGAGAAAAAATTAATTGAAATTTACGGGTCTTTACATTACTCCCACCTCATGGCTTTACGTCCCCGTAAAGCTATAACACAAACTAGGGAAACAAAAGTGGTACTGAGCACGCAACTGAGCCTTCCACCGCCATGTGCTCTCCTGGAGGTTTCTGTGCTGCCAACAAAAGCACACAAGAGGATTCAAACATCCTCATAGGACCCACTCATATTGATCCTCAACCTCTACTAGAACCCTGGGAAAGTCGCCCCGGCATCGATGTCTAGATCTCCGTGATCGATTGTATGGGTTGGGTCGAGCACGCATCTCCTCAGCTGAGATACGTGGAAGATGTCATGCACCTGGTGCAACAAAGGTGGATGGGTCAAGTGGTAAACCTCCTCGACTACCCTGCTATGGACCTAAAAAGGTCCGTTGAACCTCGGATATATCTCGCCGCCTCAGCTACATCTCCGTAAACCTAATCGAGGTGAGACCCGTATAAGAATGTGGTAGCCATCCTCGAACTCTAGAGGCCTCCATTTCATGATTATAACTGAAACTAAAAACTCCTACAGCCACGAGGGTAAGTTTGGATGACCCAAGAGTGATTGTTACACCCTCCTAATCATGAGTTAAACTCTGCTGCCTAGGGTTTCATTTTCGCCGACCAAGGAAACCCCATACCAACGTCTACCTAATACCATCAATTTGTGTATGAACTGTGATTGCCCAGTCCATACTCAAACTAACGTCATAAGGCCTCGACACTGTCACCAAGAGGTTCCAACCGAAACTCTCGCCTCAAGGGTTAGATCACACCGTTGGCGTAATTGTGATTAACCAGTCTCCTCCCAAAGGTATCTCTAGACGTGAGGGTCAAGTCAACGGATTAACCGGAAACTCTAGTTCTGGGACAGGATTCATGGAAGGAAGGGATGATTTGTATCGATGTCTATTGCTACAGAAGCTAGCAGAAGACACATTCCATACTTCAAATCATCCTTAGAGCCCCTTTCGGTCGCACTCCTTGACCGCATGCAGCTACTCTTTCCCCTTCCCTCCAGCTCCCTAAGCCTAACAGGGATTACAAAGGCGGGTGGTTGCAACATGTCAAAATGTTCACCACCCCACGCTGCTCTCCTAGCTCTACTTCCACGTCTCCTGCCCTGCAGATTCATCTTTCCTTTTCACTTATTCTACTTGAAACATTTTATACACCCGAGCCTCTGAGACTAGCACTAGTTTCCTTATTTCCCACTACTAACCTTCACTGACTGCATCCATTCAGCAAAAGAATTTTCAACCACAAAGGATATTTCTAGCACCCTAGAATAAGTAGGAATGCATATAGGAAAGGTACTGGCTCAGATGTCCTTAAATATACCTCACTCATAAGTCTGTGCCCTAAAGCACTGATCGCATCGTATTCATCGAGTACTAAGAATAGATTGGTATGCCCCGATGAATTCTTAGCTACTGACATGTCGTCCTTCCGAAGCTGTATAAGATATAGGAAACTCTCAGCCACCACCTCAAGCCAGTCCTTAGCCGCCTGTGAGTCGAGCTCGCTTTAGAACCTGAGGGGTATCTAATGCTGAAACATGTGTAAGGCAATAAGACTACATGCGTCCTCTACCGGTACTGCCAGTTGTAACTGCTGACCAACAGGTAGTGATATAGCCGGCACACTGCCCGAAGTTAGTATCTCAGGCATCAGTCCACGTACCGAAGCCTCATCACTATGAAGACCAACCTCATGGTCACTCATTGGGAAACACCAGTAGTTAAGATCACCATCTTCTCTACTAGCTCTAAACTAGGTGTAGAACTCTAGCAATCACCTCCACCCATTCCACTGCTGTCTGGAAATCTGTCTCGCCTCGTAACCTCGGAGGCCTTTGCTGATGGAACTCGAGCAACGCGCTTTTCCAGTGTGCACCGTCCACTAGTATGGCTGGTGGCATCTGAAACCTAATGGGTGGTGGTACTACTGGTACACCACCCAAAGGAGCCAACATAGGAAGAGGGGCCTACACCAGAGCCTCATCGCTCGGTGAGCCGTCATCGAGTACTCTCTCAGAAACTCCAACTGACTGTCTACGTGGAGACATCCTGAACAGATGCAACATGGTCAAATGATTTAAACCTAGTGATCTGACATAGTTTGATATTACTTAAAGAAAACCTTTGAAACACACACACAATCAGTGTTTTCATGCACTATGTCGGAAATCAGTAGTCAGGGTCCTGTTGTACGGATACGTCAGCCACCGCACCAAAACAGGACTCCATGAACTGAAAATCACACTTAGTACCCTTAACACTATTGCTTCACAGAAAGAAAATATTAGAGTCCTACGTTCTGCGGTAGAACCGACTCCTCTGATTCCAATTTCTCACGACCCTTCCTCGAGACCTGTGTCGTGACTACCCCAAGCCCACCTTCCATAGGCAAGGGGCTAGCGACTAGCACCAAAGTTGTAAATCCCGACAAAAAGGGGAAGACACTACCTTTATAAAGTAAACAAGAAACACAGAGTATGCCAGCAGAAGTAAACACTAAGTAAACTGAGTACAACAGTAAGTGCGGAAAAGTAAGTGGGTCAGAATACAAACCCAAACTGAAAGTAAATTACAACTGCAAAGAAAGTACAACAGCTGAAAAGTAAACCAGTAATGTTGAGCTGTCCACTAGAAATCCCACCTGAAGGGTGGGTACAGTTAGCCTCCTCAGCTCCTCGGGTCCTGACGTCCGCCCCGTGAACGTCACGCCCAGTGGTCCACCTCCAGGTATTGATTTGTCGTAAATCCACCACCGGTCACCGACTCGTCGTGTGTTCCTCCTCCGAGAACCGTCCATCTCTACAAGCCTCAACCTCGATCAGTGATGTCTGTCGTCTGCAACCAACACAACGTCGTGCGGGCGAATCCCGTGCAGGGGTGAGTATACGATACTCAATAGGGACCCTAGGACCCCCAAATGTCTCCTAGAATCCACAAAGGATAATCCACAAAGGAACGTTCCAATCATGAAGTAACATCCAACACTACTTAGGTATATGCCCATACATATACCTAAGTCATCAAATCCAATTTGGATCCAACATCCGAGCCCAAGTTAGATCACATCCACACAGGATAGTACAACCCAATACACATAGGAAAACAAGTCAATCATATCGAATATAATGATTGAAAGTCAAAACTCATCTCACACAGGTATACTTCTTCATAAGGTGATAGAGATGATCAGATGTAGCCACTGATTCATCTAAGCTGGGACCCACGTAGGATAATAGACCAGCTAAGATGTCGGACCAACTTATGATACTACAACAGAGGTCAATACTGTCAGACCCACATAGGATACAAGTATAGTAGTCATCACCGCCGAACACACGGAGGATTCCCATATGGTTTTCGTCGTCGTCGAACCCACGGAGGATTCCAGTACGAAAGTCTTCACCGTCGAACCCACGGATGATTCCAATAAGGTTGTCATAATCGTTGAACGCGTGGAGGATTCCAGTACGAGAGTCTTCATCGTCGAACCCACGGAGGATTCCAATATGGTTGTCATCGTCGTCGAACCCACAGAGGATTCCAGTACGAAAGTCTTCACCATCGAACCCATAGCTGCTGGGGAACTCCTCCTCTATCGAGTATAGTGGGCATGCCGCTACAACCAAGTGCTTCCCACTAACCATGGACTGTTGTAGTACACCACCTGTCGAGTACTGTGGGACTGGTGCTAAAACAAGCGCTTCCCACCATGGGTATGCGGCTACAACTAAGCGCTCCCCATCATAGCCTACAGAGGTACTCCTTCTATTGAGTATCACATGTCTACTACTACAACCAAGCGCTCCTCCACCGTGGGTCTGCCGCTACAACCAAGCGCTCCCCACTGGGCTATCGAAACACTCCGAGTTGATCGATCAGCAGTCGTCAAGTCTCATCCAGCTCTAGGGTTTCCGCACACAACACGCTCGTTCTGGGAGGGTCCGCTCCACGAGCCAAGAGGTCGATACATCAACTTTCAGGTAGACCATATTTTATGTATCTCAAAGTTCTTTCATGTTAGTAGAAACACAACGCGACAGACGGTGCATCAATCGGACGCCTGGTCTGAGAGTTAATGGATTTTTCATTCCAGGGGACCTATTGGTTTTTAATTCAAAACCAACCTGATCATACTCCAACTACGTCCAAACCTTGATTGGAGTAATCCAAAAGGTCCGTCTCACTAAGAGGAATCCATCAATGTCGACGGCACATCAATCGGACGTCCGGAGCTCGAGTTATAAGTGTTTCTGCTCCGAGGGCCCGGTTGGTTTCGTGTTCGAACCAACATGGCTAAACCCAAAGTTCTCTGAAACCTTTAGTGTAATATACCAAAATTACCATCTCGATTCAAGGATCACATCGCAACCGACGGTGCCTCTATCGGAGGTCTATATCCCATGTTATGGGCATTTGAACGAAACTGCACGAGAATAGGGGGTTCGGGCCCGGCCCAACCCCCCTAGGTCGGCCCGACCTGGGTCCGGGTCCGGCCCGGCTGGCGCGGCCCGACCAGGCCGACATGGAACGGCCCAGCCGGCATGGCCCGACCCAGCGCGGGCGGTCCAGCCCGGCGCAGCCAGTCCGGCTGGCGCGGCCGGGTGGCCCAGCTCGGGCGCGGCCCGCATGGCCAGCGAGGAGCAGGGGGTTACAACCCCCCGGTTATATGAAGCGGTGCTGTATAAGCCGCGTTGCCCAATACAGAATGTCTTCGTCCGTTCCGGTTCTGCCTCCACCACCGGGGCTCAGCCGCGGCGGTTTGCCCCAGCGGCGTGCCGCCACCACCTCCTTCTGCGGAGCACTAGACGCGCTCCGGTGGTCCGTTTCGCCTGCCGCCTTCGCCAGCGGTCCTCCCGGGACCCTATCTTCACTATGATAGCCTTAAAACATTTTTTTGGTCCCATATCACCATCTTCTTCAATCCACGCACCAAAAAAAATCTTCGAAGGGTTGTTGGGCCGTGTTTGTTCGGCCCGCGCCCTCCGCGTTAGGTGTTATCCATTGAAAAATCATTTTAACACAAGCTCTTAATCATTTACGAGGGAATAATTTAATCAAAATAAATTATACAGAAACCCTGGAGTTAAATATCCACGCATGAGTGTATAATTCACATAAACACTATATACGAAAACTGCCTACCTCGATTCAAGGTTCGTTCGTCGTCGGCGTGGAAATTGGCGTCATGAAAGACGGTCTCGGTCCATCAACGTCGGACGAAAAAGAACGTTGTAGTTGGCAACGATCACCGTGGTCGGTGTCTTCTCTCTTGACATGAAGGAATACAAGAGAGTATGGGAATTTTCCGTGGGTTTCACCATTCTTTGTCGAGAGATGTTCTTCGTTGGGAGAGGATTATTCATTCAAGAATTCTTCTCTCTCCTTTTTCCCCCCAACTCAAGTTATACCAACCCAAACATAATAATATAACTCTTATTATTATTCTCACCTAATGAATTAAAAATAATTCAAAATTTATGAGCCAACTAATTTAATACCTTAACTCAAGTGTGTTGGCATATTAAAAGAGAGAGAGAGAGTAAAATGGGAAGGTAAATGGTTTAAGGAGTTTAAGGGGGGGGGGGGTTTCAAGGAGTTAAAGAGAAGATGAAAGGTTAGGTTCGTGTGGTCCCCAACTCAAAAATACCCTCTCATGGGAGGTTATGTGGGTGTGGTCCCCACCAACAACCTCCCCCTTGTAGGATATAACCAACTCAAAATAAAAATGTGTGCAACACAATTTTTATTTAATTTAAGGTTAAACTCCAAAATATAACTTCAAACCTGCATAAAACGCAACTGTGGAAAAGGTCCCCTTAAGTGAAAACTGGTGCTGCGAGTTCATCGGTGCCCTCGAATTTCAATTCCAAGCACGGGTTCAAAAGATAGAAAAACCCACTCATTCGTTCACTGAACGTACCTGAGATAATCTTCGGAAATTGATTCCGGGAACACCGGGCCTCAGAATCAGGTTTCGTCAGAAGCTACAGACTCATAAAATTCCAAAGAAATTAAGAAAAAAAATTTCATTGAAATTTCCGGGTCATTAAAAAAGGATTCAGAATAGGGAGTGCTTCTTCTTTTCGCTTGAGACCAAGACACCTGGGGCCAAAGTCGGACCGGAGTTGAATCATTGACACCCATCCTTATATTGAATGATCACGAGTTTGGGGAAATGGTTTAAACTAACTTCATGCATTTGGAGATCAAGAAACACATAGTTCTCATTGTTTTGGTTCCTAAACATAAACAAAACTGGAGAAAAATACAACAATTCTCTCACAAGATCAAAAAAAAAGGTGTCCATGAAAGCGACTCCAACCAAACAACATATTTGGATCTTCTACAACAAAGATGTTGTGGTGGATCTGATTTAGGAGGGGGCCTATTTTATTACAAAGAAGTTGAATATGGGATTGTAATATTTCTTTTTTTCATTTATTTATGGAAGATGTGACAATATGAGAAAAAAATCACATTAGCCTTAGCCCAATTGATGAGGTCTCTCTATGTGAATCCATAAAACCCAAGTTCAAAACCAAGCGGAGGCATAATTTTTGGGTAATGTAATAGTATGGTAGTAGGTACTATATTAGTACTATAGTAGGAACTGTAGCAGTACTATGTGTGTATTGTAGCAGGTACTTTAGTAGTTAATATTCGGTACTGTGGTAGTCAAAACTATTCACCTTGGGCCAAGAGTTTGGGCTTTGAGTCCTTAAGTCCTTCAGGCCACCTAGGACATCAGATCAGTAAGGATTTTGGGCCACCTTTAAGGTCTTCGGGCCACCTCATGTCCTTCTAGCCACCTCTAGACCTTCAAGCCCCCCAAATATGCAGATGCACAATCAAATTCTACAAGGAACTGACTCCAGATAAGGAGTCAAGAGCAAGATTCATTAATCATAGTAGGGATAACAGATTTGGAAGAATGAGAGGGTATAACATTGTCATCATTATTGGGATTATGCATCTTTTCACATGATAGCTTTCAAAATATCTATGAAAGGTGGAGAGCTAATCACAATGCAGATTATTGGGAGGGGCGGTTTCATGTAGTCATAGTCTATATGATTTCCTTAAGACCTATGGGTCCTTTAATATCTCCAAGACAACAGGAAATGTAATCTCTAAGCCTACAGGACTTATAATGGTTTCCCCAAATCCCTTGAAATGGGGGTTATCAAAAATAATTAAAAAATAAGGCATCTAGGCCATTCATGAAGGTCACAATAATTATGACTAATATAGTTGATATGGCCTACCAAATGTGACTATTACTCAAAAAGGTGGATCAATAAAGCATTTTAACAAAAAAATATTACTGTATAAACAATAAATATAAAATAAAATATTACTTTGTAAAATTATAAATAACTAATTCTTATTTAATAAAATAAAATCTTTTAGCAGACAAGGGTTTTGTGAAAATGTCTTCTACTTTTTTTCTATGCAAAAAAATCTACATAGATATCATTTTTCTATGCATGATCTCTTGATAAATGATGTATTAAATCAATGTGTTTTTAAATGAATGGATTTTTTGAATATTTAAGAAGTTTATAGCACTAGTCTTATCACATAATATTCGAACATGATCAAAGTTAAATCGAAAATCCATTAATGTTTGTTTCATCCCTATCACCTATGCATAATAACTTTCAACATCAATATATTTAGCTACAAAATATCATAGTGCTACAAAATGTTGTTTATTACTTGACCAAGACACGAATGATTTACTAAGAAAATGATAGGTTCTAGAGGTGATTTTCCTATCTAATTCACATCCAGAAAAATTGGCACTCGAGTATGAAATCGAATTAAAATTAGAGGTTCCTAGACAAATAAGAGAAATAGTTACGGTTATTATTAAATACATTAAAAAAATAACAACATTAAAATGTGATTCTTTTGGATTATATTGAAAATATTGCACAAATACATAATAAAAATGTAATTTATGGTCTACTTGTAGTAAGGTTCAACAAACCTCCAATGATTTCTCTATAAACATTTTTTTCAACCGGTTTTCTAGTTTTATATGAGTCAAGATTGATATTGGAACTCATAGAATTTGATTAAGAATAACTATTTTTAAGTCCAAACTTCTAAAATCCTTTTGATAAACTTTAAATCCTATAAAATATTTTAGTTCTCCCACCATTCTTATTTAAAATTCGTTTTGCATAATTTTTTAAAAATAATGGCATAAATTTTTATTTGTTCATCTAAAAACTTCATCATCTACATATATTTTTACTAGTAAAATATAAAAAAATATTTTTTCTTTAATAACGTAGGATTTTTATTCCAACTATAAAAATATTTGATAAAAGAAAAGTACTTAATCATTCATATCACTCCCTTGGAGCTTGTTTAAGTCTATATTCATCCATGGTAAGTTTAAACATAGGATTTTTAAGGTGAGGATATTTAAAACCATTAAGTTGTTCTACATAAACTTCATCCATTAAAAAACTTTTAAAAAGGAATATTGTACATACATCATATATAATTTAAAATTCATATAGGATGCATATTTTAGAAGGATTCATATATATTACAATCTAGTTACTTGAGAAAATGTTTCTTCATAATCTATTCATTCTTCTTGATTATATACTTTATAAACTAATCTAGATTTATTTATATTTATTAAACTATGGTCATATTTCTTCTTTCAAAAAACCCATTTAGTTACAATTATAGGATAATTTTAGGTTCTTTCAACTAGTTCCCACACTTTATTTATTTTAAATTAACTTATCCCTTCTTGTATTTCTAAGAGATAACTTTCATTTATTAAGGCTTTTTCTATGGATTTAATTTTTATTCAGGAAAGAAAGGAAGATATTTCTATTAATTTTCCTATATTTCTTTTGCTTTTTACTCTATCTAGATTTCCTATAACTATTATAGAAGATGGTCTTTATGGTTTCTGGGTGTTTTAGGAAACACACTTTCTAGTCCAATGTTTTCAATACTTATTGGATTTGATTTAATATAATCAAGTTCCAAATCATCATCCTTGTTGTCATGAAAGACAGGTTTAGGTCTCATATTTTTTAATGAATCATTTTGATCAAAAATTTGATTCATTTCATGATCAAAAGGATCACTTTCATAAAATTTCACATGAGAAGATTTTTTGACAACCCTTGGCCTTATTTTGCAAATTATATACTCTTTCAAAGTTGTAGAATATCCTAACATGACACCTTCATCATCCTTTGGATATAACATCCCAAGATTATCCTTGGTGTTCATGATGTAAACCTTACATAAAAATATTTGAGGTGTCTTTATTTAGGTTTTTTGTTATTCCATAACTCATAGGGTGTTTTCTTAAAAATAGGTCTTATCATTACTCAGTTAATGATATAACACATTTTGTTAATGGATTCATCCCATACGTGATTGGGCATGTTATATACACATAACATAGTCTTGGTAATTTCTTACAGATACCTATTTCTTCTTTCAACAAAACCATTTTGTTGAGTTTCTTTGGGGGTAGAGGTTGTATGTTTAATTACTTTATTATAAAGTATAAGAATTAAATCTATGATTCTCAAAATTACCTCCATGATCAATTCTTAATGAAATGATTTTGACATATTTTTCATTTATCAAAAATTTATAAAAATTAATTAAAAACATAAAAGTCGTCATCTTTATGTATTAATGTAATCCCATGTAAATCATGAAAAATAATCAACTAAAATAAAAAAACAACTTAACAACAAGATTTATAGTTCTAGTTGGTACGAGAAAGTTCATATGGATAAGCATAATAGTTATAAAAATAGAAAATTCTTTGATTGGATTTAAAATATGACTTATGAAGCCTTCCCATCTAGAATGCATCATACAATTTCTTTATATCTAATATAATATCAAGAAAGTATGAAATTAATTATTTTTTAGACAATTTTGTCAAGGAATTAACATTTTAATTACAAATACTTCTATGAAAAATTCAGGATTCATCAACTTTAGCATTTAAATATTTCAAATTTCATCTAGATGATGAGTTATGTTCTAATTTGTAAACATTTTCTCTTATGGGTGCCTTAAACTTGATACAATTTTCTATAAAAACTAAGTAGGAATTATTTGAAAAATCAACAGAATAACCATTATCACAATGTTTAGAAATACTTTTCTAGTTGTTCTTCAAGCCTTCAACATAAAGTACATTTTTGATAACGATAGACTATGGATTTTAAACTGATCTAATTCTAACTATCTTTCCTTTTTCATTGTCTCCAAATGTGTCATATCCTTCATATAATTTTAATAGAGAATGAAAATTGAAGTAATATACACTCACATTCCTTGGAAAAATCCATATCCATAAACCATTTGATATTTTTGTTCATATGGCTAGTTCCCTATAATAAAAAATCAAAGAATATTTTTATTTGGTACCCAAATTCTTTTGGGTCCAAAAAATTTATCTATAAAAGATATAGGTATCCATACAAGCTTCTATTTTTCATAAAACATTGTATTATATTTTCAAAAAAATCATTTGAAAAAAAATCATTTTTAATTCCACCAATTTGAAGATTTTTAAAAATAAAAATATTTAAAAAATGTCATGTTTCGTCATAATGTAAATCGGTAACTTTAGAAAGATATTTTTTTTTTATTTGGGAATCGAATATTTTTTATAATGCTTATATTTTTTACCTTTTCTTCCAATTCCATATCTTTCTATTCTAAGTTTATTTTTTTCCAAGGATTTTTTTAAATAGTCTTATCCTTTTGTGAACACACTTACAACATCATTACTATTTTTAACTTCCCTCTGTATGTTTTCAATTTATTTCTTTTTATCATTAAAGATAGTAGAGTTTTATAAATGAATTTTTAGTTCTGAAATATAATTATTTTCATTTTCTTTTTACCCAAATATTTTATTATAATAACTTCGAAGGGATTTATTTTTATTTTTCTGGTATTCATAATTTATTTAAAACATTGTGTAGTATTCATTTAGTTCTTTGTATGAGAAATATTAATATTATGATTTAAGTTAATGCTCATAAGAGTATTAGGAATGTACCTTATCCAATTATACCATAAAACATATATTGTACTTTTGATTTGTGGATTCATCGTCTGCTTATGATGATGTTCTATTGAAAAATTCTTCATAATCACTCCAAGTGTCCTTCATATATTTGTTTGAATTCTTATATCCAGTATTCTTGAAATATTTATTTTCTATCTTCTTTTCATATTTAATTTTTTGATATTCAAACTTTATGTGTCCTATATTTTTTTATTCATAGCATCTCATCTCTTTAGAGTTGTCACCATGCCTTTTTTTATCGTTCAAGGGTCTTCTAAAACCTTTTCACTTGTAATATAATTTTTTGAACATTCATGAAAATATAGATCGATCATAATTTTATTCATCTTTACTTGAGAATTATTCTTCTATAGATGCTTCATAAATTTCTTCACTTCTTCTCTTTCTATCATATTTAGAGGTTGAGCCTTTCAAGGAAACATTTTACTTTTTGTTCATTATGGGCTCCTCATTTTTCATTTCCATTTCAACTTCATAAATCATAAGGGTTCTGATGAGATATTTTATTTTTAAATCTTTCACCTCTTTATATTTTCTAATAGTTTATGAGATTATACTACACTTTGGTGTAAATTAGTTGTGAAATTTTAAGGCTAGTTCAGTCTTAACGATCCACAATCCAAGAGTGGAAATTGTATTCATGATATTAGTGAGTCTCCCATAAAATTGAGTAATTATCTCTCCTTTATCCATTTTGAGAGTATTGAACTAAATCTTGTCTATAACAGATCTAGTAACTTTAATATTGTATGTGCCTTCATATGATGCTGGTATAGATGTCAATGTTTCATGTATTGTTTGAAATTGTGGGATTTAGATAAACTCATCTGGTCCAAACTCGTAGATGATGGTATTCGTCACCTTGGAATTTATAACATATTTTGATTCATCTATTACAACCTATGTTTTAGGTTCAAAATTATAAATTTCATAGGGTTTAAATTCTTTGACATAGACTCTCAGACCCATAGATTTTAGATAGATGATAATATGATCTTTCATGTAACTGTAGTTTTCAGCATTGAAGTATGGTTATCCCTCCATTAACATACCTTATATATTATCTGAATTAATATACATACAAATATATATCTTTGGAAATCATGTTTTAGAAGTTGTGAAATCAAGATTCACTCTATCTAATACCAATTGTTGACCCAGATAATGACTGGATAGATAACTCAATAGGGGTACGAATTGAGTTCTTAAAAGTTTCTTCAATATCCACCCTCTTCAAAGTATGTTTGTTAAATTTTCTTCCTTAATAGATATTGTAGAATAAATGAAAATATGAAAAAATGAAATTGAATATAAATATTTATAGTGGTTCAGGGAACATAAATCCCCAAGTCCTCTCCATCAATGTCTAACTCCTCGATTTTGGAGATTTTCACTAAACATCTATTTTTAGGGTCTCCCAGCCAAGTACAAGAAGATTTTACTTTGGAAAAATTTCAAAGATTTTTCAGCTAGTATATCCCTTTACAAGACCTATCTATGGTCTTATACAATCATACAAATAGTGAAAACATGATATAAATAAGATACAATATTTGAGAAATGTTTGAGGTACACAGTTGCAATAAGCAACTGACAGTAGATGAAGATTTTTCATGAGATATGATAGAATTTAATGTATCTCAAGATGATATTTAGTGAAAATGATAGATATTATAATCTTGACACTAAATATATTGACCATTGATATGTATAGATCTCGGATGTTCAATAAAGGTGTTAAAATTTTCTTTTTTTTCATTCTATTCTTCATCTATCTTATGTTGTTGCTAACTGTTCCTTTTATACACAATTTAAACTTATGTACAGGATAAATCTAACTGTTTAATGATCCAACAGTGATCCGAATAATATAGGAAATATATATTATGTATCTGATCTTCCAAAATATATAATTTCATTTTCAATTATGATGAAATGGATTTTATAGTTCTCTAAATTTACATATTCAAGGTAAGTCTTATGCAGTCATATCTTTCATTAAATGGATAATCATCCCTTAATATACTTCAATGGTATGCAATGACTTATAACAATATTAGTAGTAAACATGAAATTTTTTAATATCAAATGTTCATAGTATATTTAGGGAACATATTGTTTACCATAGGATATCGTTTCTATAAGATAATCGGTCTTCAATATAGAAAAAGATAATTCTGTAGCATAAGATAAGAAATTACTATTCACTTTTCATCAACTTATTATGGTTATGAATATTATTCTCAAAAGGATAAATTCATTTCATATTTTAATGAAAATTCAGATTATCTTGAATAACCTTCATAAGATAAAAAATTACATTGTCATTTTTGTTTATGAGTAATGGAATATGTCAGTTAATTCTTTTAAGACAAATTTTTTATGTTGGATAAATACTTTAATGAATATTTTAAGGTATATGTAATCTAAAACACTTAAAAAACTTTTTCGAATAAAATTTAGTATTTTTTAAACATAAAAACACATAAAGTTGAGATTAATTTCAACAATACACATTAAAACACTGGGGAAAAATTCATGATCAATTAGGTGATTTTTCTAGGCTAATGATGACCTTTTTATTTTTTGAGGAAGTGGTTTTTTGAGGCCATGTAGTGCTATAAAGCATGATACAAGATGTTGTGTTGGAATAATTTCAGAGAATATTCCTTGGTCATAAAGGTATAAATGTCTTGAGGGATCCTATTGTTAATTATATAGACAATGGTGTAGTCCAAACAATTAATAATTCATACTCATTGAATGATCATGGTTAGAAATTTTTAGGGAAATAAATTCTTGTTAGGGAACATAAACCTAGTGCAACATGGTAGAAAACCAATGGATTTCCTATTTCTATTTTTAAAATTTTAGTTTAAATAAATGCTCATTTCTTGGTTATGTGTCTCTCTGAATTGGTGAACCAAAATTTCTGAATTTCATTTACCTATTTTTTATATTCATTGATGGCATCAAGTTCAATTCTATTTGTTACCAAATGACTTGAGGTGTATGTGTTTTGGTGGTCCCTATGGACAGTGAGAACTTTTACTAGTGATAGCCTTATTTGGAACATCCAAGCCAAAAGGAATATGCTAGTTAATGAATATTGAATAACATCCCCTACTCCTTATTTGGTTGAATTTTACATTGAACTTTAATTCAAGAAGTCTAATGTAAAATGTTTTACACTTGTATGGACTTGAAATGAGTAGCCAGAGAACTTACAAAAATATCACAATGGGATGTCTCATTTTGATGAATTTTAAATTGAAAATATTTCACACTCAAGGAAGTGTTGTTTTGTTTTTTTTCAATATTATTTTATGCTCTTATTTTACATCCTGATAAAAGTAACTATGTGTGAGAGATTCCCCCTAATGTATTTTAAAAATGTGAATCTATATCTTACCTTAGGTGTTAGCTACTAAAATTTAGTGTGTTGAAAATTTTTATGAGCTGATTTGTGAAACATGATTTCACATTTTCTCATTTTCATTCAGATTTTGTCGAACAACATTGATTATCTATATATTTTTTAACTGAATTCAAAAAAAAATTATAATATATTAAAGCATTAATTTTCAAAAAACAATGTTCTAGATATGCTGGTGGTGGCCAGTGGGTTTTATTTTTTTCTTTTTTTTCTCTTATTTTTCTTTTGTTTTGTGGGAAAAATTAACTTTTAAACTTTCTTGTAACCCCTTAAAAATCCATTTCATGATGAATTTATTATCTATTTTTAACTAAGTTATCTCCTACCTTGATATTCAACATTTGGGATAATGTTGAATTTTAAGTGTGGGGGAGGGGGTTCTTTATCTCAAATCAAATTTTTGCATTTTTTTCAAAAAATTGCTCCAAATTTTATCAATATTTTCAATAATTTCATATTCTTTTATTACTTAATGGTCTTTTAGCTTCAAACTAAACATCAATTTACTCCTACCTTTTGGACAAAATCATACTGGTTGTTAACGTTTTCACTAATTTTGAAAGTGTTAGGAATGTATGATTGTTGAATGGTAATTCTCACTATCTTAATGGATATTCTATTTTGTAACTGAGGAAGAGAGTGATATAGAGTAGATTTTTTGGAATTAAGATCATGACTTTAGGGAACTAGATATTTGAACTCAAACCTAGGAGAATCCTATTTTTATAAAAAAACATAATCACTTTAGGGGGAAAACTCAAATGATAATCCAAGATGTCCTTTGAAATTAGAGTAAAATTGTAAAATGGAATCCCATAGTGAACATATATGATTATAGGAACTAGTTGTGTGTGTTATCCCTCTTTACTTATCAATAAGTTCTTTTTCATAGTTTTTTTCCACAAACATGGCTGTGTTTAAAAAAAGTGAAAAGGAATAAAAAAACAATGTTTTTAGTAGACAAAATGAGTTTATTAAGGTGAAGGTAATTTTGATCCCATCTTTAGAAGGGGGAAACTTACTTGTTTGAATATCATTTTAGTTGTATCGATGAAGTGATTCAAAAAATAAGCTTTGAAATTTCTAGAACCATGGATAAAGTGAAAATTGAAGGTGTCATTGGCTATGGTATTAATTTTACTTGATTTAACCCTCCACCACTCTTGAGATTGGAAATTGAATTGGAATGGAAGTAGGGTAATAGCTGACAACATATATGAGGCATTACATCTTTGAAAATGAATGATTTTGTGAACCTTTGATTTTAGAGGGTATTTGAAGTTACGAAACACCTTTTTAGATTATTTTAAATACTAACCCACCTCTAGCTCTGATACTATTCATAAAATTCTTGAAATTTTCATTTAGAACTAAATCTATAAAATACTTTCATTCGGTTTTACAAAAAAAATCATGCATTTGTTTCAGAAAAAAACATCTAAGTGTTGGGGAGTTTTATGTTGGTATTTTTTACTACACTTTTCGACATCATTTATTTTTTTTATTGACAATGTGAATTTGTATCAAAACTATCTATTTTAGTGTTTAATTTTATCTGTTTGAATAATTTCAAATTAATTACCTCATAAATGTCATATATTTAATCTTTTTTTTGTTTAAATAATAATAATTTTTCATTTTTCATTTTTTAATTATTTTTTTATTTATATGTTTCTTTTTTGTCTTTCTTATGTTTTTAATAATTTTAGTTTTATTCATCAATATAATTAATTCATAATTTTATAATTTCAATTAAATAAATTCTCACTTTATTAATTGATACTTTAAATAATTAAATTAATTATAAATATTTAATTCTATTCTAAAAATATTTTAATACTTATTATTATTTAATTTTAGTTTAATTATTTGATTTCAATAATTCTGTTAAATAATAAATTTTTAATTAATTAAAAAAACTAAAACTTAATATTATTTATTGTTTTAAATTAATTTGTTTGTTATTTTTTTGTAATGTGGAATAGATTTTTATTTAAATCTTAAAATCAAGTTAATTTGGTGTATAATAATTTAAAATGTCAATTTTAATGTTGTAATTTTTATTTCTGTTGTTGTTTTGGAAATTGATTTTTTTAATCAACAACATTTTGTAAAAAAATTTAAAAAAATTTAATTTATTATTGTGTTTTTCATTTTTTTTAAGACATGTTGTTGAGCCCCACCTACTTGTAGACTTCACTCACCATTGGAAACTTCCATCGGTGACTTACCACACCCCTTAGAGATGACTCATTAAGTCACCGCCAACTTATTTGGTGTTGACTCATATCTCAACGCCAACATCATCCTCTCCAATGGTGACTCAATTGAGTCATCATTCCATAACACTCATTATTAGAGTCTCTCACTCATCATTTTACGTATACCTCCATGACTCACTGTTTGACCAAGTATCAACCCACCGACACTTCACCTACCCTCACTCCTAAAATAATTGTGACTAAAATCAATCACTACCAGTACCTAGATAACTTAAAGCAATCAAAGAGGAGTCCACCCACCATTCTCCATACCCACATGTAACAAAAGCAGTAGCAACCAAATAAATAGTAGAAGTAAAAATCAGATGTCCCAAAAAATCTGTAGAAACCAAATAATTTCACTGAGATTAAGAACAGATCAAATTGAAATTCAAAGTACCCTAAAAATAATTTTTCATATCCGATCAAGAAAAAAAAACAAATCATACCATATCTAAAGATCGAACCTACATTGCTGGATTCTAATAAAAAATGAGCTTCTCTCCCCAATCTGAATTTCCCATACCACCTAGATGCCAAGTTCTACCTCTCCCTTAAACTGTCGAGAAATCGAGCACCTCCACCTTGTTAGGGAAAACCATAGTCGAATACCCTACCTTATTCCTCTCTAATAACTACACCTCCCACCAACACCATTGAAGATTTGTGTTATCGCCAAATGGTTGAGGCTAAGCTTCACCTTCCACACTACGTGACATCACCACCATTCATCGGTGGAGTCGAATCTCTATCATGACTCTCCCTCCTCCTGGAACCACTCCACATGACCCCCCCCATCCCTTCCTACATCTCCTGAACCCCCTACCCGATGTTGCTTTCATTTTATGTAACTAGTACCCTACTCATGCATTCACACGACATTATAAATAAATTGTTATTTTCAAAAGGGATTCATATTTTAAAAATTTACAAATGAACATAAAATTTTTTTTTATAGAAAATAGTGGTAGTTTATATTGAAACATTTAGGAAATAGAGACATCATTATAATAGTACAAAACATTAATGATTAATGTGAAGGAATGGTAATTCATTTTGACCATGGAGAAACAGAAATCATGAGTTATATTACAATTTAAATAAGATAAAATAACATTGTATATTGAAATTTTATCATTGATATATTCAATTTTAATATGGAAGAGGAGAATAATAGAAGAGGGGACTACCCGAAATTTGAGTATTTTTTTAATAAAATTGTGAAATGAATTTTTCACCCAATTCATGCCTCAAAATACTTTATTAAAAAAAATTAGCAGTGAAAACATGAGGTGTAATGAATTTACACCAGCAGAGATTGATAGAATTACAATCTAAAAAATGCATCAAGAAAAAGGCAACAAAAAGCTCAAGAAGCAGTAATTGATCAAAACAACCTGCAATCAGCTATTCCATGATCTCCCAAAAGGCATGTACTTTCCATAGGGACTCCACCAATCTAGGTCTGAAGGGAAGCCAATTCTTGCAAAACATTACTTCTCTATCAACATGAGACTTATCCTTTGCGTTGCTATATAGTTTTTTTGTAAAATGAATGTTAAAATACAACCTAATAATGTCCTTAATACACTGAAACCACCATTTGGAAATTAAAACTAGTAAAAAGATTCATCAATAAGCTATTTAGAATGTCTTCCTGCTTTGAAACATCACCTTAACATAATTTAGTGCAAGGTTCTAGCTTAGAGAAAACCACATGTTAAAAAAGTACTCAAAAAATACTATTCCACCATGCTTCAAAGAATCCAATATTCAAAGAGCACACACAAACATAGTGATAAATTAGGATCATCCCAGCCTCGTAGTTCATCCACTGCCCAATGATAGTCATGCACTCCCATAAGGAATAAGTGAAACTGAAAAATGAGGTCATACCAGTTGAAAATGCAATTCAAGAAGCCTGTACAGGAGCTGGTCGACCATGCCAAGGCTTCCCATTCTTCAAAACTGAAACTTCAAGAAGACATCCATGCACTACCATAAAGCTGTGAAATTGATAATCAAAAAATAGCAGGCATTCTAGTGGAGGAATCAGCCCAGGACAGCCAAAAAAATATCTCATCGTCAAACGAAATAGAGCAGCAACTCCAAGATAGCATCAAGACCTCAATGTTGATCACTGAACCGGGTGAAAAAGGAACTATCCAGTGCAAGCAAGATAAAAC
Organism: Viscum album; assembly: GCA_963277665.1. Taxonomy (NCBI): domain Eukaryota; kingdom Viridiplantae; phylum Streptophyta; class Magnoliopsida; order Santalales; family Viscaceae; genus Viscum; species Viscum album. The sequence continues at coordinate 928,313,212 of OY728129.1, read as the reverse complement.
ATCAGACAAAGCATAAAAACAATGAAATCATGAAACACGTCATCATAAAGATAAAACCCAAAAAAGTATTCCCAAGCAGAAAGAAATCAAGTTCACAAAAAAACCTATAAATCCCTCATGGACATGCTTGCACAATTAGACATTCCATATCCATTATCTATCCTTACAATAGTGAAAAATAGTGACAAATGAAACTGTGTAATCTATTTTGTGTATAGGGGATAATAATCAGAAACTAAAAAACTATGGAAAAAACATGTTCAAACAATATTTTTTAAACTAAAATAATGAGTTTATGTAGTAAAAAAATATGAATTGATAATTTGAAAAGAAAAAAAGCATTAACTTATGAGTATTACCTCTCTATTGCACTGCAAAATTTCAATCATATGCTTCAGTCTTTTTGTGTATGTTTTTCTTCATGCAGGGATGTAGTTTGTTGGATTTTATTGTTGCTTCTGTGGATTCTTGAGATGTTACAAAATTTATTTGGACCTAATAATTAGCATCAAACTCAATGAACATATACTTCTTCAAAATGAATTGAAATTCAATAATAAGTACCAAATGATATTGAAAATTAAAATCATATAACAAAAAATTTAATTTTTAACAGTATCCAATTGTGAAGAATAAATGTATTGTATGTATTAATCATAGAAAAAAATGTAAATAACATGAAAAAATGATGTTTTTTAGTTCCAATGAAGTCATAAAAGTAACAATCAATGAAGATAAAGAACATATACCTGAGTATAGTAAATTTTTTTACCTATTGTAACAAATACATTGTCATTGTTGCAATACACTTCTAATGTTCAACTTCTTTGACTTTCTTGTCATGTAAGGGAAAAATTAATATTACAATAATGTGGTGTTTGTTTTCTAAAAAATTAAAATGGAGAAATTAAAAATAGTAGTACGTGGTTATGTTCAATTCTAATAAAACTCTTCAATATAAGTTGAGAAATTGTAGTCACATCATAATATAAGAAACATTTAGTAGATTCATTATGGGAAATGTAGTTCTCAAAAAATGATGTCAAACAAATCATTAATACACCTATCAACAATAGGATGATATTATGATCAAGGCATCGACGCTTCATTAAAATTCCAATAGTCAAATATTAGACCTGCAATAAAATAAATCACTCCTCAAATATTAATTAGTGATGTTATAATATCCTTAATTACCTATAACAAGCATGGTACCGCTACCATGCCCACAAGTTCACCCATTACAAAAACATAAATTCTTCCATGATTAGATTACATACTCTTAAAAACACGATGCACAATGACAACATAAAATTAGAAACATAATGAAACATTTTCTCCTAACATACTAATATTTGGGGTTTTGAAGATTATATTTTCAATATTAAGTAAAAAAAATTATATCTTATAGAGATTCATTCAGCATATACTAAATATATATATAAAAATATTTACGAAGAAGATGGTCTGCATTATGTTGTTTTAATATATATTGAAGAAATTTTGTAAGACATAATATTTTTTTACTACTAAAATATGGGAATAAAATACATACAGTGAATATATTAGTATTACTAAAAAACTATTCATGGATGGATTGGATATTCACCACATCTTGAGACTTAAACATTTATCACAAACAGAATTCTCTATTGGTTACTTAACACAAACACTGCTCTAAATGCTCTTATTTTTTTCTCATAAAATGATTCATTGATCTAATAAAGCACATGATCCAGAAAACATTACATGATTAGCATGATCAAACTTGTTCCACTTCTCTAAAAAATTATCCATTACTGAAATAAAATATATGATCCACTAATTAAAGAAAATAGAAGACACTATGTCGTGTAAAAATATTAAATGCTCTAGAACATGACAATTAATATTTATTTAAAGTAATTGTAACTATAATTATTTCGATGTTAAATACTCGATGACCAATAAGAAAACATTTCTATAAAAAAAATTGTTGATGTGCCTGGTTTTTTAGTTGTGAGGATGAGTTATAGTGGTGAAAGAACATGTAATAATCCAAGAGTGGAGGATGTACACATTCATCTAATATATTTACCTACACATACATTAATGTTTTAGAAAATATACTATGTGTGACCAAAATGGAACACTTTAATAAGAAATCCAGAATTATGTATAAAATATCTGTAAAAACACCTTTTTCACAATAGGGATACAATTCTATAAGAAAACCTTAAATATCAATGTATAACTAATAGGAAAACACATACATATAAATAATCATGAAACATTTATGCTTTAACCTTTAATAAATTCTGAAAAGTTTATTCCAAGGTAATAAGGATGCATTTCTCATGTAATAGATATCATCTTGAATAAATACATTTTAAAAAATATAGGATAATTTTTAAGAAATAAATTATTTTTTTTCATCAAGGAGATTTGAATTACATGATTTAAATGAACATTGAAATTGAAAATTTAAATTTTGTTAATTATAATAAACAATTTTGTAGTTGAGGGTATAAAAAAGTAAACGAAATTCCATGGAATAAATGGATATATTGCCGAACATATTATGTTATAGTAATAACATAATACATATAACTGACACAAAATATTGAGAAAAATAATCAAAATAATGACCAAATAAGATTTAATACAATCCAAGCCACCTTAAATCGATGTAAAAGAAACTAATAACTGATGAGATTTTGGTGTGTTGTCATACTGCATAGTGCTGGCCAGTACTTGTTAACGCCCATTCCCAACCATTCGGACACCACAACCCCTCTCCCATCATTATATGCACCTTATCCAAATGAAACCTATTTAAATAAAATGTCCAAACACACATCTTAAATTACAAATCCAGAAACATTTGTATGGAAGAAGTTATTATAAATAAGAAGTGAAAAGGCATTTTTTTATTAGTTTTCTCTAATAGAACCCTCATTAACCAGCCAATAAGAAATACATATTTCATTGTGGTAACAATATAAAGGAATATAATCTTGTGAAAACAGGGTTAATAATTTGAATACATAAGGAAAAGGCATTAACCAATAGAACACAATCCATTTGCACATGTATTCTTCAAAAAAACATGTCAAAACAAAAATGGTAAATTCATTTTTAAAAAAAGGTTGATGATACTAAATATAATAGAACATTCCATCTGAATGGGATAAAAACATTGAAGATCTATAGAACATACCATAATAGACCATGTAAGAAGATTTATTACCCCTTCCACTCCTTTTCCCTTTCCTAGGCATGGTCGATGCACTCCTATATTTGGAAGACCCACTTAATATTGAACAATAAATCAAATAATATTAAACTGTTTCGCATCACAGTAGACAAAAAAACAAAGAAAAACTGAGATTTGGCACTTAGGGGCACCAAAAAGTAGTTTTTCACTTCCTCCTTATGTCACACATATAGGTTTAGAAATTATGTTGTAACTTAAAAACCATGTTCATGGAAATGGATTATAATTATTCTAATTAATATAGTTGTAAAATCTAGATATGGTGGATAGAGAAACAACATAGTGATTGGATTAAAATAATACTAATCCATGATAACTGTATGTAAAGTACTCTATAAGAATATGATTATACTGTTATGATCCTTTTTGAGAAATATGTGTGTATCAAATGAGTAATTTTATAATTAAATCAGGGGGTATGTAAATAATAACTAATCTAAGAGGCATTAAAACAATATGTTTACCACAGTGAATGTTATTACCTATGATCATTAACATGTTTAAACAGAGCAGGTGATATAGATATGAATGTTTATACCATTCCATATTTGGCTCAAAATTGAACATGAAAACAATGTTTTCCCAAAATACCAAAATAATGGAAGCATAGAGAGAACAAATACAATCAAGAAAATAGAAAACATAAAAAGGACCAATTATTGGTGATTGTGTTTTTCTTGACTTCATGGAATGTTCCTGAAAAATAAAGACAATAACTTAATGGATTTTTGAATAAGATGGTGAAAATTTAACTGAATCATTAACCTCTATCAAAACAACTATATTAGATAGTTCTAACTTAACTTCACAAATTCTACTATTTGAGAGTTTCTCAGAAGAACATGACATGAACAAATAGTACCTTGGATTAACCATGCATCTCATGGATATAAATACAACTACATGGAGAAAGTACAGAAATTGGGAAGTCATAATAAAATCCTAGGAAGGCCCATGATAGGAACATGAATTAGGTAAGTAAAGAAAACACAGGATTTAAAAAATTAGGATGGATCATGTTGAAGGGAAAAGGCAGACTTATAAGGTAAAAGATAAAAAATATTTTATACCAATATACATCCTAAATTGATAGGCACAAAAAAATATTATAAAATAAATTTGGATAGATTTAGGATACAAACACAATAAATAAAAGTGAAATCAATACTCTAAAAAAATAAACAATACGTTGATGTAGAAAAATTATAATAAAATAATTATAATAATTTTTGACAGTCCGTAAAAATTAATATTTTTAACTGAGTAAAATTGAACAAATATATGTCACTTTTTTTAGAAAAATTTATTACCTTGAAAGAAACCAGAAAATTCCTACGAAAATATGATTAGGAGAGAATACATAAAAGTATAATGCATATTATTAATGAGGAATGTAATCCGTTTAGAAGAAATTAAATATAATTAAAAGAGATGATGCACGTCTTTGCAAGAAAAAAACATATGAAAAACAATAAAAACAATTATAAATATGTAAAAATACCAAAATATATAATTTAGAATATGAATAATTACCTAAATACTCTTCTTTCTGATGAAATTTTGATGAGAAAAAAAATCAATTTGTGTATGCATACTAACCTTCATGTGGTGGGACACATCATCCATTTCTATTGCATCTCCTTATAATGGAGATCCCATGTAAATATGTAATAATGCTTAATATATATCAAATAAAAAATAAATATATTAAAATTAGATGGTGAATACTGGAGAAACTTTTGACAGTGGAGGTAAAGAGACAAAAATATTATATGACAGATGTGTCAAGTAATGGGATGAAGATTTTCAATGGGGTAATAATGAAAATTTCTACAAAAATATAATTAGGAAATAATACATAAAAGTACAAATCATATTATTGATGAGGAATGGAATCAGTATAGAAGAACTGAAATTAGATTAAAATAGATAATGCATGTCATTATAGGAAAAACATATGAAAAAATTAAAAAATAATTAGAAATATGTAAAAATACCACAACAAATAATTTAGAATATTAATAATTACCTAAATATATGATAAAAACACCTGATGACTTTCTCTCATTGTTTTTAATTCTTCGGTTAGAAACTAAATAGTAGCATCAATGTCATCTTCCCCTATAATAAATATCGCTCCATCAACCACAGACTCCAAAATATGTATATAATAAATAAATAAGCAAGATTGTATTTTTTTAAAGAAAAATTATTTATATTTGCTATGAAACTATGAGATACAACATAAATAAAATAAGTTTGAAGGAAAATAACTGAAAAAAATTCCATAAAACAAAATAAAACCATTTGAAGGATAAATTATTGATAAGAATATGAAACAAGCACTTAATAGTGGATTGAACATTCAGAAAATGTGTGCATGAACTTATCATCACATAAACATGTTACTCCAAAGACAATAGAACCTACTCATGGATTTACATAACAATCCCAACCAGGGCTTGTAGATAATCCAACATATGATTTTCAACATATTAGATTTTCACAACAAACCGCCTTCCATGATAGGTCCAATTAAATTGTCATAACATCACCCAAAAAATACCATTTATTTTAATGCTTGTTTATTGATGTTGTGTCACAAAAAAAAAACATTAGCACCACTACAAGACAAACTGGTTTCTTAAGATTGATTTTTTGGGTTTTTAAAAGAAAACCCCACTATTGCAAATTTGTGCTATAGCCACGGTTTAAAACCGTGGCTATAGGTCTTCAAACTGTGGCTATGGTTAATAGCCACAGTTTGAGAAACTGTGGCTAAGTTTGGCATGGTTATATGTATACAACCATGGTTCAAACTGTGCTAATATCTCTATAGCCACAGTTTAGAACCATGGCTATATTAGAGGAGGGACACAATTTATTGCCACGGATAGAAACCATGGCATTACACCTATATCCATGGTTAGAAACCGTGGCAATATACCTATATTCACGGCTAAAAACCATGGCTATAGGGTCTATAAAACCATAAAAAATAGCCTCCACCCCCTGCACCCCCCTACAGACCCCTCCCTCCTGGACACTGGACACCCACACCCTACATAAACCCCTCTGCCCCCCTAGACAACCCCCCTGCAAAGCCCCCCTCCTGAACAGTCCCTGGACACCCCCACCCCCCCCCCCCCCCCAATAGACCCTAGACACCTCCCCCCAGACCCTGGACACCCCCCCCCCTAGACAGACCCTGGACACCCCCCGGACAGACCCTGGACACCCCTTGGACAGACCCAGGACACCCCTCGGATAGTCCGTGGACACCCCCCCCCCCCAGACAGACCGTGGACACCCCCGGACAGACCGTGGACACCCCCTAGACAGACCCTGGACACCCCCCCCCCCCCCCCCAGACCCTAGACCCTGGACAGATCCCCCTGGATGGCCCATACCTCCACTCCCCTGGAAAGCCACCCCCACCCTCCTGGACAGACCCTAGACCCTCCCTCCCCCCCAGAACATGACTTATGCTGGGGTGGATGTCCAGACAGACCTAAAGACATGCAGTGGTGAAGAAACTCACACTGCAGACCCTTTGATGCCCCCACCGCAAAAAAGTCTGCAACCCAATGATGTCATTTGTTACAATGTCAATAAATCATGGGCTAATATCATTGAACAAGGGAAAAATACATTGGTCCAGTCATTAGAGGATAACAGAGAACAAAAGCTGGGTCCAAAAATGGTAGGATATTCCCTGGGTAAATCCTCTGGTAGTAAGTAAGGTTCCTTGAGATGCTTTTTTGAAGTCCCATCCTCTTCTGTTGTCAACAAAGATTTTGAACCTACCTTTTTTGTTGTTATCAAGGATGAGCATTCCACTTATGATTCTCCTACCACAAAGCAGGACTGTTCTCCCTCTTTGCAACATGGAATGTAGATTGGTTCTACTTCTCATTTAAAGGTGGAGGCCAAGACTATCTTAGGAGATAGATCCCCAGCTGATTCTCCCTTCCTGGACAAGTTTACTTTTTCATGCAATCCCTAAACTGCTCTTATGAGCAATGAGACATAGGACTGTCCCCCTATTTTGTAGCCTTGAATGCAGATTGATTTAGACAAGAGCAATGAAATGCAGTTGACACCCTCTAACCCCCTTGGTGAAATCATTTTTAATAATGCAAGTACCACAGTTGAAGGAGTCATTTACCCTCACAAGGAGGTCAATGTGGACAGAACCATCTTGTTTCATTCACAGTAGGTAATAGAATATGATAATGCAAAGGGGAAACAACTTTTATTTCAGAAGAGATTGATCAAGAAGTCTCTTGGCAACAGAAAAATTTGAAAAGAGGACGGCATTCTTGATGTTGTGGGTGTGGGTGTGGAATGGAAGACTGGTCTACATCAAAATATGAGTTACAAATTGAACCTTCTGACTCGGACGACTGGTACATTGAAAGTATTCTTCAACAGGTAAAAAAATTGGAAGCTCAGGACACTAGGGGGCGTGGGTGTGGATGAGGTAGAAGAGTGGATTAGGGTGCTTTACGGGATGCAGAGCGTAATATTGAGAACACTATTAGGAAGAAACTTGGCACCTTTTGACAAGTCCTTTGATGACTCATGTGAACATTCCTACACATCTTTTTGTTTCCAGACATTTTTCATTTTCAATATAAGGGATTTTCCCCAACATTTTCCAAAAAAACATATAACTTCACTTACATGAGTCTCCCTATAAAGACAAACTATCAAAGAAGTTTGGAACCAACTCAAAAGAACCTTCAACAAAAGGTAGAACATATTAGTGCTCATCTCCTAAAATTATGGTAAAACAAGACATCTTAGAATATTTATAAAGAATATAACTCAATAAATAAGAATAGTGCAGCCCCCCCCCCCCTGTTGGACACCCTGGACAGCCCCCCCCCCCCACTGCTGGACCTCCCTGGATAGCACCCCCCCCCCCACTAGACCCCCCTGGACAGCAGCCCCTGGACATCACCCCCCCCTGCCGAAGACCCCTGGATAGAACCCCCCCCCTGCTGGACCCCCTGAACAGCTGCCCCACCCCCTGCTAGACCCCCATGGACGACAGCCCCCCCTACACATCCCTTTCCCCCCACTGGATCCCCCATATTGCATCCCCCCTCCCCCCCCCCACACATCCCTTCCCCCCCCCCACTGCTAGACCCCCCTGGATAGCAGCCCCCCCCCCCCCCTTCTAGACCCCCCTTGACAGAAGCCCCCCTGCTAAACCCCCCTGGACAGAACCCCCCCTACTGGACCGCCCTGAACAACTGCCCCCCCCCCCCCTACTGGACCCCCCCTAGACAGCTTCCCCCTACTGGACCCCCCTGAACTGCTTCCCCCCTACTCTACCCCCCTGGAGAGCTGCCCCCCTTGCTGGACCCCCCCTGAACAGTTGGCCCCTGTATAGGTGTGTGTTTTGGTTCTTCCTGGTTTCAAGTTGGGTGGGGAGGGGCTACTCAGCTGGAGTGGTGTAGTTTGTAGGGAGTGGTATTCAGGTTACATTGGATGCTTCTTAAGGTAGAGGTTTGGAGATGCTGGGTTTATCCAACAGAGACTTACAGAATAAACTTACATGGTGCGTGGTGTTATTTATAATTATAGGACCTTTGAAGATGGGTTTCAGCTGGAGGTGTTACTGTTGGATTTTTTGACATGGTGTAGTACAGGATACACTTACATGTTTCATGGTGGTTTTTGGTTTTTGGTTTCTACTATGGTTGGTAACATGTTTTGAGTACATAGGGGTTTGATTTCTGGTGTTTCTTCTTTGTTTTGGATTACTATTATAGGCTTCTGGTTCTCTCGATTATCTAGTGTGGTGGATATAGTTTGGGGTGGGTCTTCTAGTGGTGGTTTGGAGTAAGTTCAGTAGGCTTGTGCTCGGTTTCCCCATCTTGTGTATTCTGGTTATTGATGGTGTAGGGATTTCTATAGTGGATGTTCTAAAATTCCATTGAGATGCTGGATGTTGCAGGATGGGAGGAATTTTTCTGTTATATGGGTGGTTATCTTTCTAGGGTGGATGCATGTTTGCTACTTGGTGGGTCTAGAGGTGTTGGATTCGGGGTGGGTATTAGCTCACAATTGGATCATGGACTTCTTGGGGATTTTTTAGGTTGTATCATGGGTTAAGCGTGGGTGATGCGGGGCACTTCAGATGGATGGTAATAGTTGAATATTGGTTTTTTAGACTTTCTTATGGTGGGGTGGTCCATTTTGATGCAAGGTGTTGAGATGGTGATGGATGGGGCCAGATGGTGGTTTGGGGATGATTTGGTTTCTAGCTAATATTTAGGGTGTTGTGTCTACTATAGGTGCTTATTGTGGTTGGATCTAGTGTGGTTTAGGGTTCTTGTGCAAGTAGGTGTTATTATAGTGGCCATTAGTTGGCATGGTTGTCTAGAGGTCTTTCACTCTAGGGTTTGTTTAGATAGGGATGTTGGTCTGGTTGGTTGATGTTGGTTGTGGGGTTGGGGGTTCAGTGGTTCTATTTCTTTGGATAAAGCTAGACTTTTGGATGGGTGATAGATTTTGTCAACTTGTGGGTGGGTGGGTGGGTGTGTGTGGGTGGGCGGGTGGTTGTGAGTGATTTCATGAATGTGTGTGTTGTTGGCTTCTATCATTTGTGACTACTTGTTTTTGGGTTTTTATATTTCTCCTTTAGCCGCCTTGTCTCTTTGGTTATACTTCCCCTAGGAGTGCTTGTTGGTTTTGTGCTTGGGAGCTTCTGCGATTCCTTCTACAGGTTTTTAAGTGGTGCATATGCTGGGATCTTATGCTATATGGTGGGTTTCTAGTATTCTATTGATATGATACAATATATATATATATAGGGTATTCATTAGATGAAATGTGGAAACACAAGTGGTTCCCAGCATATGCACCACTTGAAGCTGCTTGAGTTGCCTTCCTCCATCGACGCGATGCGGGTTCCCTTCATCGGACGATCGTGCTACTAAGTTTAATTTGCATCAGATGCCTCATCTTCAGTAATGTCACACTCAGCCACAACTCGTTAGATGGGGTGCGCACCCCCAGGTGGCTGCCCGGATTGTTTTTCGGGAATGACAAAAAAAGAGTGAGTGTGGAGCTCGATATTTCCATTGAAAAAACATGGGGAGATAAACAAGGTGTTCCATGTTTTTGTTTTGGAGGAGAGTATTGCTCTCACGAGATGATAATGATATCAAGAGATGAGGTGCCCCAGCAACTCAAGCAGCTTCAAGCGACTCTCATCTTGATCTAATATTGCTAGATAGACCATGAACTGGTGATGACTTCCTGAACGACAGTTCGAGAATTCGTTTAATCTATAAAATGTCGTCAGGAGCTGATGCCACAGCTCGAGACAAATCTCTGGGAAAAGTTTTTGAATCATCAATTTTCTTCGAGGCTGCAGGTGCAACCCGAAGATCGGTTAGATCCGCCTCCACTGACTCAATCATTCACACTTCTTGCAGTACATCCGGGGATGTCTAGTGATTTAGAGATGCAGAAGCATGTTGCACTGACACTGTCTTATTTGGTGACAATGGTGGATTCAATTACACCATATATGACAGTTCAGTCCTAGGTTGACGAATAAGATGCAGCACTCAGGAATTTAGGAATTTGGTGATGGAGGAGGGATTTGGGTTCTAGCTCTATAGAGAAGAACCACATCGTATTTGTGACCATGAAGGACAATAAATATGGGAGATTTCTTGGCACCAAGTGCATGGAAGATGTTTTTTCAAGGACATCAACAACAGATTCCTCCATTAGAAGTACTAAGAATCTAGCTAATGTTTGGTACTACTCGACACATATGTGTACGGAGAAGAATTTGGAAGATCTCCTGACTCGTTTTCATACAGGACACTTATCCCCAGTCTTGAGGACAAGACTACTTTTCAAGGTGGTGCGAGTGATAAACACCTGACTATAGGAGAGAGAGGGTAAAACATCATTATAGTTGGGGAATATTATTTGTTAGAATTTGGTTAGTACTTTTCTAAGATGGGACCACGTGAAGGTAGGGGGCTATTATAAATAAGTAGCAAGGGGGTGAGAGGAGACAGGGATAATTAACCTGGAATCAGCTTCATCTTGGATTGACTTTCTGGCTGGGGTGAGGAGAACTTGCCCTCTTGAAGTGTCCTCTTCATTCTTCTTCCACTTCACTATAGTTATCTGATTCTATTCATAGATATATATACGATCATTCTTCTTCTCTTACCACACTCTTTCAATTTTTCATCAGTATTTTATTTCCTTGTTTTAGTAGTTTAGGTTTTAAGTAAGCCCTTAGACTCTTATCTATCTTTCTTGTGGTTCAACCCTACATACCAATATCTAGTAAGAGCATGTGATATAAATTGTATTTGATAGTAAAAATGAAAAGCTATCAAAAATCTAGCATCATTTCCAGGGAAGGTTTGGTGCTGAGTGTCTAGGGTAAAAAAACAAATACAAAAATTGCTGCTATTTTTTGGCCTGAAATTCTTAAAATTGCCTTTAGAAATTGTTTCTATCTGATGCAGTTGCATTTACATCTATTTTTTTGTGTGAATTTTCTGTTGTAAAATCTGTTTTCCTTTTAATCACAGCTTTGAAACTTTTCAAAAATGCATAGAATAACTAGTCAGAGACATAGTCACTATAGGATCTTGATCACTAATTTCATTAAACGGTAGAAAGGATAGATTTAATGATGCATGAGATAGATTTAATGAATTTATTATTACATGTACTAACCATGGTTTATCCTTGAGATTAATGTTACATTCTTTTTTGATGGGTTAAATGATGACGAGAAACACGATTTAAAAAAATTCACTCAAGGGTTTCATGCGTATCACAGTTGTGAGAAGTTATTAAAATTTTATATTGATCGAGCTAGAAAATATAGGAATAACTCCCAAATTTTTAATGATAAAATCGCATTTTGGATTCCTCGAATGAACAATTGTTAGAGCTGGTGATTAGTAAAAGACACAAATTATCTGAACTTATCAAAGATGAAATCTATGAATTTGAGGAAAGAACTACAAACATGAAGTAGATTTGTGAAAAAAATGATCAAATGTCCAACACTTTTAGGAGTTTAAGAGATAAAATATTTCAAGAAACTCAAACTAAAATTCAAGATTTACAAAATCAAGGAGGTAATATTGATCAAAATCTAGAATTTTAAGAGGTTCAGTTAAGTGATCTTGCTTTGGAAGACAACCCCGCCTCCAAAATCTGAAAATGAGGTCGATAATAAAATGTTTGTGGAGTTTGTCTTAATAGAAGATTAAATGGAACTCTTCAATCATTTCTCAATAAAAAAACATTATATTTTCCATTTATTTAGGAACTAGTTTAGCTGAATTTGTTTTTGAAGATGAGATAAAAGTGGAAAAGGATTTTAAATTCATTTTAAATGCCCATAAATCTTTTCAAACAGAACTTTAGAACCCTCTTCCTGGATTGTTTTTTCAAAATGCAGCCACTTTAACATTTGTTATTGAAAACTCAGAGGTGAAAATGTGGAAGCTTCAAGATGGTATGGAAATCATCAATTATTGAAAAATTCCAGAACTAGACAGCATGCTTTCCGGCATTGTTAAAGGATACATTCAGGGGTATTTTGCAGCTGTTAAGGGATTTAGTTTTATCCCTAAATGGCATGAAGTAGAAATAAATAAATTATCACCTAAAAATGAATGGACCAAACATATATAGTTGATTATAGATAAAAAAATACACCCCCAAGTGAATATGGATAGGTTTTAACAGTGTCCAGTTGGGGACTTTAAACTTATCATTTAATGAGTGGAAACTCATAGTTTGTTATTATTTATTTTTTGTTTATTTTCTTTCAAGTAAAAATCCCTCCATGTTTTATTGATCTTCTCTCCCTACACTCCCATTTATTTCATCAATGACTTGGATTCATTGCTATACCTTCTCACCTTTTAACTTCGCTTTATTTTTTTTGACTTTCATTAGTTGGATTAAATTTTAATCTTTTTCACCCTTATTAATTGATAGGCCAAGCGAAGAATTTTTTAGGAGAGTTTCTAACTTGGCTGTTTTAAAGAAAAGAACCAACTACAAAGGTATTATTCTTAATCATTTATACTGAATTTAAACTATTGAAATTAATGCACAATGCCTTGAATAGTAGAATTCCCTATGTGGATCTAACTCTCACATATGGGAGAGATCAATTCATTCCCTTTTTTATAGATCTTGATCATCTGTATTGCTTCATTTCTAAGACTATTATTCCCAAGAATTTTAATTTCATGTGGTTATGATGTCATCGGTGTATTTTAATTTCATGTGGTAAGGTGATATATTGCAATTTAACGTCATATGACCAGGACAGAAGAAATTGTGTAATTTGAAGTTTTTCTACTAGAACATATTCATTAAAGTTTATGTATATGTGGTTAGAATGTCTTAGGATGTTTTAATTCCATGCAACCTATATGGTTTCCTCATATTTTAACATCATTTGGTCCAGATGTGGGATTTTTTTATGATGTTTATGAAAATTATTTCTTGATGAACCCCATTGGTGGGGGGTGAGACATGTTCCCATCAATTGTGGCTAGTGAGTAAGCTTTATTATAATGGACATTATGTATGATACAATTCCATTCACATTTGGGTTCCAATATGGTAGGTTGCATTCCTGGTATCATGGGGGTTCTAAGATCCAATACCAGTTCTCCTTGAAAGAAACAACATAGAAGAAAATTTTTATTAAAGGATTGTGTGACCCAATTATGATTGGAATTGCAGGTTGTGTAGTGTATACAACATATTCTCATCGAGCCATTTCTTTTTAAATAATTTCTTTTTCAATTCATAATCATATTAGAGTTTTCCACATATAGATATTTGCAGCGATGGAAAATAGACTTCAATGGGAAAAACTAGCTCGGTTTTGTACACCAGTGAGTACAGTTTCTCTTGGGTAGTAGTTCACATGGTGGCCCGGTCCAGTGACATTCGTGGGGCAGCATCATCCGGCCAGGAGCGAAGGGAGCAGGAGGAGGTGGGGAAACATTCTGGTCATCGCCCCGCCGGCTGAAATTGTGATTAGTCAGTCTCAACATTGATCTCAAGACTCATAGAATACTATCACTATGAACCACCGCGGGGTATCATCCTGGAGAAAGGCCAAATCATGACATTACCACGGTGTGACCGCGGCGTGATCGTGGCGTGGCCGCGGTGTGTTGGCCCGGTCCAGCGACATCTGTGAGGTAACATCTTCCAACCAGGAGTGAAGGGAGCAGGAGGAGGCGGGGCAACATTCCACTAGTCGCCCCACCTACAGAAATTGTGATTAGTCAGTCTCAACATTGATCACAAGACTCATGGAATACTATCATTGTGAACCGATGTGGGGTGTCGTCCTGGAGTAGGGCCAAATCACGTCATTACCGCTGTGTGACCATGGTGTGACCACGGTGTGACTGCAATGTGACCGCGACATGACCGCGGTGTGTTGGCCCGGTCCAGCAACATCCACGGGGCAGCAAATTCTGGCCAGGAGTGAAAGAAACAAGAGGAGGTGGGGCAACATTCTAGTCGTCTCTCCGTCGACAGAAATTGTGATTAGTCAGTCTCAACATTGATCACAAGACTCATGAAATACTATCACTATGAACCACCACGGAGTGTCGTCCTAGAGCAGGGTCAAATCACAGCATTACTGTGGAATGACTGTGGCATGACCGCGGCGTGACCACGGCATGACCATGGCGTGTTGGTCTAGTCCAGCAATATCTGCGGGGCAACATCTTCTTCCCAGGAGTGAAGGGAGCGGGAGGAGGCTGGGCAACATTCTAGTCGTCGCGCCACCAACATAAATTGTGATTAGTTAGTCTCAACATTGATCACAATACTCATGGAATACTATCACTACGAACCACCTCGGGGTGTTATCTTGGAGCAGGGCCTAATCATGAAATTATCGCAGTGTGACTGCGTCATGAGAACCGCGTGACCGTGGCGTGTTGGCTTGGACCAGCAACATTCGCAGGGCAGTATCTTTCATCCAAGAGCAAAGGGAGCGAGAGGAGGTGGGGAAACATTCTGGTAGTCGCCCCGCTGGCAGAAATTGTGATTATTTAGTCTCAACATAGATCACAAGACTCATGGAATACTATCACTAGGAACTACCATGGGGTGTCATCCTGATGTAGGGCCAAATCACAGCATGACCACGGCGTGACTGTGGCGTGACCGCGGAGTGACCGTGGTGGGACTGTGGCGTGACCGCGGCCTGACCATGGCGTGTTGGCCTGGTCTAGTGACATCTACGGGGCAGCATCTTCAGGCCAGGAGCGAAGGGAGCGGGAGGAGATGGGGCAACATTCTGACCGTCGCCCCACCAACAGATGATAAAACAGATCAACTATTTAATATGCTATAACAAGGGATTTCTAGAGAATCTTTTAGCGAGCGGCACAATGATGCAATGTCTAAAGGGAAACAAAGAGACCGAAGAGAATCATACACCCTACACAATCCATTTACAAATTCATTCACTTTTCCTAAACATGAAAATTTTATTTATAATATTCAATGCGTGAAAAGGAAAGTGTCATGGTCAAGTCATATGCCTACTCAGGCAATGTCATTTGAGTTAAACGAGTATGATAAGACAATTTATATTATTAAAAGAAAACAAAAACTAAATAGCCACAAAACAAACAACAACAAGAGGCATATGAAAGACTCAGACCAAATCTAAACATGATACAAACAGTTATCACTAATCTTTGGTTTAGAAGACAGCGCAACTCCGTTGGAGGGGTTTTGTTATAAAATCATGGAATTTCTTTATTTCAACACAAATCAACCATATAGAGAAATTATGAGGGGTTAATTTTATCATTTATTTCAACACAAATCAACCATATACATAACAATTCAATTTTACATATTTAGAAATTTTGTTGCACCCCATGGGTGGCCCTGAACTAGTAAAAAAATCCTCAACGCATCACCCAGAAATTACGAGGAGTTAATTTTATTATTTATCCAACCAATTTTCCAAACCCTAAAAAAGAAATAAAATTCCCAACAAGAGATAAATAAGAACACAACCTCACACTCAAAAATCAATAATAAAACAATTTTATATAACTTATAGAGCACATACCTCTATTCTAAAGAATACTACTTGCTCAACAGTTCCCCTTAACTTGGAATCAAACACCATTCAAATTCGTAACATATAACCTGAAAAGAAAAAATGGTGTTAGGTCATTGGAATAACATGAGAAACTACACATTCCATAATATGAAAAAGTGATGAAATATAAGGATTAGACTCACCCAAAGATTTGATTCGAAACCAACGGTGCTTAAAATGGAATAGAATAAAAGGAGATCAACCCATGTAGAGATATGAGAATTTTGGATCATCTCTATGGTTTAAAGGTGAATAAATGATGAGAAAATTGAGTGAGGTTTGATAAATTTAAGGGAAAAATTGGAAAATTTCAGTTTTTAAGGGGCACACAGTTTGGCTACATGGTTTTCCAAATCATACACAAACTGTGCACCAATATCTATCCAAGAGGGGTCCAAGTCACACTGTGAATCGGGGATCTCACACAGCTTATAAAAATATGTGCCATCATAATGAAATTCATCTTTCCAAGGTCATGTGGTTTTCTCTAACTATGTTCCAACCATGTAACATGCACATAATGGCCACTTTTCTCCTTTCATTCATGTTTTCAACCCCCTTAACACCCTACACAAACTAGAGGTTTCTTACATATAGAATGGGTATGAGGGATCATGTGGGGATTCTAAAACCTCCTTACTGGTGTAAGGTACAATAGATACCATGTGAATTAAATGAAACAATAAACAATAATTGGACACATGAATTACAAACTGTTTCCCCAAGAGAGTATGTACTATATCCAAATAATAATACATCATGTCAAGATAACATTGTTAATTGAGAAAGAAACCCAATAATTCATTAAAAACATGGAATCCCCAAAATGGGTCCAAACTCCAATTGTGGATCCCCATTCATGTTCTTACAAAAGACAACTAAACTCCCCAGAAGAGGGCATTTTTTCTTGTTCAGACATACAATGATGAAATAATCTTAGGTACCCAATGATGATCTAATCAAGGTGTGGGTAATACTCAGTAAGAAATCACCAATGATGTCTATAAATTATCCTGTCTAAATAGATAGTGTATGTAGTTTCAGTTCAAATAATATAGAAAACAATAGAAAACTCAGGTATTATCGGTTAACTGTATACACAATAAACATTTCCTTCTCTATTTCCATTTTTATCACTTATACCATCTTAATAACTTATTTCATTTTCATCCCATGTTCAAATATGTTCGGAATTTATATCTTTTAAACAATGTCCTAGTATGGTAAAATACTATGCATAAGTGAATAAGACATGTTCCCTATCTCGCTAGGGATAAACATATCATAACCAAATAATTACACTTACGATGGAGCCTCAGTCCATGTATTCATATCCTACAAACTATTAAGGGAATATATCCTTAGTCTGACTCCCTAACTCAGGTATTAAAGGGGTGGGGTTTAGAGCCTCTATCCAACCCGACCCATGTGTATTGAAACTGAAGTCAATTCCACCCATACAACCAGACCATGATCACATTCTTATGTATTGATTAAACACATATAACATATTACATCCTTACATATTCCATACACACAAACATCACAATTCATATTTATTTTCATATGACAAAATATCAATATATAACTCATTAACACATTTTCCATTTATATCGCTTAGCCCATTTGACCCATTTCCCTTTTCATACCTTAACCCATTTAGAATATTAATCAACACCAATAACTTAACCCATATAACTGTTTACTTAATTTAGGTGCATTATTCCATTTGTCACATTCCTATATTCTTATTAATTAACCTATTAACGCGTGTACATCAAAAATTCATAATCCATTGCCCAGATTCACATTAATCCATTGAACTTTTTTTCACATCATTCCAAACAATACCATTTTCCATTTTAAATAACATGCAAAACAACCATTGGTGACTCTTATATTTTATCTAAAATTTCCACATATTTATCATGGTCTTTACATGAACACAAATCAACCATATTGTTAGTATTTCAATTTTATATGTTGGGAAATGTTGAAGCACCCAATGGGTGGCACTAAACAGGTGAAATCATCCTACACACATCACACGGGGATCATGAGGTGTTCATTTCCTCATTTATCCAACCATTTTTCTAAACCCTAACAAAGGAATCAAATTAAAAACAATATATAACCATGAATAGAACTACACATAAATAAATTAACAATAAAACTTTTGGATATAACTTGTAGATGACGTACTTAGATTCCGAAGAAAACAACATACAAAAACTTGGGGAATCACTCAGATGTGAACAAACTTCCAAACCCCAAACTAATATACACTAGAAAAAATCATTTAAGGGATTCAGAAGAAGATAGAAATGTAAAAAAATCCAAATCTGAAAAATTGATAAAAGAGGGGTATTAGAGAAACACAGAGCATCGATTTGAAACCAAGGGCACTCCGAACAGTGGAGAATCAAAGGAGATCCACCCTTGGAATGATTTGGGAATTTTTGTTCATAACCATGGATGAAAGGGGAAGAAATGAGGAGAATATTTTCTGAGGCATGATAAATATCGATGGGGGGAAATGGGAAAATCACACTTTTTAAGGGCTGTATGGTTTGACAAAATGGTTTTCCAAACCGTTGACCAACCATGTGCTTTCTTCTATCCAAGAGGGGTACAAGTCACAAAATAACCTGAGGATCTTATAAATTTTACAAAATAATGTGCCAGCTTTGTTAAATTATCATATCCAAGGTGTAATGGTTTCTCATCACAATATCACAATTTACATTAACATAATGTCAACCATTCAACATAAACAGAATGTATAGCAACCCAGGGTTAACATAAAAATATATTACATAATATTAGGTGAATATAAATTACATTATAATAATACATGACTAAGGATTATAATAGTTTTGTGTCTTTGTAATCATAAAAAATATTCAATCATGATGAAATATCAAAAAAATATCCCATAATGATGTCTACCATTTGTACTTATACCTAAAACATATCTTCATAAACTAGGAAACCAAAATATTAGAACGGTGTTAATTTATATTACCCTTAAGTTAAATAATGTAAATGTGTGAGATACTAGTAAGATAATTATATGTTGCATATCAAAAATAGATATGGTGATTTTCTTAGTAAACTGCATTGTGTTCTTATAAGGTCAATGGATTCACAAAACCTATAAATATTAAGTATGGCTATAATTATGTATATATAAAATTATATTTTTTTATGAATCCATATCCTTGAATGCAGCCTATTTTCCATTCCCAATAGACATGAAAAGGGACCATGAGTTAGTAGGGACACATTACTATTTTTATACACCCAAAAAATGATAAATCGTTTCCAGTACCAGGATCACTATATTAATTCACCTCCCTATGGCCAGTTGGTCCACTATCTGAAAGGTTGTAACTCTGACTTGGGTGTTGGATTCATGCACTAGTAATAGAAAAAATTATGAAACATCACTAAGAAGGCTACATTTTGAACCAATCGATTGACATCTAGGGAAAAATTACATCCCCACTAACTCAATTGTCCTTATTCGAGTGTTTTAAAGTAATCATGAATTCATACCTAGTTTGAATGTGTAGGAAAAATCCCAGGCCTACCCACATAAGGATTGTGATAATTTGGAGTGGAAACATACTAAATCCATTCAGAAAAAAAATATGAGTGTTGTAAAGTAAGCATGAATTCATCCCTATTTTGAATGTATAGGAAAAAGCTCAGGCCTATCCACATAAGGATTGTGATAATTTTGTGTCGAATCATACTGAATCCATTCGGAAAAAATACATCTTTCTTGGGGAGGGCTTGAACTTTTGAAGATTTTGTGCTATCTTGAGAAATTCCCTCAAAGCGGAGGAGTTCATTTAGGATCATCTCAAATGAAGGGATAAACATATGCAGGGATGTCATTTCTCTTGTTTTGAAAAACGAAAGGGAACAAGAGAAATAAAATAAATTTCAAAACCTGTTATCAATCCCTAGAACAAATTTAGAAAGATGAGTCGGCTCGGCCTGGGCACTCCTATTCAAAATTTCCCCTAAACTCTAAAGCTTGGCATTGAAATCCCTTTTAAATTTCCTGCAAATTTCACATTTTCATGAGAAACAAAGCATGTGGGCAAGTAAAAAACTAAAAGTTCAATCAACTTATAGGATATAATCCATGACCGTTTAGTCTCTAGAAGAACTGCAAGGGAGGAGGAATGGCGAGGGAGAAAGAGTATTCGCCAGGGGAGAGGGTCGAGGGTGGGAGGAGAAAGTCAAGTTCAAGGGTGGGGAGGATACCGTGAGACACAGATGGTCGGGAAGTGTAGCAGCAACGTCGGGGAGGAGTGCACAGAGAGAAGGTCTAGGTTAAGTGTTCGAGGAGTCATGGACAGTGGGGAAGAGGACCTCGCGAATCGGGGGAGGAGAGGAGGAGAGCATCGTGGAGAGCGTCATGGACTGGGGATGAGGAGCTCACGGATCGGGTTAAGAGAGGAGTCATGAAATGGGGAGGACGAGCCTGATTGATAGTCAAAAAAATATTGCTATGGATTTTTTTAATCTGTGGCTATAAATGATGATATAGCCTTAGTTTTAATAGAACAGTGGGTATAAACTAAGCTATAGCCACAGACTTATTAAACCATGGATATTGGTCCATGACAATATCCATGTTCTCTAGTAGTGAACCAAGAAAGATAAAAGGCCAAAGGGTGCACATTTGTATGAGTTGAGGGAAAAAAGTTATACAATAAAACCAGCATACCTCAATGGATAAGATAGTAGGTCCAGCCCTTGATCCATGGTCCATAACATACACTCTTCAACACTTTCTACTAATATGAAATATTTATGACAGCTATGTTATCAACATGACTGAATGGAAACACCCATCCCACAAAAAAGATATAA
Organism: Viscum album; assembly: GCA_963277665.1. Classification (NCBI taxonomy): domain Eukaryota; kingdom Viridiplantae; phylum Streptophyta; class Magnoliopsida; order Santalales; family Viscaceae; genus Viscum; species Viscum album. Next base: position 928,291,889 of record OY728129.1, on the reverse strand, counting down.
TCTGTATCAGATAATAGTCCCTAAATAAAAACCTACATGAAAAAATAAGACATTGATTTTTCATCAATTGTAGTTGATGGTATAATGTGGCATAGTTCAGGCCGACAATTTTGGATTTGGATTTATGATGATAAGTGAAAAAATGATACAGATGAACTATTAAATTTTTGGAAAAATTTCACAAAGATTGGTCTTATAAAAAAAGTACCTTTTCCAGGACTCCCAAAAGGATATCTATCGAAAGGGATATTTCATGGGCATCATCAACCATAATTGAAATAACAGGATCATATCCAAAAATAATTAATGTATGGACACATATAAGATGGATGTAAATGGAATATCAGATAATAAAATAGAATGCATAAAAAGGATAATATACCACTAAGTGCAACCAGCACCTTCTCACCAGCCAACCAGAATCTACTCACTATGATTCACTAAAAATTGATTCTAGACGACCATATTTAGAATTGGATCCAAATTTTTGTGTATCATCAATGAATATATTATATTTGGAGGGAGTAATTCATGGAGTGGTAAAAATTAAGGCAGTGATAGAAGATGGATGTTGAATAAATCATCAATGAATGGAAAGTGAATCAACAAACATTTAACATTAAAGAAGGTTTCAGTCAATTTCATCTTGGATAATAGAATATGATGGATAAAAAGGATAATATACCACTAAGTTCAACCAGAATTGTCTCACCAACCAACCAGAATCTGCTCACTGTACTTCACTGAACATAGATTCTGGATGACCACAATGAACAGTGGATCCAAATGATTGTGTGACAATAATGAATATATTGTATCTGTAGGGAGTTATTCAGGGAGTAGTGAAAATGAAGGTGATGATAAAAGACATACATTGAGTAAAAAATCAATGAATGGACACTGGATCAATCAACAATTAACATTAATGAAAGTTTTGGTAAATACAGGGTTAACTCCAGTATAGGCAAGACAATTCTTGAGCCAAATCTGGCATTCAGAATTATATTGATATCGAATGAGATCATTGGTGGCTTAAGCGAGTCGTTCGTAGTAGAAATTGTGAGCTAAAGTCAATTGGAAATATAATCACTAGTAACAACTCAATGGAAATTAATGAATGGAAAATGAATCAATTAATAGATATGAGTTAATAAAGTTTGAGTAAATAGAGAGTTACCTCAATTATAGGTTACACGATTCCTGATCCAAAGTAGTATTGAATGAATCGATTGATATCATATGAAATTGGCAGACGTTGAAGTGAGTTGTTAAGAGTAGATAGTGCAAGGTCAAGGTTGTCCTTCAAATGTGATAACCTCATGTTAGTATCAATATAATGGATAGGATGTCCTGTTTAACTGGAAAACTGAAATAGAACGGATCATCTGGAGGTGGTTTTCGATAGGAGAAGAAGTTTTTGGGAACCCTATGGGAGGAACATCACCTAGTGTTATGCAGGGGGAGAATTAGACAATGAGAACCTTAAGTGACAAAGAGTGAGCAGAGGTTTGTGGTGATAATGATCGGGCAGAGGTTTGCGGGAGGGGAATATGATTGTGGGAAACCTAGATTAGTAAAATCTAGATTAAAAAAATTGTTGGAGGACGAGGAAGCTAGATTGGTGAAATCCTGACAATAATAGGATAAGATTGCAGGAAACCTCGATCAGTGAAATCGTTGGTTAATGAGTATTTCAATCTGTGGAGGTTTTGAAGTAGTTGTAAACGAAGAGGAAAATAGCGATGGGGGGAGAGGGTGAGGTGTAGGAATGAGGGAATAGGGTTACAAGAAAGTGGAGTGAGTTGATGTGGGAGTGACACGTGGAAAAAATCCTTCTTTAGTAAATATATAGATTATATATATAATATATTATAATATAACAATAATAATAATATATATTAATATATATGTTAATATATATGTTAATATATATGAAAATTATAATATTAATATTAAAATAATTATATTAATACTATTATTTTTTTATAAATATATTTTATTTATTTATTTTTTGTAAATGTTATAATAATATTATTATTAACACATTTAATATTACTTTGTATTTAAATTTAAGTATGTATTTATTTTTTATTAATCTATATAATAATATTAATTAAATTGTTTTTCAGTGTATTTTTCTAAATTAAAAATTATAATTTAATGTAATATATAATAATAATTATATATATATTTGAAAAGGTAAATATTTTAATAATTTTATGTATATAAAATATTTTTATATGGTTCTAACTAGCTTTACTTTAATTTTTTTTATTAATTTTTATGTTTGTTTTTATATCTTTATATATATTATTAAAATATTGTTATAAATTAATTATTATAATTTTAATATTATAATTAATTTTTTTGTTGTGAAGGTTGTTGGTGGTGCCATACCATAAGCTATTTGGGGAGTTTCACATGAGTTAACAGAGGTTAAATATGTAAAGAGAATGACCCACCACGTGGATAAGAGAAATAGTATGTTTGTGCAGTGATCATGAGCATGTTGGCGTGGTGTGAAAGTTTTGGAATTTAGAGGACAGTAATTGAGAAGATAGCAACGAGGGATAAAAAGATCATCACTCTAGATTAAGAGTCCACTAATTCTATCCCACCACCCATCATCCCATTCTCAATCATGATTCCTTTGTCCCATCATTCCAAAAATCACATCCATCACTCACTACACAACCATTCCATTCATACAGATCATCCATCCATTCCTCCCAATCATTTTATCATGACCATCATCTGATCAATCATCCTTCACCATTCACCTGAGAACTAGAACATAGACTAGAGAAAGCATCTGAACTAGGAGTTGGAATTTGCTATGTAGCTCGATCTTGAAGGAGAAATCTCACCTGAGATGCTTCTTCATCATTTTTCCCTTTTGTTTTCATTCAAATTTTCAGAAACATGAATTTCTAAATTTCTTAGTGTAGTCTGTTTGGGATGAACTGGATATATTTTAACCCATTATATTTTTATTAGATTTATTTTTTGATGCATTTCTAAACATTGTGTTTTTTTTCTTAAATTTGAGCATATTTATACACTGCCTAAGAACCGACAGGTGAGGTAAGTGATTTCTTTCACCTTGGATCATTGACTAAAGTATAGAAAATTGGAAAAGGTCGGTGTATCTCTTCTCAATAGTTAATAGATTAATTCTTATGTTTTGATTGAAATATCTAAATGAAAGGAGGTTCATCGAACTATGGAAATTCACTAAATCCACTACTAAGTGAATCTCCACCTTTTATCATACAATAGATAATTGAATTAGTCTGAGTATAAGAGGAGAATATTTCACCTCCAGTCCTCAACAGTCTGATGACCCTAATTCAACAACTGGTTACATCACTCTTTTTTCATGTTCTTGCTACTCCCCTACATCATTCCATTATTACCCACTACACTCTATTTTAATTGTTTTCATTTTAGTTTTTTTTTCTTGTTTTTAGTTTTTTTAGTCTTCACATTTTAGTATCTCCCTATGGTTCGACACCTATCTTTCCATAGTTCTAGTATAACATGGTTTTATAAATATTAATTTTGTGTGAGTCCAATGACCTCGGGAATCATGTCACAAAAAAACATTTTGGGTGGTATAATAACCAAGAAAAATATTTATTTGATTAGAAAAATCATAAACACAGACTAATGATTACAAATTGAATAAAGAAAAAAATTGATGAAGAAATAAAATAGTGAATCTAGAAATGATTGAAAATTATTTAATATGAAGTAGTTTTGATGATCTTTAATCACTTTACTAGTGAAAAAAATGAATTTAAAAAATATTTTCTGATTATAGTAATGGAATAGCAGTCATTGAAGAACTTTTTGGAGTTTTGATAAAATAATTCTTATCATCATGTATTAAAAAAATCATCCAGTATTCAAATAGTGATCAAAAAAATTTACACTACTCACCTTGATCTAAATTTATCAATTAGTCATCAATGTTCATCTTAATTATCTTCACATATGATATTCCTAAACATATCACCTCCATAAAAGGGTTAAAAACATTTAAAATATTGAAATACATCCTTACATGTTAATATCTCATGCATATTCAGTATTAATAATAACTCGATTTAATTAGTGAAATAAACTTATCAATATAAATTTTAATATATTTTATAGAGAAATGATAATTATTCAAACAAATAAAATGTTAATTATCAATCACATGTTGATGCAGTAATTCAATATCTCAAAAATTATATAAATAGAGTATGAAATGAATGATATGATAATTATTATTTTCATACCAATTTCAATGAAATTTTTTATTTCAAATTATATCATAGTCAGTACATATTTATTTATTTTACATACAAATAAAATATTGAAAACAAATTAAGAAAAGTTAAAGTAAAACATTTTATAAAAATATCACTAAAACAAAGCATAAAATAATTACATATATCTCATTAATTTGCAAAATATTTCAATGATATTTTCTCTACTAAAAGTTTATACATAATCCATATATTATATATTTTTATTCTACATTGTAGTTGAATAATTAAAATAATTTTAATAATTATAGTTAAATAAAATATAAAATTATAGAATAAATATATCATTATGTAAAATATATTTTTTTTCAAAATAAATAACGTTAAGAACTGACTATGAAAGATATAATCCATGTATTTAGTACACTTTCCATGTTGTGTGAAAATATGGTCGAGCGGTAGATATACTTACTGTGCGTCCAATATTTCCATGTAGTCTCTTTTAAACAAATAGTTTGTGTGGTCATTAAAAAATACATGAGGTCATTTGTAAAATAATACTTGTTGAAATTAAAAAAAATTAATACCCAAGATTGGTAAAAAACAATGACAATGTAGGTTGGTATAACTCACACTAAATATGGAAAATACTTACTCACAATAACTTCCTTAAACACATGGTAGGTAGAAAAATACCTTCATTCAGTAACATGAAGTGTTCACGATAGGTACTCAATCAGCTTCACCATAAGTATAATTCCGTTTCATTGTAAGTAGTGGCTGGAATCATGGCAGGTTCCCAACTTACACTCACTGTAAAATCAAAGTAAATTTCACCATAGGTTCAAAAATAAATTCACACTAGCTTTGTAAAATACTTCATGGTAACTATAAACTACTTATTCACATCACTTATTATATAAAACTCATGGTAGGTAAGGTGGAAAATTTTTATAGTAAGGAAACATAAAAGTGGAACAAGAGATAATTACACAATGGGTGTTGTTGTTGAACTGGTCGAGTCCAAGAAGTGATGAATTGTCGTTGTTACTACCATTGAATTGTATTATTGTTATTGGGAGGTTTTGAGGGGTTTGGTGGGGGCACCGTGGAGATAGAGTCATGCTGGTTGAACTAATCATGCTAGTCAAACCATGAGTCTTCCATATGATTATACTAAATGAGTCCAGTGATTTTATACACAGAGTCTACGAATTTACCCACATATCTAACAAGTTTTATAATAATCATGAATTGTAAACACACCAAGTTTGACTACAATGGAATCAAGGTGAGAGGTAAGATATCATTGCTACTCACATAGATTATGATGAAGAAGATTTCTAAAATTGGGGTGACATGTGGATGAAAATGGACTAGCGGAGATGCAGGTGTGTTGTAGCTTTTGTCACACTGGTCTAGGGTCTTGAGTTCCATCGAAGCATGGAGAAGCACACTAGTGTGGACGTCGAGCTGGTGTCACCTGAACTAGTTGAGTTGGATGGGAAGGATGGTATTATGTCGAGCTATGCAGGAGACACACACAAGGTGAAGCACTGTGTTGTGGAGAATAAGTACTAATATTATATATACTATATATATACATATATATAGTGATATATATATATTTAAAATAATTAAACATAATATTAAATAAGTTATTTTATGTAAGTAAAAAAATATGTGAAAAAAATATTAGTGCTACAGTAGTTTAACTAAATAGTAAAATTAAACTCTCTATAAGTATTAATTAAATATTTCAAATTTACGAGAATACATTATATAGATAAAAAATACTTGTACAAAAAAATGTGTGTGAAAACAATTTTTTTAATCAATTCACCTACATCAATAGAAATGAAAATACAAATGTTTTAAAATTTTCAACATAAAAAATGTAAGGTATTTTAAATTAAAAAAAACGGATGTAATAAAGTATTAACATTAAAATCCAATATAAATAAACAATTTTTAAAATAATAATTCAGAAAAATAAAATTAAAACATTAATTCAAATTAAATATTCTGAAAAATAATTATTCAAATGGAATAAATATTTTTAATTGATAATTATAAAAATTATTTTAAAACATATTTAAAAGTAATAATGAAAATTATATTTCAACAAAATGTTTTTTAAGGAATATATTTTCCAAACTATAGAAATAAAATTCAAATAAAATTTTCATCACTAATCATCTCCCTTTTTTGTAAAATTCAAAAACTCAACTTTTATTCAAAACATCAAATTTTATCACCCTTTTTGAAATTTATCAAAATATAAAAAAATTAAAGGTAATTTAATCTATTTAATATTTTTTAATCTATTTCATATTATATATTTTATTTAAATTCATTTAATAAATAAAAATTATTTAATTTTATTTATAAAATTAAAAAAATAAAAGAATAAAAAAACAATATTCTTATTTCAAAAAAATGAAAAGAAAATCTTTAACAATTTTAAATAGAACACTAGTTATTTCCAAAAACATTAATTATTTATTGAAAATTATTTCAAAAATAATAATAATATTTTAATTGTGTGTATAATAAATATTTAAAAACATTTTAAAAAAACATAAACCACTATATTATTTTATTTAATAAATAAGGGTTAACTCCTAAATTCAGGATTTTATAAAAAAGTATACAAAAATAATAAAACTCTGTTTATATGAAATATAAACACATAGTAATCATATATGAATCTAAAATTTTTAACTAAATATTCTAATTCATGCTTATATTCCCAATTAAACCAAAAGTTAATATGCATGCCTAAAATCCATAAATTAAGATAACATCATAAAAGAGATTATGCATGCTAGAATACCAATTAATGAAAAATTATAGAGTATTAATGCTATATAATGGAAAATACTTACCTATGCATGATTACTATCATAGGTCCAATAGGATTTAAGTAATATCCTTTTGGTACCCATGTTTCCATAGATTCAGCCAAATTGATTATAGACCTTTCAGCCACCCAAACATATTTCAATCATCTATTTTTGGGTATTTATGAAAATGTATTATTAGATAAAATAATTTTTACTTTGACTGAAGGATTGAGTACATATCAAAGCACATAAATTGGTATAATTCTCTGGATTTCTATATTTAAATCATGTCACACTAGAAATACCCCCTTATAAACTTTTTGACAAAAGTAGTATTATTCGTGTTTGGTGAAAAGATGTTATAACCAAAAACATTATTTTTATTATTTGGATTCATAATATACATAATTTTATCATTATTCTATTTTCGTTTAAAAATGTAGAAAAGGTTTATTTATGATTAGAAACATCCATTTTTAAATACATATTCTCTTTGTTTAAACAACTTTTTAAGTTTATTTAAGAAAGGGAAAACATATTAAAATTATCACATTCACTTTTCAGTTTTACATTTTCATTGAGAATTTTTTTTAGATTTTTATATTTTTATATTTTTCCATTATCATAACACTATAATTTTTTATTCATTTTCTTTAAGAAGTTGTTCAACTTTAGAATTCATAAAACCCAAATCTGAAAAAGAATTTGAATTTGTTTCTTTTTCATCTTCACAAATATCATTGTGATCAAAATTATTAGAGGTTATTAATTGAGTAAATATAGATTCAAGTACCTCACATTTTACACCCATCAAAGCAAGGATACCTTCTTTCTTTTCACCCCCTAATTCACTACTTGATTCAGAGATATTTGAGAAATTATATCTTCTAAAATTGGGTATTTTCATTTCATCTTTTATCTATGTAATTATTTGAATGCATGAGTTTGGGGAAATTGAGTCTTATGTGACCTTAATTCCTGAACTCGTCAGAGATTAATTCTAAAACCTAATTATTATTACTCTAATTACCTTTATTATACTTTTTTTAACTTCCTTATGAACTTCTTCTTTCCACCTTTGTTTTTAATAAACTTGAAAAACATCTTATGAAAATGATCCTTCTCTCTATCACAATCATAGAACTTATATTAACAAGAGTTAGGAAGTTCATTAACATTATACATAAAAGATATACATTTTACATTTGTAGAATCTTCATCATCAATGTTTTTTCAGTCAAGTTCATAATGCATTAAAGAACCAATTAGTTCGTCTAATTTATACTAATTAAAATTCTTACTTTTTATCAATAATTTCATTACATGTCATCTTTTAGGTAGAGATATCAATACTATTTTCAAGAAAGTTTTGTTTTCTAGTAATTCACGAAGTGAACTAATACCATTTATGGTGACTATAAACTAGTTAAACATCTAGCTCACTGACTCATGTTCTCCTATATTTAAATCCTGGTATTATTTTTAGATCATTCCCATCTTTGTTCTTTTAATCTGGTATGTCCCATAGTGAGGGATTTGAAGGATTATCCATATGGTAATTTATATGATTTCTCTATCATCTTCCAATGATACACACTTAACTGCTTCATTTGGGATTCCATTATATGTTTTTAATACCCACAGTCACTTCTTAAAAAAATTGAGGATTATGGTATATATCCCTTATTTTAATTTATACCTTCCATCTTCGATAACTTATATTTTATTATCTAGAATATTAGGTCTAGGTTCAGGCTATCACAATAGTTAAAAATAAATAGAACTATACAGTCTATAAGATTTTATGCCTCTGATACTAATTATTTGGTATGAAATTAGAATAATCATTTTATCTAATAATCCTTTAAGTAACTAGTCATATGATACAAATTTTTAGGATTTATATTGATGGAAAATAGACTAAGTGGGGTGAATTGTTTTTTTAAAGTTTTAATCCAAATAATCTATCAGATTATTATTATTTAAAAATAAATACTATAGTGTAGTGTTCAAGATTTGGGGTATTTGAAATTAAAATGTGAAAAGAGTATTTTTATAGTGGTTTGAATCACTAAGATCATATTACACTCTTTAATATTCAATACCCCGTGAGAATACTAGTAACCACTAAGGGAACATGATTTTAATGGTATGACAACCCATATATAGAATCTTCCTTTTACAGTAAATGGAGGCATAACCCTAGATTTTTATAAGAGCCACAACCTACTCTTATGATAACTTTTATTTGGGAGTCACAGTATAAGAACTTATTTGTGTGTGTTAGAATAACCTCTATGTACTTTCTTTTTATTGGGAATATCATAAACTGACATTAATAATTAAAATTAGAATAACGAAAAAAAATATGAAAAAAATAGAAAACAATGAAACCATCCGATATCAAAAAAAATATTAAATACAATATAGACTTAATTAACCTTGATAACATATTTAGTGAAGAGTTTAATGTTGATTTTCTTTTATGTTCACTGTAATGGAACAGTAGTCATGGAAGAACTTCGTTGAGTTTCAAGAAAATAATTTTTTACATCGTGTATTAAATAATTCATCAAAAAAATTCAAACTAAATTCCTTAATCTCTATTTATCAACTAATCATCAATGACTGTTTTATTTCTCTTACTATATAAAATTCCTAAACTTATCATCTTCATTAAATGGTTTGAAACATTTAAAATATTTAAATACAACATTAATTTTTAATACCTGATGAATATTCAATAGCAATACTGACTCGCTGTAATTACTTGAATAAAAATTTCAAAATAAATTCTAATATATTAGTTAGAGTATTAATAATTATTCAAATAAATATAATGATAAAAATCACTAGCATGTAGGTTTTTATACTCATGGTAGGTACACATGGTAGGTTCCCATGGTAATTTTCTTAAATGAATTATACATATAAAAATACCTTCACAAAGTAACTTTAAGTGCCTATTCATGGTATGTACTCATGAAAATTCATGGTAAGTGTAATACTTTTTCATGGTAGGTAGTTTTTAGATTCATTGTAGGTTCCCAACATACACCCATGGTAACGTCAAAATTACTCGAACGACATGTTCCAAAAAACATTAATGATAAATTTGGAAAATAATTAATGGAAACTATAAACTACCTATTCATGGTCACTTATTATGTCACACTCATGATAAGTAAGCTGAAACCTCATCTTGGTAAGGTAACATCAAAGTGGAACTGGAGGTGCTACCGTAGTGGGTGTTGTCATCGAACCAGTCAAGTCGGGGAAGTGAGGTAGTTTCATTGTTGTTGTTATGAAAGTAGGCCGGTGTATTAGAGTGGCTATAATGGGTATGATAAGGTTGTGTAGATATGGATTCATGTTGGGGGGAATGAGTTGAGAGGGAGGATAGAGTTACTTCTCCCATGGATAAGGATGACGAATATTTTCAAAGATGGAGTGATGTGCCGAAAAGCAGAGGACGAATGGATATATAGGTGCACTGTGGATAGTCTACCATTGGTTGGAGGTACTGAGTATCACCATCGATGTATGGAAAATCATGTTGGTGTAGAGGCTAATATGGTGTCTACAAAACTAGTTTAGCCAGAGGGGAAGGCTAGTGAACTGTTGAGCTGTGTGGGAGATGCACATTGGGTGAAGCATTATGTTGTGGAGAAAAAGTATGAATAATATATATACTATACATATAGGTATATACGCATATATCAATATATATATATTTGTGTGTGTGTGTGTGTATTTAAAATATTTAAACATAATATAAAATAACGTATTTCATATATAAGTGAGAAATAAGTGAAAAAAATTAATAAGAATATTATATTTTAACTAAATAGTAAACATAAACATTATGAAAGTATTAATAAAGTATTTCAAAATAACAATATTATATAGCAGCAATAATTTATCAAAAAAATGTGTTTGAAGACAATTTTTTTAATAAACTCATATAAATCTATAAAAATTATGAAGACATAAATGTTTAAACAACATAAAATTAAATAAATGCAAGGTATTTGAAATTTAAATAAACTCAACTAATAAAGAATTAACATTTAAATATAATAAAAATAAACAATTTTTAATCCAAGAATTTAAATATAGAAATTAAAACATTAATTCATATTACAAAATTATAAAAAGGATTATCCAACTAGAACAATTAAAAAAATATATTGAGAATCGTAAAAATGTTTTTTTAAAAGTAAAATAAATAATTAAAATTATTTTTCAAATGATGGGTCTTGAATGAATGTATTTTAAAATTTATCAAAAAAGAGAATTCATATAAAATTTTCAACACTAAAAAATCCACCAAAATCAATTAAAAAAAATGAAGAGAGAAATTAATCTTCTCTTAATAAGTAGCTCCACTTCCTTCTCTAATTGATCAGATAAGTTCTACTTACTTCCACCAATCATATGTCTCTCTGAATCATCTCCCAGCCCTCTCTTGAATATCTCTAATTAATCCCCAGTTGGTGATATATTCCTCACTAAATATCACCTTCATCTCAGAGTCACAGGTCAATGAATATCTCTTTGGATTCTAGGTGGCACTTTCCTTATAGATCATCTTCCCCATTGATAACCTAATACAAGCCTCCCAAACCGAATGTGCTTCTTCTCATGTGGGAATGTCTCTGATCCTTAAATAATATATAGAATATTCTTTCTTAAAGCTCAAATTATCATCATTGAATTGATTTTTTTAGAATTTAGGGATCTATTTTTGAATTTAATCAACACATGAAAAATATAGAAAAATTATTTTCTTCAAGATTAGTTCTATGTTGACTTCCCCATCTTAGATCTGTTTTCTCTTTTTTATAAACTCATAATAAAACTTAAATTTCATCTTAAATATCACAAACTCTATTTCATTCTGATGAACTATCTTCATCAATGGATTTATATTGTTATCTTCATATATAATTCATGTTCTAATACTTCATTGTAATGAATATTTGATGATTGACTTCATAATGTCTCCAGGAAGATCGAGTTACCCTAGTTTCAAACATCAGTAATATCAAGTTCATATAAATAATTGTTAGATATCCTTTAAAACGTAACTTTTCCTTCAAACTTCCATCAACATTCCAAAAAAATAAAAAACAATCAATGATCTCGGGGCCCTGGTCTTCTTCCATCTCGGTTATGTTTTCCTTAGCTATAATTTTTCTAACACCATGTTCAACGTTGATTTTCATGTAGGAGGAAAAAAATCCATTAGGGGTTTTGGTCAATCACATTAAGTGAATTCAAGCTGGTAATTTTGATCAATGGGACTAGGGAATTAGAAGTCCCCATCAATTCCTTCAAACCTGCATAAGGAAATTATCTAGTGAGAAAATATTCCTCAGATTCAATAATTTTTTAACATAAATAATCTCCATGATTCAAAACATGTCGCCAACAGAAAAAACTCATCTCTTATGAACCTTCATTTAATATCTAATTTTAGAAATTTTACACAACATAAAATTTCTTCAGGTTCGACAATAGTATCCATTTCGAGGTTTTTTTATCAACGGATTAGACTTCAATCCACTCTCATTTCCTATTATGACTCTGATTTTATTTATAATTGAGATGCACCATAGTTAGAATATCAATGAGAAATTTATTCGATCATGTTTAGTGCATTACATTACCATTAAATAACTAAAGCATTGGAGAAGATCTTATTCCCCTCATCTTAATCCATTTATACTTTCACACAAAACAATTGCACCAAAAATATATTTCCAATTTCATGCATAGTTAGATTTGGGTATTATTTGAGTAGCCACAGATTTATCCAAGAAATGGAATGATGAAGTGATGATCTCAATTAAATCCCTTTATATTCAATTAAACATTGAATCCCCAAATCAATAATTCTCAAGCACGATCAATCTCATTATTCTCCTTCACAGTTGAACTCATATTAGGAATTTTTTTCTGTAATTTTAATTCACGATCAACCACATCCACTATAAAAAAACACTAGATAGTGGTGGTCATAGTAACAACCAAAATATAAAATTGGTTTAAAAATAATAATAATATGGAAGTGGTTTATTCAAACAACCACTATATTTTATAATTTAATAATAAGTGGAAGTTTTCATTGAACTACTAAGAAACATTTCAGAAAAAATTGATTGCATCCTCCACCATATTCTCTCTAAATGACTCTAACCCCTATCCTCCCTCCTCCCAACCTCCTCCTCTCCCCTACCCAACATGACCCTAACCATGCAACCCCCCCCCCCCCTCCAACCTCCGACTCACTAGTGGCGATGTAGAACCCCCCCCCCTCTGACCTCCCTCTCCTTAGTAGTTCCCCTCCTCGATTATGACATGGACCCCCCAACCTCCCTCTCCTAAGATCATTTCCCCATATTGGGCCTTTTTGTGTTGATTTAGGGACGCACATTGTGGAAGTGGAACATCAAATGTTGGTTTTATCTATTGCATGGTTCATTAAATTAATAGACACTAATTTCATTCATATTTAAGCTATGTTTTAGTATCCTAGTAGATTAATTTTATGTTTATATAAATCTGTTTTAAAGAGAAATTATGTTTCACTTGTTTTACATTGAATGTGAAGGATTTTTATATGAAAACAAGTATTTGGAATTTATTTTTGAAATACCATGTATACCATACATTTGATAAAATACTTGATTTTATTTTATTTAATGATTTTAGGACTCTAAAATTTGTTTTGGTTCTTAAAATAATTTTTAATGGAATCTTGTGAATTATAAGGGTGTTAATGGATTTTTAGGAATGAATGTTGGGTTATCATTAAAATAGTGACTTTATGATGATTGAATATTTGTGATTTCAATGTAAAATTTATAGAGGTTTCTCAAAGTGTATTCAACTTTACAGTTGGAACATTTCATAAATAGTCTTAAAATTTAACCATAGACCATGCCCCTTTATATATTTTGGAAATTGAAAAGTTATGGTGTTTTGCTTTCTTATAGGGGACTTTAATATTGATTATTGTTCACAATGAAATTGAAGGGTATGTTTCTAAAAGGGTATATAGTTGTGGGGGTCTGCTTATATATTGAATGGTTAAATATATTATTGTGTGATAATTGATGTGTGGCCTCTATTTTATTACATGGGAAACAATATCTAGTTTTGAGGAAATTTAGCTTCACATATAAAATGACCTTAAATGGTAGAATGAAGTATAATCACATATAACAACCTAAAACATCTATTTTTATTTTTTTTATCTATCAAATAGTGTGTAATATCCAAATAAAGTATACTTTTCATTCATATATTTAAAGGGGTGGTCTTGGTAATTGTTATTCAATGGGATATGGTTCAGACATTGATTAATATAGCTAATTAATCAATGGAATGAACCATCCTTAGTTGCAACACTAGGTTAGAATACACCATTATCTTTTTCTCCCATTAAAATAATATCATATATATATATAAAACATCATAAATTGATACATATTTATCATCTTTAATGTAGATGTTGTTTTCCACACTTCCATTATAAAATATTAATAGTTTCAAGCGTGTATCTAACATCAAATATCATACTCTTGAGTCTTATTCTAAACTGTGTCGATCCTTCTTTAATTTTTACTGTACATGTTTGATTAGAAATTTATATCATTATATTTTAATGTACATAGAGAATACAATCCAATACCTATGGATAAAAGTTAGATTAATTTACCTCGAAACACTCCTCACTATGCCAAGAGATTATAAGAATTTTTAGATTATGCAATTGTAAACTGATCAGTGGATTATAGATTAAAATATCTATTTCCTTATTGTAAATTCAAGTGATGGCTAAATAGAAAAAAATTATATGATCATTTGATATTGAAATATTTACCTTCTTGATATGTATGTTAGATTTTGGAATGGTGAATAAAATGTTATATAAATGCAATACAATGACAATACAATCAGAAAAATAAAATGTGACCCGGAAGAGGATAATTAAATTAAAATTTTGTAAAATTACATGTTTGGTTTTCTAAAATTAAATGTCCAATATTTTAATAGCTCAATAGAACCTTTAGTTGATCGTATTCATGTTAATATTTCTTAGAACTTCAGTGAAGAAATTATTTTTGTTATCTTTTTGAAGATGGAAAGAAAGAACTGTATGAAGGGTATGATGAGTATTCAAAATTATCTTTTTTACTAAAGTTGTGTCATATAAAGTATCTTTTTGGAATTAATAACAATGAAATTTTCATTATTTTATAGTTTCTTAATGATTCATTTAGTGAAGAAAAGATCCCTACAACATTCTATGATATGAATAAATTAATCAACAAACTTGGACTTGATTATAAAAAGACACCTGTAATACCTAATGATTGAATGCTTTATTAGGGAGAAGAGTTTGATAGAGAATAATGCACAATATTTCTTACAACCAGGTGGAAGTCAATAACCAGAAATTAAATTATAAATCTAGGAAACCCCAGGAAGAAACAGAAGAAGAAAACTTCTATAAATGTATTGTGTTACATTTCACTAAAACCACTCTTGAAAAGATTATTCATGTCATGTAAGACTGTATATGGCATGAAGTGGCATGCTCAGGATAGTAAATATGGATTAATGAGACATCCAAAAGATTCAACATCGTAGAATTTTTTTGTTTGTCTATATCCATATTTTTATTCAAATACTAGGAAGGTACATTTGGTATTAGCTTCTAATGGTTTTATAGCTTTTGGTACTTTATGTTCTACTTATTGAATTTGGATATTTGTTTTGATACACTATAATCTACCTCTATAGATGTGTATGAAGAAGAATTATTTCATTATTTCAATGATTATTCCTCGAAATAAAATTCCTGGAAATGAAATTTATGTATACCTTCAACCTATAATCAAAAAATTGTGAGAATTATGGGATAATAGAATGGAAACATATGATTATTTAATGAGAAAACTATTCAAAATGCATGAAGATTTAATGTGGAAAATTAGTGTCCTTCTTGGACTATGAAATTAATATGGTTGGAACAATCATCCTAGTTTGGCTTGTCCTATTTGAAATTATTATTTTTAACCTGAATGATTACCTCATAGTAGAAAATGGTGTTTTATGTGTCATTAGAAATTTTTTAATGCTTCTCAAATACTTAGGTTTAACAATATATGATTAAATGGAGATATTGAAATGATAAATCATCGAATCTTTTATTTGGTTCAGAAATATTGGGACAATTAATGAATGTTACTACAGAATTTAGAAAATGTAATATGTTTAAAGAAGGGGGAAACAAAATTAGGTACAATATCTGAATAAGATGGAACATAATAATTAAATAAAAAGAGAATATTTTTTAATATTCCTTAATGGGAGTTTAATTTGATATGTTATAATATTGATGTAATACATATTGAGAAGAATTTCTTTGACAATGTAAATTTTATAGTCCTTAACAAGAAGGGTAAATTGAAGGATCGCCTTAATGCTTGTATGGATTTAGAGTCAATGAATATAAAGCATGGTTTGAAGGAAAATTAGAATGAAAAGTATCCTTTGGGTATTTTCACAACGAAAAATCATGAGAAAAACCTATTCCTTCGAACATAAAAGAATGTAAAAGTGGTTGATGGATATTCAAGTAACATATCAATGTGAATTTACCTAAAAAATCAAAAATTATGGGGATTGAAAATTCATAAAACACAATTTTTTATGGAATAGTTGTTGTTATTTAATTTTCTTGATACTTTACCTAAAAAAGTAAATGTGATTCTAGTTGATTTTTGTACCTTTTTCTGAGAGATTTTTGGAAAATATCTAAATCCGTCCAAGATTATAAAATTAAATAACGAATTTTTTGACACTATGTAATTTAGAGATGTTATTTCTCCCTTCATTATTCATAGACATTATTAATTTCAGGATTATTTTGGTTGAAAAAGATAAACACGGTGGACCGGTACACTATCGATGGATGTATCCAATTGAGAGGTATTTTGGTATTTTTTATTTTCATTATTGAATTTTAATTTATAAAATTATTATGTAATTTTTTTTAATATGGTTATTATTTTTTCTAATAGGTTCTTAGTTCATTTGAAATCATATGAGAGTAATAAATCTCAACTAGAAGGATCAGTTGTTGAAGGTTACATGGATGAATAGTTCTTGACCTTCTGTTCTAGGTATTTTCATGGGAATGAGAATATATTCAATCATTCTGGACTTACTGATGATATATACACTAATTATCATTATGAAAATCATTCATCAATATTTCCAACTATTGGAAAACCAATTGGAATGTGGTAAAATATTACCCGGACTGAGTTGGAGTTCTACAAGAACATAGATATGTGGTACTCAATAGTGTTATTGAATATCTATTTATTGAAGAATTTCGACTGTCAACAAAGAGGAGACTAGGGTTTCAAGTTCAAAATGAGCTAGAATTAACAAAAATATATTAAAAAGGAGATAGTCGAATGCTTCTATCATCATGTTAGTATATAATCATATTTATATTATTAACATGTAGTAATTTTGCCTATGTTAAAAGTAACAGATTATATTTTTTTTTCTAAATAATGAATGTTGACAATCGAGCTGAAATATAAAATGATTTGATGTTTTTTATCTTGAGGTCCTCTATGTTAGTCTTAGTGATATGATGCCTACAATATCCATGGCTTTAGGTTTCATACAATTTATCATTAAGAATACTTGAAAACTCAGAATAGTGGTGTATTTACATTTGTAGAGGTGGTATACTATGGAAAGATGAATGATATAATTGATTTAAACTATCATGGATAGTTTTTAGTCGTCTTATTAAAATGAAAGTGGGTCAAAATTGAAAAGTGTATAATAAAATATTCATTAAATTTTACTTCTATCAACTTCTCTCAATTGATGGATATCAGTGAGCATACAGAACAAGGTCCATTTATCTTGGCTTCACAAGGGAAGATGGTTTATTATATGAATGATGAAATACAAAAAGGTTAGAGTGTATTTTTACACTTAAAGTAGATAGACTTATAAGATATGGGTGAGGTAGATAAATTGGTTCTTTGAGATAGTGAACCTTATCAACCATATAACATTGAATAGTTTATTACTGAAAATATTGAGACACTAGAACTTTAAATAGAGGGGGAAATGAAGGAATCATCACATTAGAGGTTGATAAGAATGAAGATAATGATTATGAAGATAATTTAATGTATAAATTGGTAACGAAAATAAATTCTAATTTCTTATTAATAAGAGTTTCATACAAATATACATTTTTCAAGTTTTTATTTTCATTTTTTAAAAAAACTTTCAGTTTTTCATTTTTTATACATTTAATATACCTTAACCATTTAATATACCTCCAATGCTTGTAAATGAGTTTTTAGTGTTTCAAAAAACTAATGATAAAATCAATAAAAAATGATCTCATATTGAGGTGAAATAATGGGAAAACCGCCAATGAATTATTTGTGACATGTAAAAGAAAATAACACGTTCATTCTACGTCTGGTGTGCTAAAAAAGACATAATAAGAAATTTTAAAATATAAATATGTTTTAGAAACATGAGTTAGGGGTTTGAAACCAATAATATGATGTTGTATTTCCATAAAATCATGGTACAAAAACTATAGATTTAACTTTGAAATGTAGGAACTGACGACACGTCATTCTGATTTACGGTTTTCCCATTATGGTCGTAAATGCGTTTTTATTATTTTAAAACACTAAAACATGCATAGAATAGTCAAAACCATATAAAAAGACCTCAAATAGATTTCAAATCATTAGACAACCATTGATGGGTTATTTTTGATGTGTACTCATAGACAACACATAATTCTAATGTGTGGTGTAGTCAGAATGACTATATAACCACTTGTTAAAGGTATAAAAACCTTTAAAAACAAGTGTTGGGGGTAAAACCCAGAAAAACAACATCTTATTTCCTTGAAATTAGTGGATGACTATATATTTTCTTTTTAACTGTAGGAACTGATGGTACAAAATTCTAAATGACGGTTTTATTGTTATGGATGTAAACACATTTTTAGTGTTTTAAAATACTAAAACATGCATGGAATGGTCAAACCCATAGAAAATGACCATATATTGATGTAAAATAATTTTAAAAGCATTTTTAAGTTATTTTTAATGTACACGCATAGAAAGACATCAATTAGAAGTGTAGTGTGGTCATAATGACTCAATAACAACTTCATAAAGGTACAAAAACCTTCAAAAAAGTATCAGGGGATCAAAACTAGAAAAAAAGACAACGGATTACCTTAAAATTAGGGGAAAATGACCATATGTTTAATTTTGAAAAGTAGGAACTGACGACACATCATTCTGAATGGTTATTTTTCTATTATGGTTGTAAATATGTTTTAGTGTTTTAAAATACAAAAACATGTTTGGAATATTCAAAACTATAGAATAAAACCTCATATTGATTTGAAATCATTAGAAAACCGTCAATGAGATATTTTTTATGTGTATATGTAGAAAAAACCCCAATCTGACATCCAGTGTTGTCGTAATGACACAATAACCACTTCTTAAATTAAAACAAACCTTAAAACAATTATTAAGGGGTCAAAATAGGAAAGCAATATAGGATTTACCTAAAACCAAGGGAAATGACTGTATTTTTAATTATGAAATGTAAGAACTGACAACACTTCATTCGAAATGATAGTTTTGATATTATGGTCATAAATACATTTTTAGTTGTTTAAAACGCTAAAACGTGATTTGAAAGTTAGAACCATATAAAATGACAACATATTGATGTAAAATCATTGAAAATCCACAAATAATTTATTTTTTATGTGTACGTGCATACAAAACGCCAATCCAATATGGGTGTGGTTAGAATGACTCAGTAACCACTTCTTAAAGGTATAAAAATGTTTAAAACAAGTGTCAGGGTCAGAACAAGGAAACAAACCTCATATTTCCCTAAAATCTAGGTCAAGTGACAAAATATTTAATTGTGAAATGTAGGGCCAGATGTAATTTCATTCTGAATGATGGTTTTCCTGTTATGGTCGTAAAAGGTTTTTTTGTGTTTTAGAACACTCAAACATGCATGAAATGTTAAAAACCATATAAAATAACCTTGGATTGATGTAAAATCATTTTAAAACCACAGTTTTGTTATTTATAATATGTAATCACATATGAAAATTCAATCTAACATGTGGTGTGGTCGGAATGACTCAGTAACCACTTCTTAAATGTAAAAAAACCATTGAAAACAAGTGTTGGGGTAAAAGCCAATAAAAAGATGTCAGATATCCTTCAGATCAGGAAAAAATGACTATATATTTAGTTTTGAAATGTAGGAATTGACGTCATGTCGTTCTAAATAACAGTTTTCCCATTATTGACAGAAACACATTGTTAGTGTTTTAAAACATCAAAACATGTGTGGAATGGTCAAAACCATAGAAAATGATCACAAATTGATTTCATATCATTATAAAACCATCGCTATGTTATTTATGACATGTACATGTAAAATCCATATCAATTATATGTGGTGTGGTCTAAATGACTTAGTAAACACTTCTTAAAGGTACAAAAACCTTTAAAACAAGTGTTAGGGGATCAAAGATAGGAAGTCAACATTAGATTACCCTAAAAATGAGAAAAATACTGTATATTTAATTTTGAAAAGTATAAATTGAAGACATGCCATTCCAAATGATGGTTTTCCCATAGTGGCGATGAATGTGTATTTTTTTTAAAACACTGAAACATGAGTGAAATGGAAAAGCCATAAAAATGGCCATATATTGACTTAAAATCATTATAAAATCACCTCTAAGATATATTTTCTATGTATGTTTATAAAAAACATCAATACAATATGCAGTGTGGTATGAATGACTTAGTAACCACTTTATAAAGGTATAAAAACCTTTAAAAACAAGTGTTGAGGGGTCAAAACCCAACAAAACTTGGATTACCCTAAAATTAGAGAGCAATGACTGTATATTTAATTGTGAAATGTATGAACCAATGACATGTCATTCCAAATGGTGGTTTTCCCATTATGGCCATAAACACATTTGTGTTTTAAATCACTAAAACGTGCATAGAATGGTCAAAACCATAGAAAAAGACCATATATTGATGTCAAATCATTTGACAATCACAGCTAAGTTATTTTTGAAATATAAGACATCATGTGATATCAAAGTCATTAAAATTTGTTTTTTTAAGTAAATTTCAAGCACAACAAACATCACTTCAAAAATAAATTATAATATATACTTATATCTTTTCAGTTTCAAGTGTTGAATATTATCTTAAATAGGTAAGTCTTCGTTTTCAAATTTTTTTCTTTATATATATTATTTTATGTTCAAATGAATTATGTTTTATTAAAAAAATATGATCAGAATTCTAAATATATTTTGTATCTTTTATTTTTTGTATTTAATTTCTTAAATATTCCAGCTTTCATTGCAGGTGGAATATGTCAATAGTAGAGAGGAGGTTTACCATTATGATCTATTCTATTCTTCATAAGGCATTCATGATGGTTCTTATTCTTCATGTTATGTTAAAATTTTATCAATTATTATATTTTAATTATTATTTATTATGTTTATTTTTAAATTTTTTTCATTTTTTTATAATTGATGAGATGGTGCGGTCAGTTTTAGTTGATGAGATACAGTAGAGGCAGACATATGTAGTTGAGGTCATAATGTTGCTATATATTGGGAATGGTTTGTTGTTAGACATATGTTACATGTATGTAGATGATCGAGTTATTGGATGACATATGTATGGGTTTAATTAGATTGAGGTTATGATTACTGTGTATGTTTGTATATTTATTATGGATGTTTGACCTATGTATAATGGTTTATCATATATTCTTATTTTTGTTTATTGCACGTCACTTCTTTTATATTTACAGTTTTTAGTAAATATTTTAAAAAATTATTATTTTGCATCAATTTTTAGAACCCCCCTCAAAATACATTAAATGAAATTTGTTTAGTGGTAGTTAGGATTAGTTTCCACTAAAATAAATAGCCACTAAACATATTAGCGGAAGTTCTTTTCATTTTTTAAATATTTCTATGGGATGTTTTTTTATAAAAAGAACCACAGATAAATAAAAAATAAACTACCACTAAATAATACAAAAATGACACAGTGAAAAACCTCTATGAAATTAATGACATTTTTTCTAAATGACTAGCGACTATTCAATACATGGAAGTTTTTATAACATACATGATACAAATAAGACGTGGTTTAAACTGCTTCTAGTCCATAAAAAACTACCTCTACTACCTAATTTTTTGTACTGATCTTAGGTAGGTCATGGAAACTCTAATTCCCCTTACAGTTGATTGGAAAGCAGGCATGGAAGGAAGTTTAATGAATGGAATGACTTCAAGGAAAATGCCATAAAATAAAGGGTGCACAAAAGTATAGGAACAAAAGAAATAGGATTTTATTTTATGGATGATTGTCTATTGACAATGGGGCACAAAATAATGTTCCCAAAAGATGTCCCCCATGCCCAATTTCATTATTCTAGGAAGTTTACTACACTAAAGCAGGGGATAAGACACATATTTTAATATTAAGTGAAAAATAAATATTTTGAATGCAAAATCACATTTTTCAGCACCAAATTAAGTGATTAAAATTTAATGTTAAAATTTAAGAAAAAACGTTATACTAAAAATTAAAATTAAGAAATTGAATGATTTAATTCAGGAGATCCAAGATCCAAAAAATTATTAAAAAAACAAATTTTTAATGGGTAATCATAAAAATGGTGTTCTTAAATGAATATAGAATCAACACAAGAACATTTGATATTCTTAAAAGCATACAATATCATTTTTATGAGTAATAAAGGAATTTTATTTACAAACATAATTTAATTAATATTACATTATCTTGACTAAAACACATGTTCAGCCTTTAAAACTCCAAACATACTCAAAGTATATGTGTCTAAATACCACAAAAATTGCCCACAAAAAATTCCCCCACACATGGAAATTGTTCTTGTTCATAATAAATACATGTGTTTTCATTAAAAATATAACTAATATTTATCATTAATCTCACAATGTATCATTTTAGAAGATTAATTTTCTTAAGAAAAATATTTTGATATGGTCATATAATTTATTTTCATGAAATATTTACAACTAGTGATTACTAGGATTCAAAAATACATATCAAAATGAGGAAATAATAGACTCATCCATCATTCATAATTTCATGCCACCTATATGAAATTAACTCACAGCCTTATTTTAATCCAAGTTCAAGTTTCAATTTTTTAGAGTTTAAACAAGTAATATTTAATTGGAATTAAAACCGTAACAAGTGAGAAATTCAATTATCACTCTCCCCTTGGTTCTAAAAATCTGAGATAAATGTTTTACATCATTGATAAAACTGAAAAAAAAATGTAATTCAATTGTATCATTATTTATTTAGTTTCAACTTTCCTCTCCCCTTTATGAACTCTTTTTTTACAATTTATTACTTTATTTTCATTTTTTTATTTTTTTGAATACATGAATGTTCAAATCACTTATTGGATGTATACGTTTTTTTTTGTAGTGTGTAATGTCTCAAAAATTCACCATATGATCCAAATCACCCACTTTAATCAAATTACAGAGGACTTATATTATTATGATTTTATTTGGATCCCTAAGGTGTTTTGTTTCAAACAGTTTGAGTCTCATAGGTTTAAGTTCAAATATTTTCTCCCTCCTATTCTAATTTCAATTCCATGAATATATATCCTATCACACTCTCTTAAATATTTCATAAGTAGAATTTACATAAAAAAAGTTAGAAATAACACTCAACAATCCTGACATTCAAAAAAATTTAGATTGAGTTCAGCCCTCAACAGTTAGCATGAAATTATTCACTAGAAAGTATAATATTTTAAAATAATTATATCCTAAACACCCTTAATTTTTTAATCATTTTAAACAGCTTTGAAAACATTTTGGGGAATTTTAGGATATTAATAAATCATTTAGGAATAATTAATAACAATGAAAGACCCCTCTCCCCCAGAATTAAAACCTAACATTTTCCCAAATGGTGAGTGATGGGATGGGAGAAAATTTTAAACCATTTGATTCAAAATAGACTTGAACTGAAGAAGTGATAAATCATGTTGAAGGTTAACAAAAAAGTTAAAATATATTTTTACTTATCAATAAGAATGTCAATAATGAAAATTCATGTTTTTTATTTACATAACAAACATAATATTTTATAATTTTACTCTAAATGTGGCATGTTAAATAGTTATGTATAGAGGCACCAATAGAATCCTATGGTTTTTTTAGTGTTATCTAGGTTCGAATTTTTGTTTAAATTGATTTTCAATATGCTCAATATTAACATGCTAAGAACTAATATTAAGAGAATAATATTCATTTATTTCATCAAAATTAGGTAAATTCCTCAACACATGATTCTTAACACCATATAGAAAAATAATAAAAACAATTTCCTAAAACATTCTCCCAGGAATGTGGATCTTTTATCATTGTAGTTAAGCCAAATGAATTATCCTTTCTATCTTTGATATGTCCCTCTGATTTCCCTATTAGTGTACTATTAAAATTAAAATTTATTAACATTAATATGCAATAAGATATAAACTCAAATTAAATAGAATTACTTTTTTTTCTTATTATACGAATGATAAAAATATAAACATGAACATAACTAATGGTTAGATTCTATGTATCCCTAAAGATAAAATTCCTTGGTTTGGCTTATTTATGGATATACTTTAAAGAAAGTAATTGATAATCAAGCCCTTTATATGCCACTCAAAATAGTGTTTTTATTTTATAAAAATTAACTAAAATGGTCTATTCTCTTCTCCAACCAGCTCAAAATTTCCATTTACTAATACTCTTAGAATGGTGAATGATCCAGACCATATGGTCATATGTTTACCCTGAAACAACTTCATCCATAAATTAAATAGTATAATTCTTTCACTAACATTTAATTCCATGTTTTTAATATTAGATTTGGGCAAGTATTATTTCTCTCCTTGTAAATTTTTTCATTTTCAAAATATTTCATTTTAATATCATCTAGATCACTCAACTATAATATCCTTCTCTCACGAGCTAATTTTAAATCATGATTGATGGGATTCACTTAACAAAATGACTTATGATGTAACTCTACAGGAATATAACATAGTTTCCCAAATAGAAGACTATATGGAGACATTTCTATGGGAGTATTTTTATACACTCATGTAATCCCACAAATCATTTTCCAAATTCTCTTAAATATAATTCTTTAAATGAGTTCCAATGTTAGTAATTAATGCCTTGGATACTCCAAATCAAGAAAATATTTTCTTTATTATGAATTTAATAGCACTACGAATAAGATTATTTCAAATAATGTCAATATCAACCCACATAAATTCAAAATTCATATCCACAAGTAAGTATTCATTCTAATTAGAATATGGTAAAGGTCTTATGATTTCCAATCCCAATATATATAAAAAAACCTCAAGAATCTATATTTTAGGAAGCCTCTATTTCTTACCAATATTTCTCATCCTTTTACATATTTAACATACAATAATAAGACATTTTGTATCTTCAAAAAATGTTTTCTTGTAGAAACCAACTTGCGTGACCTTGTGGTCAGTCATATATCCCCCATTGTGTCTATACAAAGGTAAATAATTACACCTTTAAATAATGGGGATAATCTCCCCCTATGGAACACAACTCCCACTAATACCATTAAAACACCTTCTAAACTACAAAGGATCTCACAAAATGTAATATTATAAATCCAAAATGTATCTATTTATTTGGTTTTATAAATGGTCCTTGGAAATGAATAATTTATCCAGAAAGTTGGCATAATATGAAAACCAATCTGACTGATTAACTTAAGAAGCAAATAGTTACTCATTGAGAATGAATGTATTGATTTCTTTGGGTTCCTCATCTTAATAATTGGGAAACATGGAAAATTGTTCAGAAATCACATTTTAAACCT
This sequence comes from Viscum album, assembly GCA_963277665.1. Classification (NCBI taxonomy): domain Eukaryota; kingdom Viridiplantae; phylum Streptophyta; class Magnoliopsida; order Santalales; family Viscaceae; genus Viscum; species Viscum album. The sequence continues at coordinate 928,265,687 of OY728129.1, read as the reverse complement.
CTTTCATATGTTTGATCTCAAAATCAAACTCTTTTAATTAAAGTGTTTTTCTCATAAGCCTTCATTTTGTTTTTTTTTTGCTAAGAAATACTTCAGGGGAAAATGGTATGTGAAAATGATAACTTTAGACCCAATAAAATATAATATAAACTCATCTAGGGAAAACATAATAGCATCCACATCCATTTTAGTCATAGATTAATTTTCTAAACATCATCCTGTATCTTTTTAGCATAGTAAATCTCACGAATCCTTTTCTCTTTTTTTCCCTAAAACCTCCTCTACTAACACATCAATTTAATAACACATAACTTCAAATAATAGATTCCAATTCAAAGAAGTGATAAATTTTAAAGATTTGAGATTATTATTAATCATATTAAATGACTCTATATACTTTATTATCAGACAGAAATGGTTGTTCTTGACTAGAATTGATCACAAAGGTCCAGTTACTTTAGCAAAATATTAGATGAACCTCTAGTAAAAATAGACATGGCCTAGAAGTCTCCTAATTACATTGAAATTATTTGGTGGGGGAATATTTTGGATAATTTAAATTTTATCATTATCTACTACAATTACCCTCTTTTGAGCCTTATGATATAAGATTATTCTTTCTTTAACCATAAAAGAAATTTTTTTCTAGTTTAATACAAGGTTTGTCTTTTGGAACCTCTCCAAAATAGTTTCTAGATTTTTTAAGAATATTTTAAATATTTTTATGACAATTTAAAAATAATCCTTAAAAACCAAAATTTTTCTCTTATTATATCTGAGAAAATGGTCATCATACATACATATAAATTTTCTAGAGCACCACACCAGAAAAATGGAATACATTGATAGGAAAAGTTTCTTAATAGACAATTGAAATATACTTATCATGATCATCAAGGGATATTTAAATCTTCTAATAACCAAAATATCCATTAAGTAAATAGTTTTCCCCATTTCCATCCAACCTCTCAATAATTTGGTCATTAAAAGGAATTTGGAAATAGTCTTTATTAGTAGAGAAATTCGGTATTCTATAGTCCATTCAGAGTCTTTATTTTTCTACTATCTTATTTTGAACAAGTTAATTTTTATCATTTTTTATAATAGTAACCCCACTCTTATTAGGGAAAACTTAGAAAGGAAATACCCATAACCTATCAAAAATTGAGATAATTATTCCATAATCTAGTAATCTAATGAATTCCTCCCTAACCACCTCTCTCATGTTGGTATTTAACCTTGTATGCCTCTCTACTATAAGATTGTGTACTATTCCCATGGGTATTTTATTCATGTAATAAGAATTATTTATCCATTTAATATCTGCAATGGACCATCTAATGACAAATTGAAACTTTTTAAAAGAACTATCATCTTGACTTCATTTTATATTATTTGAGATTTTGATAGGAAATTTGGGCCTCTCACCAAGAAATAAATATTATAAATGTTATGGTAGAGGTTTCAGATCATGTTGTAGTGCTGGTTTATAATATGGTAGGTTCTTGGGCCCATATGACCAAAGGTCATCAATATATTTCTTAAAGTATATATTATAATTGGAAAAATTATGAAATTTAAGGCTAGAATCACATTTTATATCATTGTTGTACAAAATATACAACCCACTATCCTGAGTTTATAATTTTGGTTGTAGAAGATATTCCTCATTAAAATCCTCCAAATGCTCTAAGAACTCTACGTACTCGAGATCCCACTCCCTATTTGATGTTTGGAATCTCTCCAAATAACTCCTTAAGCTTGATAGTATAAAATTAATCATCTAAAAATTTCTCCTTAGAAAGAACATACCTATTTCCCTTATCATTATAGGCATCCCTAGAAAACTATTTTTCATGTTCGTAATTATTAGTTGAGTTTAGATTATTTTCAAAAGAAAACAAAATCATGTTTTCTAAATATTTTTCCACATGAGCATCAACATGTTACTCTTCCTTGAAAGATAATATTCTGATGAAAATCTTACCAAGATCAAGTCTAATATTTATATCATCAATCAGTCTCAAAAACTCATCACATTCCTCATTAGTGGTTTCTTCAATTTCTATAAGTTCATCTTTAGAACAATTTTGACTTTTTAAAGATTATAGAGTTCATTTCGAAAAAATTAATTCTTATTTTCCATCTCATTTATTCAAAATTAACTTAACATTTTATATATCTATTAATGATCCCCCATTGGAGATGAAGGGCCTTCCCGTAATGACATTAACTTCCTTGTAACACTCCATGTTTTATGTTATAAAATTAGTAAGAAAGTACATCTTCCTTGAACCCACTAATAATTCATCAACTCTCTTGAAGGGGTGAGTAATGGATTAAACTGATAATTATAGGTTAATTTTGGTACGTTATGGAACACATAGTCTCAATTTTATTAATAATGGAAATGGTATTAGATTAATTCTCACAAAAATATCTCATAAATAATCAAAATGGACACCTCTATCTCCTAATGTCAATGGGATGACAAAGCTTCCAGGATCTAGAAGTTTAATAGGTATTATATTCTAAGAAATAGTATTATAATCCTCTATGGTATAATATATAGATAATTCTACCAAGGTTTTATTTTTTGAAAAAATTAACTTCAAGGATTTTAAATAATACAGCCTTCAAATTTGGGCTTTAATTAATGGTATGCCAATTGTATGTTTCATAGTAACCTTTAGAAATTTAAAAAGCTTAACATCATGATTCTTTTTATTTATTATCTAAAGTAAATGAATATTTGGGGGTGGGGGATTTCATGGTTTCATGTAATGAGCTAAACATTTGTAATTGAAATTCCCTTTTTAAATGAGTAAATGAAATAATGAGTAATGATTTTATATGAAAAACATGCGCTACTTTGGTTATTTTAAACTATTATAAGTTATATCATATCATATTTAAAAGATTTATAATCAAAAAAAACTATTGATAATATTGTTATAGTATATTTAATGTTTTGATTAGTATATATTAAGGGTTATGATAAATCCAATTGACACGGATGAAATAATCGATGACCTCAACCACTGGGATCATACCCTATGGATACTATTTATCATAACATCTAAGGGACATGACATTGTTGGGATTTTCCATTTACCCATCCCAAGTGTATTTTCAACAACTAACTCATGAGTGATATGGTTTACGAGAGAAGTTCAAGCTTATCAAGATCATAAAAAAGACTATGTCCGCCAACCACCCCAAGAAAGTGCCTCCATTACACACTATACCCTAAAAGAATACACCTGTGTACTAAGGGGTTAAATATCTAGACCCTAACCATATGAATTTTTATATTTTTTTTAATAAAATAATGATTATATTTATCCATTTTTATTATTACATTATAAATTATTAAATAATGATTTTAAAAAAATAGATTTTTACATGATGAAACACAAATTATATTTTTTGGAAAATATATATTATATATAAAGACACTCTTAAAAAAGAATTCATGAATTTTTTAAAATAAATATTTTTTTAATAGAATATTTTAATTTTATAATATGTATTTAAGTATAAATTATAATATAATTTTATGAAGTGAAATGTAACTTTTATAGGGGTCAAAAAATGTTATCATTGTAAAAAACCAATATTTTTCCAAAAAATTGGGATTTTTTATTAAAAAGTGTAAATTTTCATATTTAGAAAATTATTTCTGATAAAATAAATATTATTTTTGAAATCATTATTTCAAGATTATCCAATAGTTAATTTTTCATAATTTTATGAGAAAAATTGTTTTTTGGTAAAAATTAAATACAGTATAAATATATAGTAAGTAATATGACATCCTAGAACCCAAAAATGATGTAATCAAGACTATAAAAAGTATCCAAGACCATAATTTTGTTTCCCTATTAAAATAATTTGTTTTTTAAGTTAGCTGACTAATTTTATAAACACTTAATGTATACTCCAAACCCTATATTATATTTTATGTTTTTAAAATTAATTTTTATGAACGTGACTCACTTTCACATCAAAAGGAAATTATTTTTATTTATTTGGTTCTTATAATTGTAAAATATTTAAAAATACTCTTATTTGGTAGAAACCGTGGGAACAAATTATGGGATGGTATGTTTTGTTGATTATTTAAACATACTGATTTCAAACCCTATGTTTAGAAATTAAAAAAGAATTCTCCTTTCTATTTCTATAGGTACCTACCTAGCCTGCCATTAATCCTCATTAAAAACCATTTGATCATGAAGTTTAACTTCATTTATCTCTATATATCCCTCCCAAGGTGTTTCTATGCTCTTAGTATGTTCCTCCCAAGCTTTTATAAGTTCCCTCTCAAGGTAATGGATCTTATCCTCCTCTTTATTTTAGCCACTTACAATATATTATGCCTTTTTATTTCCAGATCATAATATTGGAATTAGTTTCTAAACATATATCTTAATTTAATTATGATTTAAATTTTGTTATTAACCCCATTTCACTCTCATAAAACCATTCCATGGAATTATAAGTACTCCCATTATGCGGCCTAAATTACACAGTGATTTTCCATGCCAAACATCTGTATAGTGAAAACCCTTTCCCATTTCCACTCAAGGGTATTAAACTATATATACCTATACTTAATTAATTAGGGAATTATATTTATGTAACCCACACTCTTTAATCATGGGCTTAAAAGTGATGAAATATATTCTTTTGTTTCATGATACATGTGGGACACAAATGTTTGTACATGATATGAATGTGACAAGAGGGCCCATAATTATATAGTCCACCAATGCATTGGGTAAGGTATTTATATCGTGTGATTTCATTTTTGGTGCATTTGAGGTAATCTAAATCATGATATTTTATGATTTTATGGTGTATATCCTTTACTTATACTTATGATTTCATTTTCATGTTTTTGTCACATTCCCATTTTATCTTTATGTTATCACCTTATATCACCCTTATATGTTAATTTTTAGGACTATAACACCTCTTGTATTAACTTTATATGACTATTTAATCACATGTACTAATTTAACTAATTTAATTCTTTTATTGTTCCCTTACTGGGCTTTATAGATCCCCATTTCATTTGTACATCACTAAGTTATCTGATACAGTTTTAGAAGAGCAGTGTAAGTTTAAGGGCTTGTTATGGAGTTTTTAAATAATGTTATTATACCCGTATTTCAAGTTTTTGTTCTATGTAACTATTTTTCCAAAATACACTAGGCCTCATGATCCTTTAGGATTTTATTATGTGTACCTTTATGAAATAAATCATGAATTAAGGTGCATTAAGATATGGGTGGTCATAGTTGGTATTAAAGGAATGTCTTGTTTTTTTGTATTAGGATTAGAAAACCTTATTTGATGACATAGGGATAAGACTAAACATATTAAAAAATATATAAATTTTGGTAACATATCTAGTAATTGTTTTACAAGAATAAAAACCCAAGTCTAAATAATACATGTGGATGCGGCTCAAGCACAGTGGTACCTAGCGATAGTAACACTAAAAAGGGAACATTGGGATTTGACTCAATCATAACTTGGTGCATGATAAAGAGGTGATTTTTTAATCCTATTTTGACACACTCGCAAATATATTTTTTTAAATTCACATTTTACTTATAAACCATTACAATGGGAACAAAAATGCACATAAAAAGTTATGTTTGGAAATAGATCATATAGAAATGAGATTAAAATATAGAAATTTATAAGTTAAAGAATATATTTGATTTATGAGTTATCTATTTAATATTCATTGTTTCCCATTTAAGATTTTAATATTTTAAAAATTATCATCCCTAATATTCCCTTTAATTTAGTATATGTTTGGAAATTTGATAAACCAAGTCAACAACCAATGTGAGGGGTAATGTGATGACTACCCAAATGTAATGCCCAACCCAATGGAAGTAGTAATTATGAACTTATTGATTATAGTTTCTCAATTATCTCATGTTTTGAATAAAAACATGAATAACGGGGAAAACACACATCCCCCTAGAAATAAAAAGTTGTAATTGAGACCTTTACGTGACAAATGCCTCTAACTTTCAGTTGATATTAAGATCCATTAATCATATAACAATCGATAAAATCCCTTTAAAATATATTATATGTCCTTAAATTATATGAAAATAAGAAGGTTGTTCATGCTTATCATATGGAGGGAGAAACTGATCAATGGTTAAAGTTGATGAAATATATGAAGCTTGAGTATGATACATAACCAATGGAATGGAAAGGTTTCTGAATAAATAATTTTGATTAATATTTTTCTCACACTCTCCAACTGAAATTGAAGAGGGATTTCCTTATACTCATGAAAAAAGATGATGAATCTATCGAGGTGTATGAGGAAAACATTAAAAAACTTGCATGATATGCCTACGAATTTATTATTAAAACCAAATTTAAAGTTTCCTACTTCATTGGTGGGATAATGTTGAGTCTATGAAAATACTTGGTGATTTGATAAATTTAAAAACACAGAGAAATTTTATTCTTTCACCTCAAAATATAAATACAGACTAGTGAATATCAAGGATCATATGGGTTGGACATATGAATAAAGAATGGATTTTAATTCATATGGTGAAATAGAGAAATATCATAGTGGAATGAAATTCCAACACCTAACATGTCAGAAGTATGGGAAGAGGCATCCTAGAAATTTCCTGTAGAGGGCAAGGAGATTATTTAAGTACGGGAATGAAGGGTACGTAGATGGTGAATTCTAATAGGACGAAACCTCCAATGTTATGGATGAAAGGAATTATCCAGCAAAATCTCATCATATTTTCCAATGTTTCAACTACAATGAATAAAGACACTATGTGAATAAATGCACTAAGCTAATTGTAGTCGATGAAAACATAAGAAAACAAACTCCAAGGCATATAGAGCAAGGGTGATCTTATGCTATCACAAATATAGAGGTGGATCCTAATAATGAAGTGTTTACTAGTCCTTTATTTATTCATTCAAGAATATTGAACGTACTATTTGATTCTAGTTATATGCATTATTTAATATCATGAAATTTTAAAATAACTATTCAAACACCACATCAAACCATGGGAATCGAGTTATCAGGGAATATGGAAAATCGGTCAATTATTACGTCCTAAGAATATAACTCATCCCCTATCAAAATGTGTGGGATAACTTTTCTTAAAAACCTAATGATAATAACTTTAGTGGAATTTTATGTTATTATAGGAATATATTATCTTTCATTGTATAGAGCCAACATAAATTGATGAGAGAAGGAAATCACCCTTTGTATAATAAATCTCCCTCTAAATATATACATGTTTAAGGTGAAGGATGAATCTCTGTTGGTATCATCATAGAAATCATGTACATTTTTTTCTTGTGAGAAAGAATTTCAATCCCAAATGATTAATACTAAGGGAAAGATCATTCTTACTAACATGACCATTATAAGAAAAATCAATAATGTGTTTTCCAAATAATTTTTTGGTCTTCCACCTAGCCAAGATGATGATTTCTCAATTTAACCTATACCCAAAGCTTTTCCAACATCCAAGAATAAGTATATAATGGACACTATTGAACTTACATAGATAAATAAGTAACTATAGTATAATCAGAATAAGGGGTTTATACTCACAAGTTGTTTACCATGGGGTGCACTAGACCATTTCATTTAGAAGAAGGATTTGGTAATGCACCTCTACATTGATTATTGTGGAATCAACAAGACTATGATAAAGAAAAAAGTATCATCTACCATGGATTGACGACTTGTTCAATCATCTACATGGAGCCCAATACTTTTCCAAGGTTGATCTTTGGTTGAGATATTATCAAGTAATGGTAAAGAATTAGTAAACCCCTAATAATTAATTTGATAAAAGTTATTGGAATTACAAGTTTGTAGTGATTTCATTTGGACTCACTAATACTTTAAATGTTTTCACTAACTTGATTGATAGTGTTTTTAGATATTACCTCAATAAATTTGTGGTACTCTTTATATAATATATTCTAATATACTCCAAAACTAAGGAATAGTATTAGGAGAAGTTTGATACCATATTGAAGACCATATGAAAAGAAATTTTGTTTAAAAATTATAGTAAATATTATATTTATATGGAGAATGTAACATTTTCGGGGTGTGTTATCACCAACAAAGGGATATCCATGGATCCTTTAAAAATAAAGGCACCTTAAGGACGGTCTAGAACAAAAAATAATAATGTAAATTCATAGTTTCCTTGTATTAGATAGTTATTATCATCAATTTTTGAGAATATATTCATGATTTTCAGTCCCACTAAATAACCAAACATGGAATGGATTCAAGTTATTCTAGAATAATGAAGGTGGAGAGAGATTTAAAGATTTAATAAAGAGGTTAATCACTACACCTCTACTCACATTACCCACCTGTGGGGATGGATTTTTTATCTACTGAAATGTATCCAAAAACGTATTGGTTTGTACACTCTTGGAAGATGACCAAGTGATATTTGATGCCTCACAATAATTTAATATACATGAGCAGAACTAACCATTGCATTATCTAGAATTGTCTACTGTGACCTTTACATTTAATATTTTGCTACATTATCTCTACTTAGATATGTGTGAAATGCATATAGATTAAAAAGTCCTCTAGTATATATTAACACAAAAAAAATATAAATTTGTTCCAATAAAGGGGTTTAGAGCTAATTAAGAATTAGGATTATTCAATCTATTACCATCATGGGAAGGCAAACAAAGTGGTAGATTTTATTTGGATAAAATATCTCATAACCCTATCAATGGTGAGGATTATAAGAGACCCAATATTCCTAAACATAAAGTGGATGGAAATGGGAATAATAAAACTAACATAATCTTGTCTTACCCAAATTACTTATCAACCATCTATTCTTGAGAGGATCAATGAGGCCTATAATGATGATTGGGTGCTTAAAATGTATTGAATATTTTAGAGGACTATTTTTCTAAAGATTGATTTATAAGATTTTGTACTTGAATATGTATCCCATAAAAATCAGAGTTGAAAAGGGACATTCTGAATTATGTGTATATCTGATCCTTCTCATTTCATCTAGGAAGTACTAATATGTATAGATATCTAATGTAAACCTACTAGCGGGATAACATGAAGAGAGAGAATGTCGAATCAGAATCTCGATGATTCGTATTCACACAAGTCAAGGATGAATGATATATGTCCAAGGGTTTGAGGCACCCATTTCTCATAGTATCATGGAAATGGGAAAACGTAGCATATATTTCATTATAGGACTCCTCGGGACATATAAAAGAAAAAATTTCATTTGGGTGGTAGTCGATCACCTTAAAAATTCAACACATGTCATTACAATCAAGGAATATTTATCTATTGACTAACTCACAAAAATATACATAAGATATGTAGTAATACTACATATAGTTACACTCTCTGTTGTATTTGATCGATATCCAAGGTTCATATCATGGTTTTAGAGAGGCCTTTAATAAGCATCAGATACGGAGTAGAGTGTTAGTGTTGTTTATCAACCTTAGATGGATGGTCTTCTTGATAGAACCATTACTAAACTAGAGGATATATTTAGATAATGTTAAATGAATATCCAAGGATGTTGCGATAAACACCTTCCCCTAGTAGAGTTCTCATATAAAAACAATTTCATTATATCATTTAAATGGAACCTTATGATGCTTTTTATGGGAATAGGTTTCAAACTCTAACATGTAGGGATAATGTGGGAGAGATAATGATGATGGAACATGATCTTGTCCTATATATAATATATATTGTAAAAAATTCAGCATCACATGAAATCCCTACAAAGACAAAAAAAATTATACATGCAATCATTGATGAGACCTAGATTTTGATATCATAGATAATGTTTTCCTTCATATATCACTATTGAAGAAATTTATGAGGTTTGGAATAAAGGGAAATATCATTCCATGTAAAATCAACCCCTTTGATATCATTTATCACATCGGAGTTGTGGCATATTGATAAGCACTACCGCCAAACCTATATCAAGTGCACGATGTGTACCATGTATACCATTTGAGGAAGTACATACCAAAACCATCACATGTACTAAATATAGAGGTGGTAAATTTGGAGAATGATCTTTTATACAAGGAGAATTTTATGAAGATCTTAGATCATTGAGAGAAATTTCTATTTAACAAGACAACTAATATAGTCAATGTGTAGTGGTGGAAACACAAGTTTGAGGGAGAAACATGGGAACCAGAATAGGTGATGAAACAAAAATACCCTTATCTATTTTACTGTATGTAATGAAATGTCAAGGGTGAAATTTATGATGGGTGGAATAATGAAACGACCCAAACATTTAGAATTTAAATTCCCTTTTAAATGTGTAGATTCCTTATTATGTAATGAAGTTATGAAAAATACATGCACTAATTTAGTTAATTTGGACTATTATAAGTTATATCATGTCGAATTTTAAATAAAATTAAGCATCATAACCATTGAAAATATATCCTTTGTATAATGAAAATTATGATTAGTATATATTAATGTTTATTCTAAATCTAATTGACATGGATGAAAGAACTGATATGCTTGACCAGTAGGATTGTATCCTATGAAGCTCATTTATCAGAGTTCTCGATGGAGATAGAATCATTGGGATTTTAACTTAACCAAGCCCAAGATCATATTCAATAATTAAATCTTGAGTGAAACTATTTAAAAGATAATTTCAAGCTTATAAATGTCAAATCACAACCCATGTTTGCAAAACCACCCCAAGAATGTGTTGTCATCACACACCTTACCCTTAGGGCATGCACTAATGTAATAATGGATTATGTAAATATAACTTAATAGTATTAATATTTATATCTATATATTTTAATAAAAAAATATTATATTTAACTTCATTTTTTATTACTTTATAAATGATTAAATAATGAGTTTAATAAAAATAATATTTTGATATAATTAAACACAAATTGTATTTTTGGGAAATATAAAGTTCTATTCAATGAAAATATTTTGATGAATTAAAGAATTTATAAAAGAAAATATATTTTAATATAATGTTATTATTAAACAATATTTATTTAAATATAAATTATAATATAAATTTATGAAGTTAAATGTAACTTTAAAAAGGGTTAGAAACTATAACCATTTTGAAAACCCATTTTCTTTAACAAAAAAATGGGGATTTTTTATTTAAAAGTATAAATTTTTATATTTAGAGAATTATTATTATAAAATAATTATGTTTTTGAAATACAGACATTGAAATTATCCAATTGTGAATTTTTCATAATTTTCTAAGAAAACAGGATATTGGGATTAAAATTAAATATGGTATAAATATATGGTATGTCTTATGACATAATAAAGTCCAAAAGTGATGTAATAAATACTATAAGAAGTATCCATGACCAAAATTATTTTCCTCCTTTTAATTATTTATTTTTTAAGTTAATAAATTAATTTTATGACCTTTTAATGAATCCACCAAAACCTATATTATATTTTATGTTTTTAAAATTAATTCTTTATGAACATGACTTAATTCCACATCACCAAGGATATTCTTTTAATGAGTTAAGTTATTATTATTATTATTATATATTTAAAACCCCTTGTATTTGGTAGAAACCATAGGAAAAAACATGGTAAGGTTTGTGGTTTTGATTATTTTATCATATAGAGTTTAAAGCCTATGTTTAGAAATTAATAAATAATTCTCTTCTCTTTTGCAATAAAAACCCACCAGAATTTACACTATTCTTCACTAAAACCCATTTTATAATGTATTTAATCTTTCTATTTTACTATATAGCCATCCCAAGTTGTATTAAAGAACTTAATAAGCTCCTCCCAATATTTTAGAAGTTCCCTCTCAAGGTAAGGGATCCTCTCCTCGTCTTTATTAAAGCACTTTCTTTGTACTATCCATTTTTATTTACAATTTTTAATGTTGAAATATATTTTTAAATATACCTATTACTATCCTTATGATTTTAAAGTGATAATAAACTCTCTTTAACTCTCATTAAACACTCCCATGAATCTATTTTTACACCCATTCTGCTTCTAAAATTACCCCGTTGTTTTCCATGCCAAACATTTGTGTATTGAATACCCATATCCATTTACACTTATAGTTATTCACCTAGATGAACATATCATTAATTTATTGTGAAATTACATTTATTTAACAGAATATATTTAATATTTAGCTTCAAATTTATTAATTATGTTCATATGTTATATGATCAATGTGGCACACAAATAGATGTATGTGATTTGAATGTGAAAGTGGGCCTAGAATTATATATCCCTTCAATGGATGGGTAAATGTTTTTATCTCATGATATGTCATGTATGTTGAATGGTAATATATCATAAGTACACTATGTGATGATATATTAGAGTTTAGTCTTTAATTGTGCTTATGATATCACGTTTTATTTTTTTTCACATTCTCATGTTTCCTTTATGTAATCACAGTATATCATGATTCGACGTTCATGTTTATTATTATAAACCATATTACGTTACCTTGACATTAATATTGAATCATATATTCTAATTTACCTTACTCTATTATTTTATTATTCCCTTGTTGTGATTTATGTATCACCCCTTTCTTATGTATGTTCCCAGGTTATACCATACATTTTTAAAAGGGAAATGTAGTTTTAAGGAAATGTTGTGGAGTTTTTAAATAATGTTGTTGTACCCATGTTTCACATTATTGTTCTATGTAAATAATTTCCTAAGGACCCTAACCCTCACAATATTTTAGGGTTTTATTTTTTGTACCTTTATGTAATAAATCATGAATTAAGTTGTGTTAAGATAAGGGTTGTCACATTGCAGGCATTCCCTCAATTTATTCTTCATATTTCTTTTTCCATTTTTTATCTTTCTTTTTCAACTCTTTTTTCCTTTGGTTTTAAATCTTAATATTATTTTTTAAATAAATTACAATGGGGATATCTAGAATACCAGATTCAAGGTTTTCTATATTGGAGTTTCCAGTTTCATCTAGATTTTTATTTTGAGTATGTTTAGGTTCATCTATATCTTCTTAGTGAGTTTAAAAACCACTCATAGTTTTAAAACCCATTAAATATCCCATTGGATTCATTTTAGTGGTGATTTGAAACTTTTAATTTTATCTTTTGTTCATTCCCTTACCTAGATTTCCCATTTTTAGTTTAAGATTTTACAATATATAATCGATTTGTTCTATATATGAATCATGTTAAGATTTTTTTAAATCAAACATACTAATAAATTTTTGGAACATTCTGTTGAATTTTTCTTGGGGATTATAGGAGTCATACCTTTTTTGGTTTTGAGGTAGTTTCCAAGGATGTTGTTGAAATCTAGGGGAGAAACAATTCTAAGAACCTTCTTCTCTCTCTTAGAAAGGTTTATATGGTTACCCAAGACTTGGCTGTATGAATATGAGAATGGATCTTCCTTTGGTTTCATTCTAGGAATATACCTAGAAAACATTATATTCTCAAGGCTCTAGGAATGAATATAAAAATTTGGGCTATATGACTATGAATGGCCAATGATGTATGGAAGGTGACATTTCTCCTTAAGTGAATTATGTAGATTTTCATTGTAAAACCTTGAATCTTGTACCTTAGCTTGGTGAACAAGATTATTTGTAGCACCCCCAAATGATAAATCATTAAATCAATCAATTATATGAGTCATGTCAACAAGGTGCACCTTCCTTTTCAGAATCCGACCTGATTAGAACTCCACAATTAAGTGTGATTGGCCTGGAGTAGTGATCAGGATGAGTGAACTTCTAGGACGTTTCCCGGGGTGTGTGTGAGTGAAGACAAAGCACACTGGCAAGGAAATGTGATGGAATGTGGGGACTGTCATTAGTCAGATGACTCGTTCTGGCATGTGGGTGGACCCTTGGTTGGGGACCATGTGTCTACGGGGTAATTGGTGGGTAGGGCCCAGTTTTCACATTTGGTATCAGAGGTGGTACCCTGCCTTAAGTGTGGTGCACTACCTGGGTTGATATGTAGGGCCCACAATGAGGACGTTGTTCTCTAAAGGGGGGTGATTTTACCACCCCCAAATGATGAAGGGTTAAATTACTAAATGATATTACTCATGTCAACAAGGTGCACCTTCCTTTTCAGAAGTCTGCCTGATTAGAACTTCATAGTTAAGCGTGCTTGGCTAGGAGTTGTGACCAGGATGGGTGACCTTCTGGGAAGTTTCCCATAGTGTGTGTGTGTGAGGACAAAGCACACTGGAAATGACATATGTTTTCCTATGGGGACTTTCATTAGTCAGATGACCCCTTCAGGCATATGGGTGGACCCTTGGGTGGGGACCACGTGTCTACAGGGCAACTGGTGGGTGGGGCCTAATTGTCATATTTTTTCTTACCTAACAATGGTTATCATCTTAGAAAAATTATTCTATGAATTTTTCTCAAGTGTGTTGAAGATTTTATAGAACTCCTAGGTTATTTTATCACTAATGTCTTCTCGATAGGACTAGCCAACCAATATTTGGTGGTATGGGGTAAGGATATTATAGAATTATTCCACAAAATATTATGGAGTGCATTGGTGGTTCAAAAATTTCCTAATTAATCCCTTGAATATCTATCAATATTTATTAAATATTTCACTCTAATATTGAAGAAATCCAATTATTTTATACCTTATATCAATTATTAATCACCTGGGAAAAAAGATTGTGAAAAAAGATTGTAAATTTTGTTTCATTAATCATATATTTCATCATATAATTATTAAAACTAGGTTTTTATAGTTTCCTAAAATCAAAAATTGAAGACTCATATATTTATACCCTATTCACTCAACCCTCTAAGAGGAAGTTTTTGCGGAACATAGTAAAATTACCAAATGAATTCAAGATTGTCTTCATTGAGAATTCCATTTTATGATGGATGTAAGGAAAAATGTGACTTGTTAATCTAATAATTGTGAGACTTGGGATTTTACCTAATCTAGGTTGGATTATTATAGACTATTGAAAACTAAGACACCCTAATACTATCTCTCTCCATCATCTCATTATCAGGTTGAGGTGGGTTTAAATTTTGATCTCGATTATTCATATTTCCCAAATTATCTTCCATTTTTTGTTTGTTTACTAATTTAAAAGTTCTAATATGTTTTAAATTTATAGTATTTATGGCTCTATGTTGTCACAAGAGGACCTAGTGTGAAAACAAAGCACATATTTTTATATTTTTTCTCTGATTTTTTTTTTAAAAATTTGTATTTTGGTTTTTTTGATATTTTTTTAAATATACTTGGTCACATGTGACTTCCCCAGAAATTAATCCAAATTATGATGCATGAAACTTGGAGGTTAACTAATATAACGTCATGTTAATTATTTATAACCCCACATAGATAGATTTTATTATTGGGAATGGGTCGATCCATAGTGAAGGACTCTTGTGAGAGTGTGTGTGCGACTAATGAAGATAGAGATAAAGCTCACAAAAATGGAATAATAGTGATGTAGTGATATAGGAAAAAAATGTTAGAGGTGGTGAGGTCATGAAAATGAAATTTTATAGAAAAATTATACAACAATTAATAGATTATAAGGTAGTCAAGCGAAAATATATGGATAAGACTAGGTAATTTGAATAGTTGGATTTATAAATATATTCCTTTACTCGTGCATAAAAATAATTCTCACTGAATTAAATAAATATAAATAACTATGTCTAATAATAAACATATGAGTGATCAATTACTATTATTTTCTAACTATATAATTCATTCATTCACAAATTATGATACAGTTATCATTAGAAAAAAAAATTCATGATCCTAGTGTGCAGCTCTTGAGATTAATTCACGTTGTAGATGAATCTCAAAAATTTATGTAGATAAATGAATTTAGATAAAAATCCTTAATTATAGAAGAATATGTTTTACTTTTATAACAAACAAATTATGAAATTGAACATCATGATAAGACACCCAAAAAATTACAATTGAATAAATTAAATGGATTACCAACACAATCTTATCCCCAAATAAATGTCTAGTCCATTATCAAGTTCATCTAAAAAATGATTAATAATTTCATTAAAATGAAATCCATAAAAATATGACAAATAGGAAGAATATATATTGAAATATTCTCTTATTGAGTAGCTCCACATCCTACTTGGATTTCTCCAATTAGTTCTACTCATATTCACTATTCATCAGTTTCTCAAAATCATCTCCAAATCACCCATAAATTCTATCCAGTTAATCCCCTATTAATAAAATATTTCATTCAAAATATCACCTTGATCTCACAGTTATATATCAAATAAAATCTTTTTGAATTCCATGTGGCACATTTACTCTAGATCATCTTCCATATTGGTGACCTAATCCAATCCTCCCTAACTGAATGTGATCCTCATCCAATCCACCCTAACTAAATGTGCTCTTTTATATCTACTCATATCTATAATTATTTAGAAATATTCAAGATATTCTTGCTTCAAGATCCAATTCATGTCAATGAATATTAATTTTTCATAATTTAGGGATCTATATTTTAATTCAATCAGTACATGTCCAGTATGCACACTTTTTTTCTTTGGGATTCGGTCAGTGTTGAGTTCGCCATCTTGGAACTGATTTATCATTTTTCATAAACTCATGATCATGTATAAATCTCATCTTAAATATCTCTAAATCTGTTAAATTCATACAAACAATATTCATTGGTGGAATGAAATTATTTCCTTACTAATTAATTCTAGTTCCAATACTTCATTAGAATATATATTGCATGTTTGGCTCAACAGTGTTTCCATGAAACAAAAGTTGCCTTAGTTTCTTCCTTAAATGATCTAAAGTTCAAATGAATAATTTTAGGATATACTTTAATAAATAAAATTTCCCTCGTACATATATTATTCTGCCTCATAAAGGTTAGATAAATAGTGATCAAGGGATTTTTTTCATTTTCCATATCAGTCAAATTTTCCTCAGCTACAATTATTCCATCACTGATGTCATATTTTATTTTCAATTAGGGGGAAAAATTCTACATTGAAGAAATTGTACCAAAACATTATATGAATTTCAGATAGTAATTTTGATCCAAAAAAACTAGGGAACATAGAGGCCACATAGATGTATTCAAACCTTCTTAGGGAAATAATTCATAAAGAAGATATTCCTGGGATTCAATTTATTTAAAACTTCAATAATCTCCTTGATCCCAAACAATTAATGACCAGTGAAATCTCATTAGTATTGTACCTCCATTTGATATCTAATTTTTGAAAGATCAAACATCAAAAACATTCTTCAGTTCTAGAAATAGTGTGCATATCAAGAATTCTTTTCAATGACACATTCTTCAATCCACTTTCACTATATGTTCATGACTCTAATATTATTCATGTGTAAGGCGAACCCGAGTTAGAATGTCACTATGTAATTTCATTGAGAATATTTATTTTATCCCTTCCCAATACAATAGATGAAATGTTATAAAAGATTTGAGGACCCCTTCTCTTCATTGATTTATACCTACACACAAAGAAATTGCACCAAAAATTAAAATCCTTAATTTCTATCTTGTCATCATCCCTGTTCAATTACATAGAAACACCACACTGTGAGGAATTCTCATTCAACCCCCTCAAAAAATAGTTTTGGATTCCATCAACTGAGAATGAAAACTGCAGACATCTAATATCATATCTATAGTATACCTTCAAGCTTCGACCAAGATCAAACGTAACCCTATATGTGATATGATTTATCTAAAAAATCATATTATCATCCCAAAATATGAATTGATTTTCCACATCATATTTGGATTCAAGACTATAGGTTTTCATGTGATGGTAAATTCTCATGTGGTCAGTCCCTCTTCAAGTCAAAAATCTGTTTTTCTTTACTAAAAAATTCTTCGATGTGACACACTACCTATCATCTGATAATGATTTATTGTTACTCGATGTAAAATAATTTATTTAAAAAAATTCAATTCAATGGTTGATGAAATTATGGTTATCATTAAGTATCCATATATTAATCCAAGAAATCACACATCTAAGTGCCTAGATCTGTTCCAGTTCTTAATATTCAGTTAAATATTGAATCCTCAAATCAACCAGGCTCAAGCACAGTCAATCGCATGATTCACCTTCATGGTCAAACTAATATAAAGAAATATTGCTTCAATTCTAATTCACATTTGACCACATCTCAAGTAGGTTATGGAATATTGAATTACTTATGAAATTTATTAGGATGTAGGCATATAAGTAAGGTACAAAAAATTAATGTCCTCTCATAAGAATAGAACATTAGAAATGGAACACAAAAGTAAGGGTCTTCATGGAAGTTGGTGTATGTTTAACAGATGATTTTCCATAGAATATGGGGCATAGAAGATGATTCTTAGTAGATGTCCCCATTAGGAAATTTCATTCTTCATAAAAGGTTGTTTTTTAGATGTATGGGAAAACGGAGGTTTTGATATTATGTGATAATAAAAAAAATTGAACAAAAAATCACATCTTTCATCACCAATTTAAATGATTAAAACTTTAATGTGAAAATTTCCAAAAAAAATGATCAGACTAGAAATAAAAATTAGGAAATTGAAATAATTAATTCAAGTGATCCATGTTCATCAAAATTATATAAAAAATAAATTTTCAATGTGGAATCATAAAAACTATTGTTCTTAAATGAATAGATAATCAACATAAGAACATTTGATCTTATTAAAATCAAAACACTCATTTTTTTAAAATATAATCAAGGAATTTTATTTAAAAACAAAAATTAATTAATGTCACATAATCTCAAGTAAAAAAAATTTCATTCCTAAAATCACAAAAAATACTAAAATAGATGTCTCCAAATTCTATAAAAAAAGACACACTAAGGGTCCAACATTCACACTTTTCTTAGTGTGTGGGGATGAATGGACTCCAAGAGTTCGTTGATATATATTAGATTCTTATTTGTGAAACTATTTTGTCATAATATATTTGACTAGATGTTCTGTAAGAACATACTCTAACTTTATTGAAACATGCTCGACCACCTCCTTGATAAAGTGATACTTGATTTAAATGTGTTCTTTCCTTGAATAATGGACTAGATTTTTTTGAATATTAAATGAAAATAAATTATCATAATTGATTCCTATTGGATAATTTACTTCAAATATCATATATTGATGTTTCTAGATCATCTAAAATAGTTACGTGCAAGTTTGAGTGGAAAAAATATTTGTATCCACTACAATTATCAGTGAAATTTTGTCACATTTCATACTTAGTAAATAAATTCAAAATCTTATAAGATAAAATACACAACCTATTGTTGAATTTATATCATTCATTTAATTATCCCAATAAATGTTTATTAATCCCAAAAATCCTATTAATATTTTTCATCTAAAATAAAACTAAAATTCACAATTCCTTTAATGTTACAAAATCTTATTATTTACCAATAACAAATATATTTCTTTAGAATTACTTTGTTATCTTGTTATATGACATGTGGAAATTGAAATATCAGGTTGTGTCACAATTATATACAATTGGATACCAATTATATAGTGATATTTTATGAAATTTATTTCCCTTACATCATTATCACTTGACAAGTATGTCTAGGTAGCATTATTATTTTCATTATATTAGTATTATCCATTCCAAATCATTTTATAACCTCATTTTAATATTTTAATTAAAATATGAACATGTCATGACTTTATAACATCAACTATATACCAAGAAAAAACCTTAACTCATGAATCATCGTCATTTCAAAATCATACCTCATCAATTATTCAAATTACATGAATTTTCATTCGTTTGATCCACCAAATATTATGTCACAAACAAAAATGAGCACTACTATTCTATGGAAACTATATTTGATAGAAATATTATGATCAACTACTTCGCATTGTATGTTTTGATTATTCATGTATTGATTAATTCATGAGTACCAATATGTTGATTTATTCTTTAATCCATACTTTGACTTCTTCAGTTGAAAAAAATTATCCTCATATTCAACAATAATAAAACCATTTAGCTACTCAATGTAAACTTCATACTCAAGTAATTCATAGAGAAATTATTATTTTCCATTCATCTAGGAAATATTGAATATCTTTTTCACTTCAATGGAAAATAATATCTGAATATTTTTCATCCATTCCAAAGGAGAAAATTTCCCATATACATATATACCTTCTATCTGGGAGTATCTATTTCCCAAAATTCATGCCTTGTTTTGAATGATCATGTCATACACATTCAATTTTTTATAGAAATGCAATTTATTCCCGATGACATTGTTATTAATTAGTCTCAAAACAATATCTCATATATGATTATTTTTAATTTATTTATTCTCTTTATACATTAATTTAACCCAATTACCATTATTATCCGGTAATTTAAAACAATTTTGATCTTCTGAAGATTATATTGAAATTTTCTATAGTGATTTCAACCTCCCTATTTTCACAGGTGTTGTTTGGTCACCAATGAAACTCTTCTTACCAATTTTAGCTTAGTTATTTGGAATATTTTCAAAGATAAGTCTAACTTCATCATACACATCATCATTGTCCTTATTTCCTCATGCCATTGTGCCCCCTAATCTACTCACTTCCTCATCGCTTTCATCTAGATACTATTAATTGTTTTTCTAAATATTCCTCTCATTCTAAACTACAATGACATCAATGAATTTGAAAATCTTTCCTACAAACCTATTAAAGAATTTATATTCTTTGATATTTTCTGAGTAGCAAAGGAAAATCCATTCCTCTCTAAAAGAATCAAAATTATTTTGCTTATACTTATTGATAATGAAACACTTGATTTTGAAGATTCAAAATTACATTAGTGTTTCATTTATTCTATAACACTTGTTATATGAAGTCTTATCCCATCCTAGACACAATAAATCTCAATTGGAAATGTAAACTAATGCTATTACCACTTCCTTCTAAAACATTTATAATAATACTTTCTCAATAAGTATAATTTTGTACATGTTTTTATGATCAGGTTTCTCCTCTCAACTACACCATTTTGTTGAGGTGTTATCACAAACAAGACTTGGTGCCTAATCCAATGTTTTTGTGATAATCCTCAACCTTGTTATTTTTAATCTCTATGCCACTATCAATTTGATATTTTATAATTTTCTATCAAATCAGTTTTCATCCTCCCCTTGATATTGAGTAATGAAATTAAACACTATAGACATGCGTGTTATAAAAATAAACCATCTAATCCAGATAAAAAAACAAATGAAGAGTACATATTATCTCTTCCCATCAATATCCCTTAGTGGTATTGGTTCACACACATCAAATTATACTAATTAAATCACTATTTTTGACTTCAAATTTTTTTCTTCTATGTCTTTTGAATAATCTTACCTTTTTGAAAAACATCGCACACGTGTTTATGAAAATGTAATATTTTAGGGACATTTTGATATCCATTATTTTTTACATTATCTTCCCAAGATTATTGGCTCAAATTGATAATATATTTATGATTCAATATATTTTATTCTACCTTGGATATAAATCATATATATTTTTCTCCCCTAAAAATTTAGAGATTCCCCTTTGTGTGCTTCACTTTCATTACAACTAAACATTCATTTCCCTTGAAGATACAAGTATTCTGGTTAAATTTTTTTGAATGTACTAAATCTAAGTGTAAAAAAACACAAAATATGTTGTGATTAAGACCTTAACCAATAAACACTGACATGTTATTAGATTGTGAGATTTCACTTATCAACCTTTTAAAATTTTCTATAATTTCATATTTAATATTTTCAATATCTTCTATTGACTTGATATTCTCAACATATGGATACTACATGTATATTTTTTTATCACGAAACACTATATTTGATTTCTTTATTTTGAATATTCAAAAATTATATCTCTTAGAAAGTATCTTCCAACTATTCCTAGAGATAAAAGTTTTCTTTTATTTCACCTTTTTCATCATTGTTAACTTCTATTTTTTGATATATGTTTACAAAATCCATGAGAATAACTTTTTGAGGTTTTTATAATCATAAATTTATTCCAATTTTTCTCTTATGAGTTATTATATTTTTTTGAGAGAAAATTATTCTCCTTAAATAAAATATTCATAGTACTTATCATTCCTTTAACATTAGATGAATATTTATTCATGGAAACATCATCATATTAAAACTTCCAAGGATACTATTATTCAAGGTTCCCATTCAGTTTTTCATTGAAATCACATGAGTGGAAGTTTCTGATTGAACTTTTCTTTCCACTTAAAATATTTGAGGGAAAAAATAACCTGATATCATCAACCTCATCCTCTTTCTATTCAATCTCCATGATGAGATTATTTAATGACTTTAATTACACTAACATAACATCACCAACCTCTTTTTCTTCCTAGTCTTCCTCCTTGTTATGATTCTTTAAAGAAATTAATTTTAATTCCAAATTATTTCCCTTATCAATAAAATAATTATTATCATTCCTTCTTCCATACATGACAATAATAGTATGAACATTTTCCAATGATAGTTTATCTATATATTTATTTGTAGGCTGGTATAATTTTGGATTAAACAGTGTTGGAAATATTCTCTAAATGCACATGAACATCTTTACATCATAAAAAAATGTAAACATCCATGAAAAAAGATAGGAAGTAGTTTTGTATCTGATTTTCCAACAGTTAAAAATTACTTCCATCAAATATTGGAATCTATTTGTGATTAATTTCTACCATAATATCCACTGAAATTGAATCAAACTAACTATATCCCTTATCTTTGTTACCAGTTATTATCCTAATAGGTTAATAACCCTAAGAGGGGTGGAGGTTAATTAGGGTTTCATGGATTAAAATAATTCCCCCTTGTGATCATGTTTCAAAATTATAAAACTCTATTCTATCTTTTTATAGAAATAATATGTATAATAGATTGAATGTATGTACGAGACATAATAATTTTACATAGTTCACTCAAACTAGGCTAATTGAAGGATAATAAAAAAAGAAATTTTACAATATACTAGAATCACTAAAGTG
Source organism: Viscum album (assembly GCA_963277665.1). Taxonomy (NCBI): domain Eukaryota; kingdom Viridiplantae; phylum Streptophyta; class Magnoliopsida; order Santalales; family Viscaceae; genus Viscum; species Viscum album. The sequence goes on along the minus strand of OY728129.1, from coordinate 928,242,531 downwards.
AACCATTGTTTACAATGTTTAGAGTTGACACACTATCCCTATTAGTTTATAAATATTGAAACCAGAAAACACACTACCCTCTATTTTGAAAATAACAATCTTATCCCTCAAAAGAATATTTATATAATATTTATCAGCTCAAAATTAGTTGAAACTAACATATGTGTGACATGAATCTCCTCTTTCATCAATGAGATGAAACCCTCCTTTCTAAATAAATTCTACTTCATGTGTAATTCCATCGCAAACTATTCTTCTCCTTGAATTTCTCACCACATGTTTCCTTCTTCTCTCAACACTAACAATGTTGGTTATTGTTCACTTCTAATTATTCCTACATGGACTAACCCTCACTCAAGGTTCCTCTATGAACTCCTTATGTAGACTTCCTCTCTATAAAACCCTATGTGAAGTACCTCTATGTACTATATTCATGTTTTGATCTTTATGGAGAACCTCTATGAACTTCCTATAGTAACTGCTTTTGTGTAGGGTGAACCATAAACTATTTTTCATTGCATATGACTATAATACACAAAATCTTGGCTAACTAAAATAAATTTCCCAATAATGATATTTCATGCTAATTTTTTCCCCTAAAAATGTTCTCATTCATTGATCCTTATATAGGAAGAAACCCCATGAAATCCCATAATCACATAATTAGTGTTTAGACCTTCATAAAATCATAAATTTTACATTTTCTTTAACAATGTTTCATGCTTCATTCCCATTGAATTCTTCTTATATTTACAACCTTTTCCCACAAAATATGAGCCCATTTTTAACTCCCTCCACCATCCCATGAACTCCATATTTGAACTCTTTTCATTTTCTGAAATTCCTTCATATGTATTTAAGTTTTTTCCACACACTTCATTTTTGATGTCCCTAATACATATTTCTTTCATAATTCACTGACCATTAACTTCATACATTGATACACCAATCACATGACTCATATGTGGTAAAAAACTTTCTATGTAAGTTGCATACATTCTACATGGACATGTACTTTCGACATAAAAATCCATCCTTTTCCATTTTTTCCATGAATGCTCCAAATATCTCCAAGTGCTTCCAGAACATCTTTGTCAAGCTAATTTATCCAATATACACACTAGATTGTTATAATCCCAATTTTTTCATTTTAAACAAACACAATAACCCAAATACTCTAAAACAATATATTGAAGGATTTTTTCCCAAAAAATGTATCCAGTTATCATTCTATGATTAGTGGGCCTAAAAATATGTATCCATCTAACACATTGGGTAAAGATTTATATCTCATGATATGTCATGTAAGGGATAGGTGAGTGAACCCAATCCACTATGTTTTTGGGAATAGAGATTAAAACCAATAAAATATTCTATAGTACTTTGTATACTATGTGATGATGATCTTGAAGGGGATATTTTACATACTAATTGATTTCATATGATTATTATTGTAAAAAAATATTTTTTTTGTCACATTATGATCTTATATTTTTATGGATTTTTATTACTAACTCATGTTTCCACACCCCGATAACTAATTCATATGTTATACCAAAATTCATAGGTTATGATTCAAAAATTATGATCCTTGTTTTATTGGGTATGATTTACTTATTATATGTGCATATATGATGACTATGTTATCATACCCATATGTTCATATTATGCTCACTTATTATATTCAATTGATATCCCTTATGTTCAAAACATGCTAAGCATCTGAGCTTAAAGTTTCTTATATTTCCATTCCCTAGGTCAAAAACAAGATTATAACATTTTATATGTCTATAATGGTGTCAAGTATGGTGTAATTATGAAAAAATGTTCATAATGTTATAAAATAATATTTATATGTATCTAATCTCCAAATATACTAAACTTATAGTTTAAATTGGTGTGATTTATTTTGATATGTAATGGATATTCATGTAAAATGTTTTATTATCTATTTATGCATGACTAGTTCATATCTTGTAATATTCTTGAGGACTTATTCATATTGAACATGTTATGTGTTGGTGTGATCCTTGGGATATATTGGTTGAATCCTTATTGAGCACACACCAATTACTATCATCGATGGGTATATTTCATGTTCTCATAGGGTGACTATTATACCTATGTCAGCAAGTGGTATTTTACAGTTAGTCCTTTCAGGACCTGACCATCAACACTAAAAGAGTTTATAACAAAGTTGGATAGAATTTACTTGAGATATGAGAAGATAAACCAGGTGGTCTTTCCTCATATCATTGATAGCATTCAAGTTGTGTTTTTGGAGGATTTACTAGGGTTTTTTCCAAAGCATGAGATTGATTTTATGATTTATATTATTGCAGGCATGAATCCCATATCCATTACACCATATATATTGGATCATGTAGGTTCCTGAAAGCTAAAGGATCATATTAGGGATATCGAGGTGAAAGGTTTTATTCACCTGGGAATGTCCCTATGGGGTGCTCATATGTTATTCGCTATAATGGTGGATATACCATAGCGATTGTGTAAGGATTATAAGAAGAAAATTTAAGTGAGGGTTAATAAAAAGTATCATCTCTCTCATATTCATGACCTCTTCAATTATCTGAGAATATATATGTGGTTATCTAATATTGATTTGAGACTAGGCCATCACCTATTGAGAGTAAGGCCCTATGATATATTACTTACTACATTCAAGAGTAAGTACATCAAATATGATGATTTTTGTTTTTTTTCAGGTTAATAAACATGATAATAGTGTTTATAGACATAATGAATAGGGTTTTATATCTTTATTTGGACTCTTTTTTGGTTATATTTGTTGATGATATCTTGGTTTACTCTCAGTTGATGAAGGGTCACACTTTGCATCAGCAGGTCATTTTTATTACATTAAGGGAGCATCAATTTTTGTAATGATATCAAAGTGTCAATCAAAGATTAGTGAGATGTGATTTATGGGACACATGATATCTGATGTATGTATATCAATAATCATAGATAGGGTTGAGGTTTTGATTTATTGGGATTTACCCAAACATTTCTTCAAAATATTTAGTTTCATGGTCATGGAATTCTATCATCTGATGATTATAGATGAATTTTCTAGATTGGAAGTAGAGATGCTGGGCCTAAAGATAAAGGGGTATAATTTCATTTGGTCAGACGCTAAAGAAATATATTATGAGGAGCTAAAAAAGAGATTGTTTTATTCATTGATCCTGAAGTTAAAAGATCTAGGTAAGGAGAACATGTTTCTTGGTATTTCTTTAGAAGTCAAACTTGGTCAAATACTGATGTGGTGTAACATCCCAAGTAAGTAAAGAATTATGTATTTTCATATCTATTTCTATTTATGAATTAGATAGTGTTTTAGAGTCTTAAAATGAGAATTAATCCAATCTTAAGCATAAAATTCTCTAATATTTTTTAAAGATTATTTTACCTCCTTTTGATGGCGAACCATTTTTAAATATATATTTTGACAATTTTATAAGCTCTATTTTTTCAAAATAAACTTATTCTTTAGGATTGGTACATTGAAATTTACTTTGGATAAATTTTTGGTATTTTTCTGACAATGTTCATTTTTTTATGAATAGTGAAAAATACTGCATTTTACTTCAGAACTGCTTTTTCATCTAATTTAATTATATAGATATATTATCTTTTTAATTGGTTTTAAAGTGTAAATAGAATATATTTTTACCATTTAATCCAATGGTAGTAATTTTAATTAATTTCACTTTGAAATTGGACATAAACAATTGTCAAACTTTTGATAGATATGGATTCTAAAAAACCCGCTATTTGTTTGGACAATAGAAATTATTTTTAAATTAATTACTATAATTCTTGTATTTGGAATTTGGTAAAATGGATTCCTTATTTGGAATCATAAGGTCCAAATTATTTAATTAAGACTCTTTTATTGGACATTATTAATAGTAATGTCGGTAACTATCTTTAATTATCTTGATTAATTAGTAATCCGGTAGTTAAGGGTAATAAAATAATATCATAATAACATAAAATTACCCAAACATGTTTCCTAATGCTACTGGTTGTCTCATTGCCGACCATGGGATGCATTGTGCCAACTTGGGGACCACATGGAATCACTTTTGTGTGATAGTGACATTTTATCTTTTTTTAAAGAAAGTTAAATATAACAAAAGTATGTAGCATCTAAGTAAAACAATTTTAATTTTGTCTACATAAATTATCTCTTAGACAATAAATAGTAATTGGAAAGCTAAAAATATTTCCTACATAATATTATTTTTATAATTTTTAGACATTAAATAAATTAATTTATTTATGACACCATGATGATGCAGTGACTACCTCATTAATGAATGATTTAAATAAAATGAAAAGATAATGTAAAATCTAAGAATTACACTTGTAAAAAACCTATTGTATGGGTGTATTTCGAACTCTTATCACCTTATCCTCAAAATATATCATTGTGGGACCTTTAAAATCCGAAACTCATTTTAAAATAAAGTAACATTTCATGACTTTCCAAGATTTCACTCTATTTATATATGATATATATTATGTCTATGTTTTCCTTATGATTCTGTATTTTTCATTTATGGCATACCTTTATGGTTTTCATTATAGGTAAATGTGATATCTTCATTTTAGGAATTGCGGACTACCACCCCCTCAAAGTGATTTGAATCATTAATGCCATATATGGTACATATAAAGGATGGATTTAATGTTGTTATATATAATATTATACTGTAATTATAATATACCTTTATATCATTATGATTTCACTCCCTTAAATACGAAATAGAAATGAAAGTAGCTTTCATGCGTACGTACGGCTTACCGTCTCCATGAACGGTGCATTTCGTTTATTACCTCTAAATGTTAGGTAATATTATAAATGCATGTATATACTAGATATATATGATATATATGATATATACATCATGAATATAATTATGGATATAATGGATATTTTACCACATGAACAACTTGTAATTATAAGAAGTTTATTTTTGACTCAAGTACCAAAGATCGACAAAATTGGTTGTTATTAACTTAAATAATTACATAATGTTCATAACATGGTAATAAGTGATATAAAAGGAATAATAAACTTGAAAAAGGTTCTTAAGCAAGTATAAATTAACTCTAGTTTTTTATTTATGAGATTAAAGAACAATCGAGTCAAGTCGGACTCGAGGTAAGGGACTTCGTCTCAATCTCCATTCATTGAGACATATTTTGTTTTATACACAACATTCTTTTATACGGTGTATAAACCCTTTTGACTTTTACTTTTATTCAAAAGGAATATTTTTATATGAATCGTTTTACTAAACGACAAAAGGGAATGTTTTTTTGTCATACGTATGCGGCGACAATGACTTCTCCGCCGCTGTGACCATTATTTGAGTTTCAGCTTCCTCTACAAGCCATAACTTTTTTTAAATAAAAAATAAATATCATGTTTTACTTTTATTTTACTTTGGTATTGAAAATGGTTTTGATAATGTTTTTATTATATCAAAGTGTTTTTTGATATCTTGTGATTGAAATGTGGAACTGTTATGTATCCTTTATGCATGTTTTATGTGATACGATTATGTTATGGTTCTTGGGCATTGTTTATGAAGACGGGTGGTTCCATGATAAAATAAGAGTGGGTGATTCCAATATAGCTCTCCAATTCATTGGGAAACATGAAGGAGTTAAAGTCTAAGGTTTCTCTAAAGAGATTTAGGGAATATACTGTGATGGGTATTCCAAACGTAACCCTGAGGGTTACTCCCTAAGTACGAATGTTATGAATGCCTCATGTTACCTTTATGTCTTATGATTTCTATGAGTTATTCATAAACCTTATGATTTCATGAGGTATGTTAAAGTGCTTATGTTTATGAGTAAAGTATGTTTTCAATGATTCTTATGTATACATGAACTAAGGTTTTCTTTCCGTATTTGTATATCCCTTACTAAATTTTTTATGCTCATCCCAAGTTTTTGAAATGTTTTTCACAGGTCAAGGGAAAGGTACATTATGTGATGATAGTGTTGAAGAAGTGTTAAGAAAGAATCCATGTTTTATTTTAAATATGTTTCCTTTGATGGAAAAAGTGAATATTGTCTTTTATGTAACCACCTTGTTTAAATGGGGAATGTAATGCCTGATTTATGATCTAATTCTCTAAAACTCTAAACTTGAAATGATCCTCAATGTGTATTCTTGAAATAACTCAACATTAAGTAATGTTTAAGGTTTGGCCCTTATATGTAGGATGATTGAGTGGTCACTTATAGATCTAGGATATTGAGCCACATGAATTTAACTTTCCAATGAATGATTTAAAGATAATATTAGTGGTGTTCACACTGAGATGATGGTGTAATAACCTTTTGAGTGAGAGGTTTTTAGTATATACCAACCATAATAGATTCTGATATATCTTTTCTTAGAGTAACTTGAACCTTTATCATAGTAAATGGGTTGAGTACTCACTGCCTTTGGAATTCATGATGAAGTATACCTCTGGGAAGATGAACATTATTGTTGATGAATTTAGTAGGAAAACATAGATACATGTAGTATATGTGGTTATTAGTGATTGATAGATGATGTGGATTTTTTGAGTTGTGTCTTAAGGTTTAGGAGTATTATAATAGAGCAACCATGAAATTTTTGATTATTTTTTCCTCACTATATGAGAGGATAAATGACTCATTTATCTAACTAGGATGTTTTGGGATAAGGGAAAATATATTTAATGGAGATTTTACACTTGATTAATCCCTAGACTCTAATAATGTTATTTGCATTTTAGGTCAGGTTGTAGCCCCTAAAAGCATTCATATAGGGATTTTGTGGGTTTCAATTTCCTTGAGATAGTATATTTACCACGGGATTACTAGGATATATCAAGACATATGGAGGAAGTGTTGGTGTATTAGGACATAAAAGAACAAATAAAGGTTCATTTCATAATTATTTACATATCCATGGGTGAAGGCTAAGATTCAATGACCTATAAGACATCTTTATTCACTGCAGATTCTAGAGTGGAAGTGGGATGATGTGAATGTGGACTTTGTGATGGGATTTCTGAGCTTGTCTCATGACAATAATGTAATAAGAGTAATCTTGTACTAGTTGATAAAGGTTACACATTTACTACCAAACTAGGAGGATGTGCGTCGGGTTACGCTGTTCCGCCAGGACGCGTTCGCGCGTGCACCCGTCAACCCGAGGGGATGGGTGCGCGGCTTGTGGTCCCGCAGTCCCGCTTTCCAAGGGCGGGCGGCATTCGTCCCTTATTCAGGAGCGTCTGCTCCTTGATCGAAACCGGGATGATGGGATGTCGGCTCTTCCTTCCTTGGACGTCTCCTCGGAACTCGTCTCCTAATCCGGGTCTCCCTCATAGACTTAAGAATGTTCGTGAATCTCGTTCTCAGCGCCATATCTTCATGGACACCGGTTAATTACGCTGCTTCCGCCCGGACGTTCCAAGGAGTCTGGTCGGGGCAGCAACCTGCGGTGAGAAGGCCGGGTGGCTCTGGGTGCTGGGGGCGTGTCGTAACACTGCGGCTTTGCACGTCTGTCTTCCGTCCCTGATAGGGCTTCTCGAAGGCATGATGGCCTGAGGCATCCCGCACTGGGTGCGGGGAACTGTGTCACCTGAGGTTTTCCTCAGCTTCCCATGTTTAACACGGGGTATGCCGCGAGTTTAACGTCCAGCGGGGACGGCATCGGACCGATCAACACGAAAAGTGGATCAGATGACAGAACCCCTTGCGGGGAACCTCCGACGCTGGGGCCAGCACATGGGCGGCTTCCCAAGTAACGTGGAGTGGAGTGAAGTGGCATGACCCCACCGGGATGTGGCGGCCCGGGTAAGGATCAGGATGGATGATGGAGTGAAGAGCTTGGACCCCGGAGGGGCTTCCTACGTACCGCGCGTTAGCACGGATCAAAGTCAACGTAGTTCGGGTATACAGTTTAACGTCATGCTGGACGTCGGCAAGCCGACTCATGAAGAGGTCGAGGCCGCCGGGCGGAGGATTGAACCGAACCACCTCGCACAGAGGGGGATGGAACGGCCGGGTGGATCACAGTTTCACGTCATGCTGGACGATAAAAGGAGAAATGGAAAGGGGGGGGGGGCTGTGGGGAGGCACCGTGGAGATACACACAGGCAGTCTCCCACAGGGGCGGATTCATAGGTGAATCGACGCAAGCGTCAACCCTGGAGGGGTCCACTGATGGACGAACCGGCGTAAATACGACCGGGACGACCAGGTGGCGGGCTTGAACCTCAGGGAGGCTTCCTACGTACCCTGTATAGAAGACAGGGATCAAAGTCCACGTAGTTCATTCTGTCAGGGCTTACGCACTTGAGGCAGCCCGGATGCGGCAAGACTCAGTTGGAAGGGACTTGGACCGAAAGCAGAAGACACCTCGATCCCAGTCAGACCCTCTACTGGCTTCGGCCGTGGGGAGGTGCAATGGAGATACACATGTGCAGCCTCCCACGAGAAACTAGGGGTTTGTAATACCCTGCCCCCGTAGGGAAAAGCCGCTCCCATCAAATCGTCCCAAAAGGGGGACAATCCCGACATCCCTGCAGAGACGAGCGGGTGGGGGCCACATCCAAACCGGGGAAGACCCTGCGTGCGAGGCACGGGATCGAATGATGCGGACGGTTTAGCGTCTTGCCAGACGAAGTACAGTTTAACGTCGTGTGTTGAGGACGAGGCGGACGGTTTAACGTCTTGCCGGACGAAGTACAGTTTAACGTCGTGTGTTGAGGACGAAACACATGGCAGTTTAACGTCTTGCAGCGCGGACGATGGGGGCTAGGCAGTTTAGCGTCGTGCAGCTTGGACGTATGCTGAACAGTTTAACGTCTTGTAGCTCGGACGATGTACAGTTTAACGTCGTGCAGGACGTATATGCAGTTTAACGTCATGCTGGACGAATATGCAGTTTAACGTCATGCTGGACATACGTGCGTGTCACTTCGCGCAAGCCTGGAGGGCCGCACGGGAAGACAACGCACGGTGCGGGCACCCAGAATGAGGATCATCGGGCGCCACGCAGGCGGGTACCCTCGGGGGGTCAAGGGAGGCGACCCTGGCGGATTGCGCGCAAAAGAGGAGCTTTGCGCGCAAAACCGCGGGTCGGCGCGCAAAATGGCGGGCTGGCACGCAATTGGGCCAGCGCTTCGCGCGCGGATGGTTGGGATTGCGCGCACCGGGCTTCGGATAGCGCGCGGGGGCAACGGCTCATTCTCTAACGAATGGCCACTTTGAAAATGGGGGGTGCGCGCAATCGGGGCGGATTGCGCGCACCCGGGGGCAATTGCGCGCAAGAGGCTTCTTTTGCGCGCAAAGGCCTTCGGGTTGAAATTTATTCAAAGGAAAGGAGCCAAGGGGATTGCGCGCGAAGGCGGACCCCAAGGCTCTATTGCGCGAAAGAAAGGAGGTTACCTGAAGATCGGCATTGCGCGCGGAAGGGGTTGGATTGCGCGAACGAGCGACGCTTCGGATTCTGGCAACCTTCAAAACGTCGGGGGTCGCCTTATATTTATAGGCAACCCCGAGCGCGGAATCCGGTCTCGGGCGCGCAATTCTGTTCGCGGGCGCGGAATCAGGACCCAGCGCGCAAAGGGCGCCGCGCAGGCCGCGGGCGCGCAAAATAGCGCGCCGGCCCAGCGCATTGCGCGCATCCCGGGAGGATTGCGCGCCGCGACTCAACTTTGCGCGCGGGCCTCTGAAATTTCGCGCAAGTCCTCCGGGCCCTCCGGAACGTGTCTCTGACTCCAAATATCACTTCGCTTTCCGCATCCGGAGCTTCGTTTGGGAACAACGGACTTTTCCGGCGTCTACAAAAGCCCCCCCTCGGAATCTGATCGGCGAGAGGTCGCAACGACCGGGTTCCGAGGGAGACGCTGGAATGCCGAAATCCTGGGCTGCGCGGGACTTAGGCGCGCAAAAAGGGGCGTCGGGCGCGAAATTCGCCGCTGCGGTCGCGCAAAGCGCTTTCCGCGCAGCGCGGACCCGGCCTCGCCTATAAATAGGGGCGCTGGGTCCCGCGTTCCGTACTCTGGCCTTCCGCGTGATAAGCTCCAAAGCTCTCGTGCGCGAAATTGCCTCTTCCGGTCGCGAAATTCGCCCGATCGGCGCGCAAAACCATCCGGATTTCGCCTGTTTTTGCGCGAAAACCCGGAACTTTGCGCGACAGTCTTCCCAATTGCGCGTCGTCCACTTGGATTGCGCGCCAGCCTTCAAACTTCTCTACCAGCCTCGTCCGATCCCGCACGCTTCATCCCTTAACCCGCACGACTCCCGAAACTTCTGAGATGGCCGCGCACAGAGGAAATGAGGGGGATGCCGCCACTCGCAGGGCTGAGATGGCGACGAACGAGGAGGTTTACGGAGCCAAGGAGATTGTTTCCAACAATCAATCCTTGTTCGACTTACTGACGCGGGCCCAGAAGACATATCCCCTGTCAGACAACCTGCCGCTCTGGAACTTCGGCATCCTAGATGAGGTTCCGGTGCCAGGGTTCGAGATTGATGCGCCGCGGACCTGGGTGACCCGGGAGGACGAGCTTCTCCGCTATAACATCACCAACAATGGGCATCATGCTAGGGAGACCAGACACTTGGATGTCTATGTCCTGAACCCGAGGACGCGAACCATTGATGGGGGTGAGCCTGCTGCGGAGAATTCTCCAGCCCTCTACTCGAGCATATATCGCCAGAGCGTCACGGACGACACCAAGGGCTGGCTGAAGGACTGGGACTTGCGGTCTGGGGGCAACTTCACCAGTGAGTGGGCCTGGGCGTTCTGGGTACGCCACACTTGCGATCACTTCGCAGAGGAGCTGCAGTACATCGGCCTGTTCGAGGCGGTGTGGACGTCGCAGTTCCACTTCTACCAGCAGTCCGAGCTCGGGCCGGAGCTGTTCACCCGATGGTCTCCGGATACCAACACCTTCCATCTTCACCATGGGGAGGTCGACATCGGTCTCTGGGACATCCACTGCATCGGACGTATCCCGCTGGAGGGCTACCAATACGATGAGTTCCTGCCACCGAAGAACACCTGGGAGGACAGGTCACGGACTCCCATCCTGACCTGGCATCTGCTTGACCTGGCTACGCAGCGGCTCGGGATCAAAGACTTCCAGAAGGACATAGCCTACAAGGAGTGGTTCGGCCAGTTCTTGGAGCATGACCCGGCGGTCAAGATGCCAGGCAGGGGGAAGCGGTGCCCGACCGCAGCTCAGAGGAGCCGGAACGGGTCGTACTGGCGGGTCCTGGAGACGGGTGACTACCGCTCATGGGGGTACCGCGTCATCGAGGCCCGGGACCCAAATGTCTGGTACGTGGCGTTCCTGGCCGCCTTTCTGAGTGGGTGGCTCCTGCCAGTGCGGGACGCGAGAATGGGCGTTCGCCCGGCGACACTGGCGATGGCAGGCGCTATGGCCGCCAACAAGAGATACAACCTCGGGGTCCCAGTGCTGGCGAGGCTGTATGCCATCCTGGGACGCATCTCACGAGGGGGGTCGCCACGAAGGATCTGTGGGCCCTTTCAGTTCTTCCACGGCTGGGTGGCTGCTCACCTCGGTGGGTACACGTTTCCGAACGCCATCATTCCTCCGGGCAACGGCCTGCGACCCTCCCTGCTGAACATCGCGGGGGTCGCTCCGATGACCCTAAGTGAGGAGGGCGTGCGGATCCGGATTGGCAATCATGCCAATTTCAACTTCAGCCCGTTCCCCACTCCCGTCGGCCAGATGATCGACAATGGGCAGGGTCCGCTGGAGCAGCATGAATACTTCCTGAACATGCGGGGCGGGGTGCTCGTGGCTCGGATCGACGGGAAGGTGATCTGCGAGCCTTACGTGCCGACCCAGTTCGTCAGGCAGTTCGGGTGCCTTCAACGGATGCCGAAGAGGGTATTCACTGCTGTCCGGGAGGAGACGAACCCTGGCGTCCTTCGCCAGATGTGGCTGATGTTTGCCGCTTTCGGCTCTGGCGACGTCATCACTCTCCCTCCTACCGGAGTTGACGCAGGCTTGGCAACCGAGTACGCCGAACACTGGGCCATCGCGTACCCCGAGGGGCTTTTGCGGAAGCTAGTTCGGCGGCTCGAGGTTACCCGTGCGGAGACCGGGCGTCAAGGAAGGAGGCAAGGCGCCGCCACACGGGGGAGAACGGAGGCGCGCCAAGCAGCGGAGCCGGCGCGGGCAGGGACTTCGGCGGCGGGCACATCGCGAGCTGCCGCCACGACCTCAGCGCCCAGAGAGGGGGCACGTGCGGTGGTCGACGAGCGGCCCGGGAAGCAGGTGAGATGTCTGCTCGAACCATTCCATGATGCGGTCTTCCCGGCGCTGTGGTCGGCCTGGATGACTCTGCGGCAGTCACTGGGGACCGACGCCATCTGGCGAAAGATACTCAGAGAAGGAATCTATCTGCCAGAGGTCGGGTGCCTCCAGATTGCCGACAGAGTAGACTTCAACCGGCAGTATGCGTATCTGACGGCCATGGACGAGTACGCGCGCCAACGTGGTCAGTGCGCGGATCCATCCCTTCTGGTGAAGGTGATGCTCGGTCTCGAGCCCGCTCCGGAACAGATGCCGCCGGAAGAAGATGACAGTAGCAGCGACTCCGAAGAAGAGGAGGAAATGGGGGAGGATGAAGGCTCCGAGGGAAGGTCCCATCGGGGGAGCCCGCGGGAGAGCGGCGAGGTGGCCGGCTCTGACAATGTTGATGTCACTGAGCTCCTCGAGGTCCGCTTCTATCCCTACTCAACCTGCTTCATCCATTCTCTTATGCAGCCTCTAACCCGTTTCTCCATCCTTCTCAGGAGCACACGGATGTCGGTCAGGCGTTCTCAACAGGAGTAGGAGAGGCGCCAGCAGGACAAGGCGGGGGCCAGGCACCCATTATCGAACTGACAAGCGCTAAGGGGTCCCCTGCTGCAACTGTTCCTGCGGCGACCGGGATAGCGGAAGATGACGCTCCGAACTCCCGTAAGTCTCCCTACTTTACTGCTGGTGCTTGCCGTTGACGATCCGTGACTTACCATGGCATGCCCTGCGCAGTGATCTCAACACTGGAGGCTCATCGGGTTGCCGAACCCGGGCCATCTACGAGTGGACCAGTGGTGGACATGCCGCCTGCTCCGGAACAGGCTTCCCAAACCGAGCCGGCCCCACCAACTGCTGATCAAGGGGTTGCGGACGTCGGCGGTGCTGCCACCGGAGAGAGGTTGGGGGCTGAAGAGGGTGTCAGCGCCGCTGGGGAGAGAGAAGAAGGTCGCCCGGATGTTGGGGAACCTATCCCTCGTGAGGACCTCCCAGGGGCGGACCCTGCAGCAGACCTGCTGGCTGCCTTCCCTGCCTACCGGCATGCCGATCCCGAGGAGATGGACGACTCGGACACGGAGGCGGTCGAGGAGAGCCGGATAGCGCGCCGTAGGGGGTGGAAGTGCATCCAGCGCTTCCTCAAGCGAGACCCGTCGGAGTGGCTGGGGCGCATGGGATCACTTTAAACCTGGCTGCGCTTTCTGTGCGCCGGGGGAGCTGATGCTCAACGCCTCCATCTAACGGTCCGTGATTTCATGGCCGAAAAGATGCGCGAGAGCTGCCGGCGTGCCGACGTCACACAAAGTCGGGACATGTCGGAGAGCACGCGGGCGCTCCTCGCGGCGGAGCAGGAAGTCCGGCGCCTCGAAGGGCAGGCGGCAGAGAAGGAGGCCTTCGTCGCAACGTGTACCGAGCTTGTGGAGCAACTAGCAGCCCAGCTGGTTGACGCTCAGGTACAGCTGACGGAGGCGGGCCAACAGATGGTCACAATTCAGGTCGAGCGGGAGCGTGCACAAGCCAGAATCGACGAACTGCGCGCTGCGACCGCCGACGAAGAGAGGGCACGCAGAGAGCGAGAAGCAGCTCTGGAGGCCACCAGCCAAAGGGTAGCGGCATTAGAAAGACTCATTCAGCACGCTAATCCCTAAGGGCTTTGTTTTGCCATTCCCAAAACTTTTTCTTCCGCTACTTTGATCCATCTGTATGAATCAATATATTTATCTGCATCTTTTGGTTTAACATGCTCAACCACAATTCGTTGTCTTGCGGGAGTGTTAACCAAGCATCAGGCATCCATAATTGGGCCTGGATTGCTGGAGAAAAGAGGGAGGTCATTCCTAGGAAAGGAGACCTCAGACCTAATCAATGTATCATCCCCCCAACTTGTTCCAACACACGAGCGGGACAACGCTAGGGGCGTTGAGATTTTATCCGAACATAGGGAAATGAGAAAGGGTGAATCGCGTGTCCCGAATCCAGACACCCACAACGGTTGGCCTTCCAGGAAATGCCCAAGACGGTAGGCGGACAGTGGATCGACCATAACAACTGCAATAGACGGACCGAAAAAGGTCATCATTCATATTGCAGGAGGCGGACCACATGTCATCATGAATACCGCTTTGGGGTTCCTTCAGACACAAGGGTGGAAAATCCAGATCAACAGGGCATGCGAAGCGTGGGGCGAAGTGACGGTTTGTTCGGACAGAATCCAACGCTCTCAAAATTGCGCCACCGTGGGGAAAGCGTATTAGGCGGATGCACTAATCTGGCCGTGAATCACCTCAATTCTCAGACAGCACCTCTCTGACGAGGAAACCGTCGCTTCCCATCATTGCGATGGGGCATCCCGAGCTGAATCGGGGAGAATATCACAACTGCACCACTCTACCAGAAGCCAGGCCAGACGGCCGGCGACGAGGAGGGGCGGGACTTAACGATCCCTGAGGCTGGACCCGAGTCGGAATGCCCGGGCGTTCCTACGTACTCCATCAGGCTGGAGATCAAGCCACACGTAGTTTTGAGAGTGCAGTTTAACGTCATGCAGGACGTAGGACCCCATTTGGGGAGATCTTAGTTTAGGGTCGTAGAGCTCGGACCATAGGGGTAGATCTTAGTTTAAGGTCTTAGAGCTCGGACCATAAGGGCTAGATCTTAGTTTAAGGTCTTAAAGCTCGGACCATAAGGGTGGATCTTAGTTTAAGGTCTTAGAGCTCGGACCATGGGGCTAGATCTTAGTTTAAGGTCTTAGAGCTCGGACCATAAGGGGAGATCTTAGTTTAAGGTCTTAGAGCTCGGACCATAAGGAGAGATCTTAGTTTAAGGTCTTAGAGCTCGGACCATAAGGGGAGATCTTAGTTTAAGGTCTTAGAGCTCGGACCCTAAGGAGAAATCTTAGTTTAAGGTCTTAGAGCTCGGACCATAAGGAGAGATCTTAGTTTAAGGTCTTAGAGCTCGGACCATAAGGAGAGATCTTAGTTTAAGGTCTTATAGCTCGGACCATAAGGGGAGATCTTAGTTTAAGGTCTTAGAGCTCGGACCATAGGGACCTCAAAGTACGCCGCATCGTGGTCCTATCCCCTGGATATGCGAAGATGCACTGAGGGATAGTGGCAAGAGTGTCTAGGTTTCGCCTGGCCGGAATGGGAGGTGGAAAATGTGAATCATGCGGCCATTCATTCAAGGACTGGGGGCACCGGCGTAATGATATGGGAGTACTGCCGACCGTGGCGGAAAAGCAGCATCAATATCGCACTAACCGTTGGTGGAATGAGGCAGCAAACGAGCATCGACCGCTCAATCGCAGGATTCATATCGATTTGCTGCCCGAGGCCATTGGGGGTACCGGCCCGAGTCGGTGGGAGAGCACTGAGGCATTGTGTCCGAACCGTTCACGGGGGCTCCACCCAGGGCGTAGACGATGGGTCCGAATGAAAGGGAGCACGAAGCCTGAAAAGTGGAAGAAACCTGACCAAACGGATCCTGACCCTCCTGGCAATAAACCAGAGTACTCTTGACACCGGTGGGCCACGGCAAGGGGTCGGGGAACACGCCTTGAGGGTGACCTGAAGGCGGGGATTCCCCAGAGAAGGGGGAATCTCTAAGAGGTGGGGGGCTGGACCCGAAGTTTCAAACATCCGGGCGTTCCTACGTATCCCATAAGGATGGGAATCAAGCCGCACGTAGTTCTTGAAGCACGGCGCAACACGATCGGGCACCAGCGCGGGGAAGAGTGTGGGTCTGACCCTCGCACACAGAAGGAGTGGCATTTGATATTTCTTGTTTGTCCTTAAAGATGAATGGTTTTTCTTTGTGCGGCGACATGCCTGTGATTGAGAAATCTCTGGCGTCGCCACAATAATCAAGCCATGGAAGGCATTGATGAATGGCGTGGTCATTAACCAGCGCCCAACATGAGTGTCCCCCGAGGAGGACATCACGATGCAGTGCCGTTTCTCGTCGGGCGGCCAAGACGATCACAGTTTACGGTCGTGTGGTAGGACCGGACAACACAGTTTAAGGTCGTGTGGTTCGGACCATGGAGGAACCCGCTTATCGCGGTATGGCGGACACGGCGGAGGTGGGAACATACCCAGCCCTATGGTCACGCACGATTCCAGGAGAAGAGTCTTGGGATAGGGGTCTGCGTATGTCCATCACCCGAGGGGCAGAGATGCTAGCCTCCAGATATGCTGGGCCCAGAACGCAATTGTTCGGGCGACTCCCTCCTCCTTATGGGGACGAGGGTCCAGCTACGCATGGCCCTTAGGGAGGATACCCGCATATATCCTTGGTGCTCAGATCATGGGAGCCTCGAACGACATCATTACCTTGGTTGGTCTGCCTAACGTGTAGAGGTGTACTGGAGGTCAGTATGAAGAGAGTGTCGAGATTCCACTACAACGCACAAAGGCAGAGTGTGATGAGGACTGCGCAACCAATGTTCAGAGCCTGAAAGAGCCGACATGGCGATCAAGGATGTTGCTGACGCATTCGCAACAAAACATCCGATCGCGTCAGCCTAAGACGGGGCAAGCAAACGAGCATCAACCGCTCAATCGCAGGATTCATATCGATTTGCGGCCCAAGACCCGCCGGTAAATCGACCCGGAGCGGTGGGAGAGCACTGAGGCATCGTACCCAAACTGCTAACGAGGATCCCTTTGAGTGAAGGCTCGAACAAGAGGAAGCGCGGGGCCTGACAAGCAACACAGGACTTGTCGGGATTGAATCTGACACTACGAGTCATAGACCGAAGCACCCAAAGCATGTTAACAGATCTCCGGAAAGGGTCGGAGGACTCACCCTGAGAGAAACCGAAGGGGGGCAGATCCCCATGATCAACCGAGAGACGGGGCTGGACCTGAGACACAAGCGTCCAGGCGGTCCTACGTATCCCATAAGGATGGGAATCAAGCCGCACGTAGTTCTTGAGAGGCAGTTTAACGTCATGCAGGACGATGAGGGGTGTGAGGTAGTCCCACACACGGGGGAGGCGTACGGCGCGGCCAATAGACCAACGCGAATGAGGACATAATCCCCCGCTCACACGATACGCCTCGCACAAAAGAAGGGGAACTTGGGCCAGAGGGCCGACGCGGGATAGAGATTCCCGGGAAATGGGGCTGGGCCTGAAACATGAATGTCCAGGCGGTCCTACGTATCCCATAAGGATGGGAATCAAGCCACACGTAGTTCTTGAAGTGCAGTTTAACGTCATGCAGGACGAAAAGAGAGAAAAAAGGAAGGGGGGAGCAGAAGGCATCCCCAAACGTGGGGGGGCGTACAGCGTGACGAGCAAACCGACGTGAATGAGGGAATAGCCCCGCGCTCACACCATACGACGCACACCCGGGGGCAACTGGGCCAAGGGCCCGAGCTGGGATGGAAATTCCCAAAAGATGGGGCTGGGCCTGAAACATGAAGGTTCAGGCGGTCCTACGTATCCCATAAGGATGGGAATCAAGCCGCACGTAGTTCTTGAGGGGCCGTTTTACGTCATGCAGGACGAATGCTGAACAGTTTAACGTCTTGTAGCTCGGACGTAGTGCAGTTTAGCGTCATGCAGGACGAAGCACTTGGCAGTTTAACGTCTTGCAGCGCGGACGAATGCTGAACAGTTTAACGTCTTGTAGCCTGGACGAATGCAGTTTAACGTCGTGCAGGACGTAGGCACACTCAGACAAAGTACTGCTTGAGGAACCTAGCGTTGGTGGGAGGAGTGACACGCTCACCATCCATAGTCGCTAGGGAGTACGCGCCATTGGGATAGACCTTGTGGACAACAAAAGGTCCCTCCCACTTGGGCTCCAACTTGGGCGGCTTCCTGTCGGGGATCATTGGCGCTCTTAGGGCTAGCACTAGATCACCAAGTAGGAAGGAGCGGAGGCGAACCTTCTTATTGAAAGCTCGAGCCATTCTGCTTTGATGCCTCTCCAAGTTGTGCAAAGCGCGAAGTCTATTCTCATCCAGTGCTTCCAACTCGACTAGACGGGCTTCAGCGACTCTGTCCGGCGCTTGCTGGTCGTAGACCGCAGTGCGCAAGGACGGCAACTGGATCTCGATGGGCAGGACGGCCTCAGCTCCATACACCAGGGAATAAGGGGTCATCTGGGTGGAATTGCGAGTCGTCGTCCGATAAGCCCAGAGGGCGTTGGGGAGCTTGTCCGGCCAACTCTTCTTGTTCTGACCAACCATCTTTTGCAGAATGTTAGAGAGGGTTTTGTTAAACGCCTCGATCTGTCCATTCGCCTGCGCATGATAGCGAGATGTATGGTTCGAGCGAATGTTATACTTGGCGTACAACTTCTTCAACTCGGCTGCTCGGAAATTGGTTTCGTTATCCGTGAGGATAGCGTGAGGCACTCCAAATCGATAGATGATGTTGGAGGTCACGAAGTCAGCGATCGAACATGATTTGACCTCTCTGAGCGGAACCGCTTCTGCCCATTTGGAGAAGAAGTCCGTGGCGGTCAGAATGAACCGGCACTGGCGAGCTGTCGCCGGCAGGTAAGGTCCCACAACGTCCAGTCCCCAGACTGCAAAGGGCCAGGAATACCTTGTGGTATGGAGAGGCTCCGGCGGCCGATGCACAAAGTTCGCATGAACCTGGCACGCATGGCACCTCCTGGCATACTCGATGCAGTCATGGATCATAGAGGGCCAGAAGTATCCCAACCTCCGAATCTGGTGGGACAGCTTCGGCCCAGTCTGGTGGGCGCCACACGAACCAGCATGAACCTCTTGCATGACTCGTGGGATCTCAACTCCCTGAAGGCAACGGAGGAGAATACCATCAAATCCGCGTTTGTAGAGGATCTGCTCCAGGCCGGGACTGCTCTGGAGGACGAACTGCGATGCGCGGCGTCGAACTCGCTCGCGCTCGGCCCGATCCGATGGAAGAATGCCATGCTGGAGGTACTCAACCAAAGGCGTCCTCCAATCAGGGGCTGATCCGACTGTCATGTCTGGGGTACTCGGGGCTCCGGGCAGAGGGGCAACCGTGGTGAGATTACTTACCAACGGGCCGCGATCTTCTTCCGGGATAACGGGAGCGATGAGCCTGCGGCGCGTCACGCGGACGATCAGGTTGTCCTGTTCAGGTTCCGCAAGTGACGCAGCAAGGCTGGCCAAAGCATCTGCTCGACCGTTCTGTGACCGGGGATCATGGACAATTTCCGGCCGAGAAGGGAACCGGGCCATCAGAAGGAGGGTGCACTCCATCAATGGCACAAGTTCCGGCTTCCTGACAACGTAGTCGCCATTGATCTGCTTAACGACCAGCTCGGAGTCCCCTTTCACGCACAGACGGGGCACGTCGATCTCGAGATCCAACTCGAGGCCGGTGATGAGGTCATGGTATTCCGCCTCATTGTTGGTACAGCCCTCTGACAACAGGAAAGAGTATGGCAGCACGGCTCGCTCCGGGGTAATGAAGACGATGCCCAAACCCACTCTGTTGAGCTTAGGATTATCGAGTCTTCTACCGGTGGGGCTCCGGGATGCACCATCAAAGTGCATCTGCCAGCATGGATCGGCTCGATCAACCGAGAGAATGGTCTCATCAGGAAAGCCTAGATCCAGCGGCTGATCCGCGGAGGTCGGGTGAGCGGCCAGAAAGTCTGCCAACGCTTGCCCTTTGATGGCCTTCTGAGACACATACCTGATGTCGAACTGCTGGAGAATCACAGCCCACCGCGCTAGGCGGCCAGTCAACATAGGCCGGCTCAGGATATATTTCAACGGGTCTACCCGAGAAACCAACTGTACCTCATGGTGCTGCAAGTAGTGCCGTAATTTCTGTACGGCAAATACGAGCGCCAGGCAGCTCTTCTCGATGGGGGAATACCTAACTTCCGCATCGAGGAGCATGCGACTGAGGTAATAGAGGCTATTCTCTGTTCCCTCGTTGTTCTTCTGGGCGAGAAGGGCACCCAGGGACCGTTCCAGGGCGGTCACATAAAGGACCAGCGGCTTTCCGGATACGGGCGGCATCAGGACCGGAGGTTGAAGCATGTACTGCTTGATTTCCTCGAAAGCGGTCTGACACTCTTTATCCCATACATAGGTGGCACCTTTCTTCATAAGCCGAGAAAAGGGCTTACACTTGCCGACCAGATTCGCGATGAATCGGCGTATATAGGCTAAGTGGCCTTGGAACCCTTGCAGTTCCCGGACGGTACTCGGGGGAGGCATCTGGCTAATCGCCCTGATTTTCTCTGGGTCGATCTCAATACCCCGGTATCTTACCACAAATCCAAGGAACTTTCCGGAGGTGACCCCAAAGGCACACTTCAACGGGTTCATCTTCAGGCAGCGAGACCGGAGGAAGCTGAACACTTTCTCAAGATCTTTGAGATGGTCCCGACGCCGGTGTGATTTGACAACCAAGTCGTCGACGTAGCATTCCACTAGTGTGCCGAGGATTGGCTTGAATATGCGGTGCATCGCCCGTTGATAGGTGGCACCTGCATTCTTCAGGCCGAAGGGCATGACCCGGTAGCAAAAGGTACCTTGGGGGGCCCTGAAGGCAGTGAACTCCTCATCCTCAGGGGCCATCCGAATTTGGTTGTATCCGGAGTATCCATCCATGAAGGAGAGGGCTTGGAACCCTGCCATGGCATCAATCAACAGCTCTGTCACTGGAAGGGGAAAATCATCCTTCGGACAGTGGCGGTTGAGATCGCGGAAGTCGATGCAGACTCTAATCTGCCCGTTCTTCTTCCTGACCGGCACAATGTTGGCCAGCCATTTGGGGTACTGAACTTCCCTCATGAAGTTGGCTTTGATAAGCTTTTCAACTTCGGCCTCAACCATGGCACCGTGGGATGGGTGCATCTTCCTGGGAGGCTGCTTGAACCCGCGATGGTTCGCCGGGAGACCAAGGCGGTGGACGGCTACCTGAGGATCTAGCCCCGGCATCTCGTCATAGCCCCAAGCGAACACATCACGGTGCTGCCTGAGAAAGTCCACGTACTGCTGCCGCTCCTCAGAGGGCATGGCGGCACTAACCAACGTGGGTCTTGGATCGGCCTCGGTTCCAAGGTTCACCTGTATTAACTCATCGACCGTGGCGGGGACGCCCTCCTCAAAGGCTGGGGGTGCATCTTCCACGTCCTCTCCACTCGGGGAGGGATCGTCCACGGGAGAGACTGCGTTGGCAACTGCATTGGGGCTACCAGATCCTGCTGGGCCACTGGTGCTGGCGCGGGCGGTCGCGGCCATCTCATCAGGAGACTCACGGACCGTCAAGACCATGGCGACGTCCAACCGGTGAATCGGGAGGACGTAAGCGTCATCCAGACTTGCCCAGGGATCGCTTGCAACAGCGACAGGCTCAACCTCACCTGCCAGGATCTGCTTATCCTTGCTCTTGTAATAGTCCGCGTCCAGATAGCGGGCTTCACATGAGGCAAAAGGAGAGGCATCTCCTTGAAGCACGCCTACTCGACCATTAAGGGAGTATTTGAGGCATTGGTGGTATGACGAGGGAACCGCCGCGTGAAGGTGAAGCCATGGCCTGCCCATCAATGCGTTATACGCAGTGTCCTGAGAGACTACCATGAATTCGGTGTTGGAAACCAAATCACCGAACTGGGTCTTCAAACGTATCTTGCCGACCGGGGTTTGCTCGGTGCGGTCGTACCCCTGGATCCTGAGGTCGGAGGGAATCAAGTCATCCTCAGACAACCCCAATCTCCGGAGCGTCCGAGTTGGAATCAGGTTAATCCCGGACCCCGTGTCGACAAGACAGCGCCGGACTTCAAGGCCATTGAACTGGCCAGTGACATACAGCGGACGAATGTGTCCCTGTATAGGAGGGTCCTCATCCTTACCAGAGAACGAGATAACTGCCTGACATTCGGCGTCCTCGATCGTTTCGGCGTGAAAGGCCTCTGCAGCCGCAACCTCTGTCTCAAACTGGAGGGGGCTTTTCAGGGCTTCAGCGAGTGCCTCGCGCATCTCAGATGACATGCGCAGAGCCTCAAGGATGGAGAGCCTTGCTGGGATGTCGGCCAAGTGCTTCAGGACATCATACTTTTTGGCCAAGCGCGAGCCCCTGGTTGCAGGAGGTTGCTCTGCGGTTGGTGGCATGACGGGCCTTGCCGGTTGGATCGGCGGCCGACTGGTACTTGGCGCATCTCGCTGTTCACTGGTCGCAGTTCGGGAAATGGTCACCGTACTGGAGTCAGGAGGCCGGGATGGACTCGTGGCAGGGCGGAGCTGGTCGCGACGCGGCTGAGGCGGTTCTGCCTGGTCCCACACCACAAACAGTGGCGGAGGCAAATCCGTCATCCCCGAATGGGGGGCCTGCGCACGCTGAGCTCGATCTTGAGCCTGTTGCCTAGTCTCAGTGGCATGCACGGCCTGGCTGGAGGTACCAACGGCTGTGCCCCGGCGACTCCTGTTGCTGCGGTTCTTCCGACGGTGGCGACGACCGGGGACACTAGGGAGGTCCACCTGGTGTTCTTCAACGTCGGGAACCGAAAAGGGATTTACCAGCTCGACGGTGTTAACCGAAGCGTACCCAATACCGTCATCGGACGAATCATCCATCACCGGGAGGATCCGAGGAGGGACCCCCATCTCCGGGGGCATGAAATCGCTGAGAGTACGGGATAGTGGCGGAACTGGCGGGGTGCGCTCTTCCTTCTTGCGCTGCCGCCGTTTGCTCCTCTTGGAGGAGGCAGACTGGGACGACGATGCCGAAGCAGCACCCGCAGGTTCTGGGGGCTCAGGCTGATTCAAGCGCGCACGGATGATTCCATGGGCGCGAATGGTCGTCTTGCGGGCCATCCAGTTATTGTACTTCTGGGGTCCGCGGTTGGAGACCAGCTGCCATTCGTCCTCGTTGCCACTATCGTCATCTGATCCCACGAATACGCCCGCCACTTGTGCCGGAGCTGGGCCCAACCTGATTACATTGTTGTTAATCTGGTCTTGGAGCCAGTACTTAAACACATAGCACCGCTGGATGGTGTGCCCCAAGGCTCGATGGTAGGGGCAGTAGCGGGGGTTATTCGTAAGATGTGCCTCCTCTGGCTTCCAACACTCAGGCAGTCGCACAATCCTCTGCTCCAGGGCGCTCCGGAAGTAACCGGGGACCTGATCCTCATGAAATGAGTAAGTCAGGTGTCGCGGGCCCCTGGGAGCATGGTCTTGACGAGGGGCTGGAGGGGCCGGCCGAGGAGGTGGGCCCTGATTATCTCGCCTGGGTTGCGGCGGTACATTACGCGGAGGGGCCGGCCGGTTCTGGGGCTGCCGCTGCTGGGCCGGGAACTGAGCCCGTGGAGGCGGATTCCTGTAAGGCTGTGGAGATGGTCTCGCCGGCAGCAGCTCCAACGGCCTGGGAGCCTCTATCTGGGCCACAGCAGCGGGCTCAGCCCTGCTGGCTCTCCTTGCAGGAATCATAGGAGGCAGCGGGTGTGCCTGGCTGGCCTGTTGCAGAGCTTCCTCAAGACGTTGAGCTTTGTCCGAGAAGTCCCTGAACCCTCCGGGGTAATTCTGAGTGATCAGGGAAGGGACCAGCTCGGCCTTGACGTTCCCGACGCACATTGTCAGCAACTGCTCCTGAGTCAATGGCATGTCAAGGGAATACGTTAGACCCTTCCATCGGGCGACGAAGTCCGCGACTCGCTCATCAGGCCTCTGCTTGCACTTGAAGAGGTCTGCGATACTCGTCTTCCGGGTCGTGGAACTGAACTGGTAGAGGAACTGTCTACGGAGGTCCTCCCAGCTGGTTACCGACCCGACGGGGAGCTGGCTGTACCAGACAAATGCTGGCCCTTCCAGTGTCTGAACAAAGCAGCGAAGCTTAGCGGCCTCCTGCTGCGCCGGAGTCCCCAACATAGGCCCGCACCTCGAGTTGAAGTTGGCTAAATGCTGTGGCGGATCTCCAATTCCGTTGAAGGGAGCGAAAGTGGGATTCCCGAATCCCGGAGGCGCCGGCATGTCATCCACCCATGCTGGGTAGGGCTTGCCGTCTGGTGGGATCGCCACCTGCCGAGTCTCCAAGGCTTCCAAGAGGGCAATGAGTGCCGCCATCGGATCGTCCGGACATGGGTTCCAGTCCTGGCGAGGATCTCTAACCACGAGTGCATTGCATGGCCCTTCAATCGGGTCGTCGACCGGGTCGTCGAACTCGGCAGCTCATGGGATGGCGGGCGGAGCGGCCCTTGGGGCAGCGGGAGGAATCCGAGCGGGATCTCTCAGGTAGTCACGCCGCTCGGGAGGGTGTGGCGAAACATACCGCGCCCTCTTGCCGTAGGCAATGGCCTCTCTCCTGTCGGCGAACACGGCGTAATTACGGTTGCCCGGGAGAGTCTCATCGAGGAGCGGTTGTTCCGGTCCCTGCTGTCCTGGCCTGGGATCACCGTAGTCAGGCCGCCGTTCTGCAGCGCGCTCGGCGAGGAGCTGGTCAACCAGCTTCTTCTGTTCGGCGAGCTGCTGACGTAGCGTAGCCTTCTCGGGATCCTCCTCTGCCCTCTGCATGGAGGCAGATGGGTCGGCGGGCCTTATAGCCTCGCTGTGCTCTTTTCCTTTGCTGACGTTTCGGCTCAACGTCAGTGCTTCAGTGGGCGCGGGGAGCCCCAGGAGGTTCCTCTGATGACGAGTAACTCTCACTGATGGGTCTGACGACGGCTTGTCTTCGGGGGGGAAGCCCCCGTCGAGAAGTTCCAAGTCGTTCCCCTCTCCCGACAGGTCAGCCATATTGACCGTTCCTGTCCCTGGGGATATACCCTCAGGGCCACCCAGCGAATCGGGTTGTCGGCGGATCACACTGAAGCGTAGGGCAGCGTACTTCCCCCATCCACGGATATACACGTGGGGAGTGGCTTCCTCGATAACTTTGCGGAGTACTTGAAAACACTCAACGCATCGTTGTTGGAGGGCCTCATGGTGCCCAAATGACCCGGGGTGCCGAACCGCGGGGAGCATGGCCAGGTCAATTTGATGGCACTGCTCACCAATATCCTCCAGGTGTGCTTGACTCCCGGGGTATGGCATTTGTAGGCGGTGAAGACAGGAGCGAGTCTCCCGGAGAGTTCGGCGGAAGCATTCGAACTCATCCGGGGTGAGCGATTCGGGTGCACCAAAGCCCGGTCCTGCGACTGGCCAAAACTTCTCAGGGAAGTGGCCCTCTGCAAGGACGGTCCAGAAGCTCCACGACTCAAACTCGGGACCCAGATCTCCTTGGTCCTCTTCAATGGCTGGGAACGGACGGGAAACTGGTAGTGGTGCCGAGGCGGGCCGCCGGGCTGACGGGCTGGCCGGCGGTGAATACGGCGAGCAGGCCGATTGGCCTCCATATCCCGGGCCGCCCTCTGAGGGTGGCGGTGCCCTGGCTACCACATCACGATAGGACGGGCCGGCGAGCAAACATCCTGTCGTAGCATCGGTGCTCGCCGAGGGCGCACCAGATCGTGGTTCGACCGTCGGTCCCCAGAAAAAGTCTCCGGCTTCTCCGATCGAGACGGAAGGCACTTCTGGAGGGGCCGGTACCAACCGCAAGTTTGATCCTTGGGGGTCTACCAGGCCCTCGTTACTCCGGATATACCTTCGGAGAGAAGCGGGGATCACATCGATCTCGCTCTCGGGGAGCACGAGGCTGACGTGCCGCATTCCTACCCCTGCCCTTGACTGGCGGGATTGGGGAAGGGGCTCTGTCGCCGAATCGTACTCCGCCTCTGAGTCAGAGAAGCAAACCGGTCGGATCTCTGTCCGGAATTCCGTAACATTCTTCCCTCGGCGTCGACGCCTTGCCTTCCTGCCCCTGGGTGGTTCTTCGGGGCAGGGCTGATCTCTGTCCTGGCGTCCTCCGGCCGCACTGGTGCTGGGGCCAAGAGGACTGGGAACCAAGGTGCGAGGGGCACCGGGACAGATATCAAAGGGGACGCGGGGAGAGATGATTCCGGGCAGGCCTTCGGGCCGGGATCGGAAGGTGGGATGACCCATGCCTCCTGGATCGGCCACACAGAGTAGATCCTGCCGGTGAATAGCGCTACCGCGAGATGGTCCGCGGTGGCTACTGCCAGTGCCAGCAACCGGGAGAGTCGACCCAACCTGCCTTTGGGGCGGTCGGGGCCTCGATCCAGGTCGGGCATAGGAGTTCCCCCGCTCAGGATGCACAGAGGCCTGGCGACTGGAGCCAGCAGTGGCTTGGGCCAATGCGGCCGCTGTTGCTAGAGCCCCGAGGTGGGCATCCTCTTCCGCTCGTGCCCGACGTTGGCGTCGAGACAGACGAGTCGGGATGAGCGGCGCGGGCAGGTGGAGAGCCCGCTCTTCGACTGGAGAGGCCTGGCGGCGGTGTCGCCGTGGCCTGGCGGGAGTCCTTACCGTAGATCCCTGAAGCGAACCCCGGATAGGGTGATCCCGGGCATCTTCCACCTCATCCGCATAGGGAAGGGAACTGTCAGAGCGCTCTGGGGATAAACTCCCGAAGCGATTGGACGTTGAGGTAGGCAGCGGTGCCTCCCTGCGCGGCCCTCGAGGGCGGCGGTGGTGGCGAGGCGCAGCCTCCTCAAGGTCTAGGCGAGCCATTTCCCTAGTGGGGATGACTCCCTCTTCCTCGTATCTCCGCACCAGGGTGTTGATCACCCTTCTCTGGATGACCTCCGAGGGGGAGAGAGGGCGTGGTCGTCCCGCAATTGCGGCTGCTGGGACGACTGTGGAACGGGCGGGACCGCGCGGAGTAGCCGCATCGGTGTTTCCCCTATCCCTGCGCCAGTGGGCGGGTGGCGATCAGGCACTGGATTGGGAGACCTGATTTCTGAAAGCAGGGAGAAGAACCCATTAACACTGACAGGAAAAAGGAATCGTCAACCAACCATTAGCGCCACGACGCCTTCCGTGGGGGGAACCCAGGCCCTCGACGTTGCGAGACGGAGTGCCCGATTTCACTTCCCCAGCCCCTAGCGGGTAAGACTGAATGCTTGGTCGGGCAACATGCCGGTCTTCCAACACCTCTGAAAGCCATCGGTCTTAGTATCGAGGAGAATAGATTCATGTCGGGTTCACCATTTTTCTGTTTCGGTGCGGATGTGCGTCGGGTTACGCTGTTCCGCCAGGACGCGTTCGCGCGTGCACCCGTCAACCCGAGGGGATGGGCGCGCGGCTTGTGGTCCCGCAGTCCCGCTTTCCAAGGGCGGGCGGCATTCGTCCCTTATTCAGGAGCGTCTGCTCCTTGATCGAAACCGGGATGATGGGATGTCGGCTCTTCCTTCCTTGGACGTCTCCTCGGAACTCGTCGCCTAATCCGGGTCTCCCTCATAGACTTAAGAATGTTCGTGAATCTCGTTCCCGGCGCCATATCTTCATGGACACCGGTTAATTACGCTGCTTCCGCCCGGACGTTCCAAGGAGTCTGGTCGGGGCAGCAACCTGCGGTGAGAAGGCCGGGTGGCTCTGTGTGCTGGGGGCGTGTCGTAACACTGCGGCTTTGCACGTCTGTCTTCCGTCCCTGATAGGGCTTCTCGAAGGCATGATGGCCTGAGGCATCCCGCACTGGGTGCGGGGAACTGTGTCACCTGAGGTTTTCCTCAGCTTCCCATGTTTAACACGGGGTATGCCGCCAGTTTAACGTCCAGCGGGGACGGCATCGGACCGATCAACACGAAAAGTGGATCAGATGACAGAACCCCTTGCGGGGAACCTCCGACGCTGGGGCCAGCACATGGGCGGCTTCCCAAGTAACGTGGAGTGGAGTGAAGTGGCATGACCCCACCGGGATGTGGCGGCCCGGGTAAGGATCAGGATGGATGATGGAGTGAAGAGCTTGGACCCCGGAGGGGCTTCCTACGTACCGCGCGTTAGCACGGATCAAAGTCAACGTAGTTCGGGTATACAGTTTAACGTCATGCTGGACGTCGGCAAGCCGACTCACGAAGAGGTCGAGGCCGCCGGGCGGAGGATTGAACCGAACCACCTCGCACAGAGGGGGATGGAACGGCCGGGTGGATCACAGTTTCACGTCATGCTGGACGATAAAAGGAGAAATGGAAAAGGGGGGGGGGCTGTGGGGAGGCACCGTGGAGATACACACAGGCAGTCTCCCACAGGGGCGGATTCATAGGTGAATCGACGCAAGCGTGAACCCTGGAGGGGTCCACTGATGGACGAACCGGCGTAAATACGACCGGGATGACCAGGTGGCGGGCTTGAACCTCAGGGAGGCTTCCTACGTACCCTGTATAGAAGACAGGGATCAAAGTCCATGTAGTTCATTCTGTCAGGGCTTACGCACTTGAGGCAGCCCGGATGCGGCAAGACTCAGTTGGAAGGGACTTGGACCGAAAGCAGAAGACACCTCGATCCCAGTCAGACCCTCTACTGGCTTCGGCCGTGGGGAGGCGCAATGGAGATACACATGTGCAGCCTCCCACGAGAAACTAGGGGTTTGTAATACCCTGCCCCCGTAGGGAAAAGCCGCTCCCATCAAATCGTCCCAAAAGGGGACAATCCCGACATCCCTGCAGAGACGAGCGGGTGGGGGCCACATCCAAACCGGGGAAGACCCTGCGTGCGAGGCACGGGATCGAATGATGCGGACGGTTTAGCGTCTTGCCAGACGAAGTACAGTTTAACGTCGTGTGTTGAGGACGAGGCGGACGGTTTAACGTCTTGCCGGACGAAGTACAGTTTAACGTCGTGTGTTGAGGACGAAACACTTGGCAGTTTAACGTCTTGCAGCGCGGAC
Organism: Viscum album; assembly: GCA_963277665.1. NCBI lineage: Eukaryota > Viridiplantae > Streptophyta > Magnoliopsida > Santalales > Viscaceae > Viscum > Viscum album. Next base: position 928,213,473 of record OY728129.1, on the reverse strand, counting down.
GATGGGGGCTAGGCAGTTTAGCGTCGTGCAGCTTGGACGTATGCTGAACAGTTTAACGTCTTGTAGCTCGGACGATGTACAGTTTAACGTCGTGCAGGACGTATATGCAGTTTAACGTCATGCTGGACGAATATGCAGTTTAACGTCATGCTGGACATACGTGCGTGTCACTTCGCGCAAGCCTGGAGGGCCGCACGGGAAGACAACGCACGGTGCGGGCACCCAGAATGAGGATCATCGGGCGCCACGCAGGCGGGTACCCTCGGGGGGTCAAGGGAGGCGACCCTGGCGGATTGCGCGCAAAAGAGGAGCTTTGCGCGCAAAACCGCGGGTCGGCGCGCAAAATGGCGGGCTGGCGCGCAATTGGGCCAGCGCTTCGCGCGCGGATGGTTGGGATTGCGCGCACCGGGCTTCGGATAGCGCGCGGGGGCAATGGCTCATTCTCTAACGAATGGCCACTTTGAAAATGGGGGGTGCGCGCAAGAGGCTTCTTTTGCGCGCAAAGGCCTTCGGGTTGAAATTTATTCAAAGGAAAGGAGCCAAGGGGATTGCGCGCGAAAGCGGACCCCAAGGCTCTATTGCGCGAAAGAAAGGAGGTTACCTGAAGATCGGCATTGCGCGCGGAAGGGGTTGGATTGCGCGAACGAGCGACGCTTCGGATTCTGGCAACCTTCAAAACGTCGGGGGTCGCCTTATATTTATAGGCAACCCCGGGCGCGGAATCCGGTCTCGGGCGCGCAATTCTGTTCGCGGGCGCGGAATCAGGACCCAGCGCGCAAAGGGCGCCGCGCAGGCCACGGGCGCGCAAAATAGCGCGCCGGCCCAGCGCATTGCGCGCATCCCGGGAGGATTGCGCGCCGCGACTCAACTTTGCGCGTGGGCCTCTGAAATTTCGCGCAAGTCCTCCGGGCCCTCCGGAATGTGCCTCTGACTCCAAATATCACTTCGCTTTCCGCATCCGGAGCTTCGTTTGGGAACAACGGACTTTTCCGGCGTCTACAACCCATGTTTCACATTATTGTTCTATGTAAATAATTTCCTAAGGACCCTAACTCTCACAATATTTTAGGGTTTTATTTTTTGTACCTTTATGTAATAAATCATGAATTAAGTTGTGTTAAGATAAGGGTTGTCACATTGCAGGCATTCCCTCAATTTATTCTTCATATTTCTTTTTCCATTTTTTATCTTTCTTTTTCAACTCTTTTTTCCTTTGGTTTTAAATCTTAATATTATTTTTTAAATAAATTACAATGGGGATATCTAGAATACCAGATTCAAGGTTTTCTATATTGGAGTTTCCAGTTTCATCTAGATTTTTATTTTGAGTATGTTTAGGTTCATCTATATCTTCTTAGTGAGTTTAAAAACCACTCATAGTTTTAAAAACCATTAAATATCCCATTGGATTCATTTTAGTGGTGATTTGAAACTTTTAATTTTATCTTTTGTTCATTCCCTTACCTAGATTTCCCATTTTTAGTTTAAGATTTTACAATATATAATCGATTTGTTCTATATATGAATCATGTTAAGATTTTTTTAAATCAAACATACTAATAAATTTTTGGAACATTCTGTTGAATTTTTCTTGGGGATTATAGGAGTCATACCTTTTTTGGTTTTGAGGTAGTTTCCTAGGATGTTGTTGAAATCTAGGGGAGCAACAATTCTAAGAACCTTCTTCTCTCTCTTAGAAAGGTTTATATGGTTACCCAAGACTTGGCTGTATGAATATGAGAATGGATCTTCCTTTGGTTTCATTCTAGGAATATACCTAGAAAACATTATATTCTCAAGGCTCTAGGAATGAATATAAAAATTTGGGCTATATGACTATGAATGGCCAATGATGTATGGAAGGTGACATTTCTCCTTAAGTGAATTATGTAGATTTTCATTGTAAAACCTTGAATCTTGTACCTTAGCTTGGTGAACAAGATTATTTGTAGCACCCCCAAATGATAAATCATTAAATCAATCAATTATATGAGTCATGTCAACAAGGTGCACCTTCCTTTTCAGAATCCGACCTGATTAGAACTCCACAATTAAGTGTGATTGGCCTGGAGTAGTGATCAGGATGAGTGAACTTCTAGGACGTTTCCCGGGGTGTGTGTGAGTGAAGACAAAGCACACTGGCAAGGAAATGTGATGGAATGTGGGGACTGTCATTAGTCAGATGACTCGTTCTGGCATGTGGGTGGACCCTTGGTTGGGGACCATGTGTCTACGGGGTAATTGGTGGGTAGGGCCCAGTTTTCACATTTGGTATCAGAGGTGGTACCCTGCCTTAAGTGTGGTGCACTACCTGGGTTGATATGTAGGGCCCACAATGAGGACGTCGTTCTCTAAAGGGGGGTGATTTTACCACCCCCAAATGATGAAGGGTTAAATTACTAAATGATATTACTCATGTCAACAAGGTGCACCTTCCTTTTCAGAAGTCTGCCTGATTAGAACTTCATAGTTAAGCGTGCTTGGCTAGGAGTTGTGGCCAGGATGGGTGACCTTCTGGGAAGTTTCCCATAGTGTGTGTGTGTGAGGACAAAGCACACTGGAAATGACATATGTTTTCCTATGGGGACTTTCATTAGTCAGATGACCCCTTCAGGCATATGGGTGGACCCTTGGGTGGGGACCACGTGTCTACAGGGCAACTGGTGGGTGGGGCCTAATTGTCATATTTTTTCTTACCTAACAATGGTTATCATCTTAGAAAAATTATTCTATGAATTTTTCTCAAGTGTGTTGAAGATTTTATAGAACTCCTAGGTTATTTTATCACTAATGTCTTCTCGATAGGACTAGCCAACCAATATTTGGTGGTATGGGGTAAGGATATTATAGAATTATTCCACAAAATATTATGGAGTGCATTGGTGGTTCAAAAATTTCCTAATTAATCCCTTGAATATCTATCAATATTTATTAAATATTTCACTCTAATATTGAATAAATCCAATTATTTTATACCTTATATCAATTATTAATCACCTGGGAAAAAAGATTGTGAAAAAAGATTGTAAATTTTGTTTCATTAATCATATATTTCATCATATAATTATTAAAACTAGGTTTTTATAGTTTCCTAAAATCAAAAATTGAAGACTCATATATTTATACCCTATTCACTCAACCCTCTAAGAGGAAGTTTTTGCGGAACATAGTAAAATTACCAAATGAATTCAAGATTGTCTTCATTGAGAATTTCATTTTATGATGGATGTAAGGAAAAATGTGACTTGTTAATCTAATAATTGTGAGACTTGGGATTTTACCTAATCAAGGTTGGATTATTATAGACTATTGAAAACTAAGACACCCTAATACTATCTCTCTCCATCATCTCATTATCAGGTTGAGGTGGGTTTAAATTTTGATCTCGATTATTCATATTTCCCAAATTATCTTCCATTTTTTGTTTGTTTACTAATTTAAAAGTTCTAATATGTTTTAAATTTATAGTATTTATGGCTCTATGTTGTCACAAGAGGACCTAGTGTGAAAACAAAGCACATATTTTTATATTTTTTCTCTGATTTTTTTTTTAAAAATTTGTATTTTGGTTTTTTTGATATTTTTTTAAATATACTTGGTCACATGTGACTTCCCCAGAAATTAATCCAAAATATGATGCATGAAACTTGGAGGTTAACTAATATAACTTCATGTTAATTATTTATAACCCCACATAGATAGATTTTATTATTGGGAATGGGTCGATCCATAGTGAAGGACTCTTGTGAGAGTGTGTGTGCGACTAATGAAGATAGAGATAAAGCTCACAAAAATGGAATAATAGTGATGTAGTGATATAGGAAAAAAATGTTAGAGGTGGTGAGGTCATGAAAATGAAATTTTATAGAAAAATTATACAACAATTAATAGATTATAAGGTAGTCAAGCGAAAATATATGGATAAGACTAGGTAATTTGAATAGTTGGATTTATAAATATATTCCTTTACTCGTGCATAAAAATAATTCTCACTGAATTAAATAAATATAAATAACTATGTCTAATAATAAACATATGAGTGATCAATTACTATTATTTTCTAACTATATAATTCATTCATTCACAAATTATGATACAGTTATCATTAGAAAAAAAAATTCATGATCCTAGTGTGCAGCTCTTGAGATTAATTCACGTTGTAGATGAATCTCAAAAATTTATGTAGATAAATGAATTTAGATAAAAATCCTTAATTATAGAAGAATATGTTTTACTTTGATAACAAACAAATTATGAAATTGAACATCATGATAAGACACCCAAAAAATTACAATTGAATAAATTAAATGGATTACCAACACAATCTTATCCCCAAATAAATGTCTAGTCCATTATCAAGTTCATCTAAAAAAGGATTAATAATTTCATTAAAATGAAATCCATAAAAATATGACAAATAGGAAGAATATATATTGAAATATTCTCTTATTGAGTAGCTCCACATCCTACTTGGATTTCTCCAATTAGTTCTACTCATATTCATTATTCATCAGTTTCTCAAAATCATCTCCAAATCACCCATAAATTCTATCCAGTTAATCCCCTATTAATAAAATATTTCATTCAAAATATCACCTTGATCTCACAGTTATATATCAAATAAAATCTTTTTGAATTCCATGTGGCACATTTACTCTAGATCATCTTCCATATTGGTGACCTAATCCAATCCTCCCTAACTGAATGTGATCCTCATCCAATCCACCCTAACTAAATGTGCTCTTTTATATCTACTCATATCTATAATTATTTAGAAATATTCAAGATATTCTTGCTTCAAGATCCAATTCATGTCAATGAATATTAATTTTTCATAATTTAGGGATCTATATTTTAATTCAATCAGTACATGTCCAGTATGCACACTTTTTTTCTTTGGGATTCGGTCAGTGTTGAGTTCGCCATCTTGGAACTGATTTATCATTTTTCATAAACTCATGATCATGTATAAATCTCATCTTAAATATCTCTAAATCTGTTAAATTCATACAAACAATATTCATTGGTGGAATGAAATTATTTCCTTACTAATTAATTCAAGTTCCAATACTTCATTAGAATATATATTGCATGTTTGGCTCAACAGTGTTTCCATGAAACAAAAGTTGCCTTAGTTTCTTCCTTAAATGATCTAAAGTTCAAATGAATAATTTTAGGATATACTTTAATAAATAAAATTTCCCTCATACATATATTATTCTGCCTCATAAAGGTTAGATAAATAGTGATCAAGGGATTTTTTTCATTTTCCATATCAGTCAAATTTTCCTCAGCTACAATTATTCCATCACTGATGTCATATTTTATTTTCAATTAGGGGGAAAAATTCTACATTGAAGAAATTGTACCAAAACATTATATGAATTTCAGATAGTAATTTTGATCCAAAAAAACTAGGGAACATAGAGGCCACATAGATGTATTCAAACCTTCTTAGGGAAATAATTCATAAAGAAGATATTCCTGGGATTCAATTTATTTAAAACTTCAATAATCTCCCTGATCCCAAACAATTAATGACCAGTGAAATCTCATTAGTATTGTACCTCCATTTGATATCTAATTTTTGAAAGATCAAACATCAAAAACATTCTTCAGTTCTAGAAATAGTGTGCATATCAAGAATTCTTTTCAATGACACATTCTTCAATCCACTTTCACTATATGTTCATGACTCTGATATTATTCATGTGTAAGGCGAACCCGAGTTAGAATGTCACTATGTAATTTCATTGAGAATATTTATTTTATCCCTTCCCAATACAATAGATGAAATGTTATAAAAGATTTGAGGACCCCTTCTCTTCATTGATTTATACCTACACACAAAGAAATTGCACCAAAAATTAAAATCCTTAATTTCTATCTTGTCATCATCCCTGTTCAATTACATAGAAACACCACACTGTGAGGAATTCTCATTCAACCCCCTCAAAAAATAGTTTTGGATTCCATCAACTGAGAATGAAAACTGCAGACATCTAATATCATATCTATAGTATATCTTCAAGCTTCGACCAAGATCAAACGTAACCCTATATGTGATATGATTTATCTAAAAAATCATATTATCATCCCAAAATATGAATTGATTTTCCACATCATATTTGGATTCAAGACTATAGGTTTTCATGTGATGGTAAATTCTCATGTGGTCAGTCCCTCTTCAAGTCAAAAATCTGTTTTTCTTTACTAAAAAATTCTTCGATGTGACACACTACCTATCATCTGATAATGATTTATTGTTACTCGATGTAAAATAATTTATTTAAAAAAATTCAATTCAATGGTTGATGAAATTATGGTTATCATTAAGTATCCATATATTAATCCAAGAAATCACACATCTAAGTGCCTAGATCTGTTCCAGTTCTTAATATTCAGTTAAATATTGAATCCTCAAATCAACCAGGCTCAAGCACAGTCAATCGCATGATTCACCTTCATGGTCAAACTAATATAAAGAAATATTGCTTCAATTCTAATTCACATTTGACCACATCTCAAGTAGGTTATGGAATATTGAATTACTTATGAAATTTATTAGGATGTAGGCATATAAGTAAGGTACAAAAAATTAATGTCCTCTCATAAGAATAGAACATTAGAAATGGAACACAAAAGTAAGGGTCTTCATGGAAGTTGGTGTATGTTTAACAGATGATTTTCCATAGAATATGGGGCATAGAAGATGATTCTTAGTAGATGTCCCCATTAGGAAATTTCATTCTTCATAAAAGGTTGTTTTTTAGATGTATGGGAAAACGGAGGTTTTGATATTATGTGATAATAAAAAAAATTGAACAAAAAATCACATCTTTCATCACCAATTTAAATGATTAAAACTTTAATGTGAAAATTTCCAACAAAAATGATCAGACTAGAAATAAAAATTAGGAAATTGAAATAATTAATTCAAGTGATCCATGTTCATCAAAATTATATAAAAAATAAATTTTCAATGTGGAATCATAAAAACTATTGTTCTTAAATGAATAGATAATCAACATAAGAACATTTGATCTTATTAAAATCAAAACACTCATTTTTTTAAAATATAATCAAGGAATTGTATTTAAAAACACAAATTAATTAATGTCACATAATCTCAAGTAAAAAAAATTTCATTCCTAAAATCACAAAAAATACTAAAATAGATGTCTCCAAATTCTATAAAAAAAGACACACTAAGGGTCCAACATTCACACTTTTCTTAGTGTGTGGGGATGAATGGACTCCAAGAGTTCGTTGATATATATTAGATTCTTATTTGTGAAACTATTTTGTCATAATATATTTGACTAGATGTTCTGTAAGAACATACTCTAACTTTATTGAAACATGCTCGACCACCTCCTTGATAAAGTGATACTTGATTTAAATGTGTTCTTTCCTTGAATAATGGACTAGATTTTTTTGAATATTAAATGAAAATAAATTATCATAATTGATTCCTATTGGATAATTTACTTCAAATATCATATATTGATGTTTCTAGATCATCTAAAATAGTTACGTGCAAGTTTGAGTGGAAAAAATATTTGTATCCACTACAATTATCAGTGAAATTTTGTCACATTTCATACTTAGTAAATAAATTCAAAATCTTATAAGATAAAATACACAACCTATTGTTGAATTTATATCATTCATTTAATTATCCCAATAAATGTTTATTAATCCCAAAAATCCTATTAATATTTTTCATCTAAAATAAAACTAAAATTCACCATTCCTTTAATGTTACAAAATCTTATTATTTACCAATAACAAATATATTTCTTTAGAATTACTTTGTTATCTTGTTATATGACATGTGGAAATTGAAATATCAGGTTGTGTCACAATTATATACAATTGGATACCAATTATATAGTGATATTTTATGAAATTTATTTCCCTTACATCATTATCACTTGACAAGTATGTCTAGGTAGCATTGGTATTTTCATTATATTAGTATTATCCATTCCAAATCATTTTATAACCTCATTGTAATATTTTAATTAAAATATGAACATGTCATGACTTTATAACATCAACTATATACCAAGAAAAAACCTTAACTCATGAATCATCGTCATTTCAAAATCATACCTCATCAATTATTCAAATTACATGAATTTTCATTCGTTTGATCCACCAAATATTATGTCACAAACAAAAATGAGCACTACTATTCTATGGAAACTATATTTGATAGAAATATTATGATCAACTACTCCGCATTGTATGTTTTGATTATTCATGTATTGATTAATTCATGAGTACCAATATGTTGATTTATTCTTTAATCCATACTTTGACTTCTTCAGTTGAAAAAAATTATCCTCATATTCAACAATAATAAAACCATTTAGCTACTCAATGTAAACTTCATACTCAAGTAATTCATAGAGAAATTATTATTTTCCATTCATCTAGGAAATATTGAATATCTTTTTCACTTCAATGGAAAAGAATATCTGAATATTTTTCATCCATTCCAAAGGAGAAAATTTCCCATATACATATATACCTTCTATCTGGGAGTATCTATTTCCCAAAATTCATGCCTTGTTTTGAATGATCATGTCATACACATTCAATTTTTTATAGAAATGCAATTTATTCCCGATGACATTGTTATTAGTTAGTCTCAAAACAATATCTCATATATGATTCTTTTTAATTTATTTATTCTCTTTATACATTAATTTAACCCAATTACCATTATTATCCGGTAATTTAAAACAATTTTGATCTTCTGAAGATTATATTGAAATTTTCTATAGTGATTGCAACCTCCCTATTTGCACAGGTGTTGTTTGGTCACCAATGAAACTCTTCTTACCAATTTTAGCTTAGTTATTTGGAATATTTTCAAAGATAAGTCTAACTTCATCATACACATCATCATTGTCCTTATTTCCTCATGCCATTGTGCCCCCTAATCTACTCACTTCCTCATCGCTTTCATCTAGATACTATTAATTGTTTTTCTAAATATTCCTCTCATTCTAAACTACAATGACATCAATGAATTTGAAAATCTTTCCTACAAACCTATTAAAGAATTTATATTCTTTGATATTTTCTGAGTAGCAATGGAAAATCCATTCCTCTCTAAAAGAATCAAAATTATTTTTCTTATACTTATTGATAATGAAACACTTGATTTTGAAGATTCAAAATTACATTAGTGTTTCATTTATTCTATAACACTTGTTATATGAAGTCTTATCCCATCCTAGACACAATAAATCTCAATTGGAAATGTAAACTAATGCTATTACCACTTCCTTCTAAAACATTTATAATAATACTTTCTCAATAAGTATAATTTTGTACATGTTTTTATGATCAGGTTTCTCCTCTCAACTACACCATTTTGTTGAGGTGTTATCACAAACAAGACTTGGTGCCTAATCCAATGTTTTTGTGATAATCCTCAACCTTGTTATTTTTAATCTCTATGCCACTATCAATTTGAGATTTTATAATTTTCTATCAAATCAGTTTTCATCCTCCCCTTGATATTGAGTAATGAAATTAAACACTATAGACATGTGTGTTATAAAAATAAACCATCTAATCCAGCTAAAAAAACAAATGAAGAGTACATATTATCTCTTCCCATCAATATCCCTTAGTGTTATTGGTTCACACACATCAAATTATACTAATTAAATCACTATTTTTGACTTCAAATTTTTTTCTTCTATGTCTTTTGAATAATCTTACCTTTTTGAAAAACATCGCACACGTGTTTATGAAAATGTAATATTTTAGGGACATTTTGATATCCATTATTTTTTACATTATCTTCCCAAGATTATTGGCTCAAATTGATAATATATTTATGATTCAATATATTTTATTCTACCTTGGATATAAATCATATATATTTTTCTCCCCTAAAAATTTAGAGATTCCCCTTTGTGTGCTTCACTTTCATTACAACTAAACATTCATTTCCCTTGAAGATACAAGTATTCTGGTTAAATTTTTTTGAATGTACTAAATCTAAGTGTAAAAAAACACAAAATATGTTTTGATTAAGACCTTAACCAATAAACACTGACATGTTATTAGATTGTGAGATTTCACTTATCAACCTTTTAAAATTTTCTATAATTTCATATTTAATATTTTCAATATCTTCTATTGACTTGATATTCTCAACATATGGATACTACATGTATATTTTTTTATCACGAAACACTATATTTGATTTCTTTATTTTGAATATTCAAAAATTATATCTCTTAGAAAGTATCTTCCAACTATTCCTAGAGATAAAAGTTTTCTTTTATTTCACCTTTTTCATCATTGTTAACTTCTATTTTTTGATATATGTTTACAAAATCCATGAGAATAACTTTTTGAGGTTTTTATAATCATAAATTTATTCCAATTTTTCTCTTATGAGTTATTATATTTTTTTGAGAGAAAATTATTCTCCTTAAATAAAATATTCATAGTACTTATCATTCCTTTAACATTAGATGAATATTTATTCATGGAAACATCATCATATTAAAACTTCCAAGGATACTATTATTCAATGTTCCCATTCAGTTTTTCATTGAAATCACATGAGTGGAAGTTTCTGATTGAACTTTTCTTTCCACTTAAAATATTTGAGGGAAAAAATAACCTGATATCATCAACCTCATCCTCTTTCTATTCAATCTCCATGATGAGATTATTTAATGACTTTAATTACACTAACATAACATCACCAACCTCTTTTTCTTCCTAGTCTTCCTCCTTGTTATGATTCTTTAAAGAAATTAATTTTAATTCCGAATTATTTCCCTTATCAATAAAATAATTATTATCATTCCTTCTTCCATACATGACAATAATAGTATGAACATTTTCCAATGATAGTTTATCTATATATTTATTTGTAGGCTGGTATAATTTTGGATTAAACAGTGTTGGAAATATTCTCTAAATGCACATGAACATCTTTACATCATAAAAAAATGTAAACATCCATGAAAAAAGATAGGAAGTAGTTTTGTATCTGATTTTCCAACAGTTAAAAATTACTTCCATCAAATATTGGAATCTCTTTGTGATTAATTTCTACCATAATATCCACTGAAATTGAATCAAACTAACTATATCCCTTATCTTTGTTACCAGTTATTATCCTAATAGGTTAATAACCCTAAGAGGGGTGGAGGTTAATTAGGGTTTCATGGATTAAAATAATTCCCCCTTGTGATCATGTTTCAAAATTATAAAACTCTATTCTATCTTTTTATAGAAATAATATGTATAATAGATTGAATGTATGTACGAGACATAATAATTTTACATAGTTCACTCAAACTAGGCTAATTGAAGGATAATAAAAAAAGAAATTTTACAATATACTAGAATCACTAAAGTGAACCATTGTTTACAATGTTTAGAGTTGACACACTATCCCTATTAGTTTATAAATATTGAAACCAGAAAACACACTACCCTCTATTTTGAAAATAACAATCTTATCCCTCAAAAGAATATTTATATAATATTTATCAGCTCAAAATTAGTTGAAACTAACATATGTGTGACATGAATCTCCTCTTTCATCAATGAGATGAAACCCTCCTTTCTAAATAAATTCTACTTCATGTGTAATTCCATCGCAAACTATTCTTCTCCCTGAATTTCTCACCACATGTTTCCTTCTTCTCTCAACACTAACAATGTTGGTTATTGTTCACTTCTAATTATTCCTACATGGACTACCCCTCACTCAAGGTTCCTCTATGAACTCCTTATGTAGACTTCTTCTCTATAAAACCCTATGTGAAGTACCTCTATGTACTATATTCATGTTTTGATCTTTATGGAGAACCTCTATGAACTTCTTATAGTAACTGCTTTTGTGTAGGGTGAACCATAAACTATTTTTCATTGCATATGACTATAATACACAAAATCTTGGCTAACTAAAATAAATTTCCCAATAATGATATTTCATGCTAATTTTTTCCCCTAAAAATGTTCTCATTCATTGATCCTTATATAGGAAGAAACCCCATGAAATCCCATAATCACATAATTAGTGTTTAGACCTTCATAAAATCATAAATTTTACATTTTCTTTAACAATGTTTCATGCTTCATTCCCATTGAATTCTTCTTATATTTACAACCTTTTCCCACAAAATATGAGCCCATTTTTAACTCCCTCCACCATCCCATGAACTCCATATTTGAACTCTTTTCATTTTTTGAAATTCCTTCATATGTATTTAAGTTTTTTCCACACACTTCATTTTTGATGTCCCTAATACATATTTCTTTCATAATTCACTGACCATTAACTTCATACATTGATACACCAATCACATGACTCATATGTGGTAAAAAAAACTTTCTATGTAAGTTGCATACATTCTACATGGACATGTACTTTCGACATAAAAATCCATCCTTTTCCATTTTTTCCATGAATGCTCCAAATATCTCCAAGTGCTTCCAGAACATCTTTGTCAAGCTAATTTATCCAATATACACACTAGATTGTTATCATCCCAATTTTTTCATTTTAAACAAACACAATAACCCAAATACTCTAAAACAATATATTGAAGGATTTTTTCCCAAAAAATGTATCCAGTTATCATTCTATGATTAGTGGGCCTGAAAATATGTATCCATCTAACACATTGGGTAAAGATTTATATCTCATGATATGTCATGTAAGGGACAGGTGAGTGAACCCAATCCACTATGTTTTTGGGAATAGAGATTAAAACCAATAAAATATTCTATAGTACTTTGTATACTATGTGATGATGATCTTGAAGGGGATATTTTACATACTAATTGATTTCATATGATTATTATTGTAAAAAAATATTTTTTTTGTCACATTATGATCTTATATTTTTATGGATTTTTATTACTAACTCATGTTTCCACACCCCGATAACTAATTCATATGTTATACCAAAATTCATAGGTTATGATTCAAAAATTATGATCCTTGTTTTATTGGGTATGATTTACTTATTATATGTGCATATATGATGACTATGTTATCATACCCATATGTTCATATTATGCTCACTTATGATATTCAATTGATATCCCTTATGTTCAAAACATGCTAAGCATCTGAGCTTAAAGTTTCTTATATTTCCATTCCCTAGGTCAAAAACAAGATTATAACATTTTATATGTCTATAATGGTGTCAAGTATGGTGTAATTATGAAAAAATGTTCATAATGTTATAAAATAATATTTATATGTATCTAATCTCCAAATATACTAAACTTATAGTTTAAATTGGTGTGATTTATTTTGATATGTAATGGATATTCATGTAAAATGTTTTATTATCTATTTATGCATGACTAGTTCATATCTTGTAATATTCTTGAGGACTTATTCATATTGAACATGTTATGTGTTGGTGTGATCCTTGGGATATATTGGTTGAATCCTTATCGAGCACACACCAATTACTATCATCGATGGGTATATTTCATGTTCTCATAGGGTGACTATTATACCTATGTCAGCAAGTGGTATTTTACAGTTAGTCCTTTCAGGACCTGACCATCAACACTAAAAGAGTTTATAACAAAGTTGGATAGAATTTACTTGAGATATGAGAAGATAAACCAGGTGATCTTTCCTCATATCATTGATAGCATTCAAGTTGTGTTTTTGGAGGATTTACTAGGGTTTTTTCCAAAGCATGAGATTGATTTTATGATTTATATTATTGCAGGCATGAATCCCATATCCATTACACCATATATATTGGATCATGTAGGTTCCTGAAAGCTAAAGGATCATATTAGGGATATCGAGGTGAAAGGTTTTATTCACCTGGGAATGTCCCTATGGGGTGCTCATATGTTATTCGCTATAATGGTGGATATACCATAGCGATTGTGTAAGGATTATAAGAAGAAAATTTAAGTGAGGGTTAATAAAAAGTATCATCTCTCTCATATTCATGACCTCTTCAATTATCTGAGAAGATATATGTGGTTATCTAATATTGATTTGAGACTAGGCCATCACCTATTGAGAGTAAGGCCCTATGATATATTACTTACTACATTCAAGAGTAAGTACATCAAATATGATGATTTTTGTTTTTTTCAGGTTAATAAACATGATAATAGTGTTTATAGACATAATGAATAGGGTTTTATATCTTTATTTGGACTCTTTTTTGGTTATATTTGTTGATGATATCTTGGTTTACTCTCAGTTGATGAAGGGTCACACTTTGCATCAGCAGGTCATTTTTATTACATTAAGGGAGCATCAATTTTTGTAATGATATCAAAGTGTCAATCAAAGATTAGTGAGATGTGATTTATGGGACACATGATATCTGATGTATGTATATCAATAATCATAGATAGGGTTGAGGTTTTGATTTATTGGGATTTACCCAAACATTTCTTCAAAATATTTAGTTTCATGGTCATGGAATTCTATCATCTGATGATTATAGATGAATTTTCTAGATTGGAAGTAGAGATGCTGGGCCTAAAGATAAAGGGGTATAATTTCATTTGGTCAGACGCTAAAGAAATATATTATGAGGAGCTAAAAAAGAGATTGTTTTATTCATTGATCCTGAAGTTAAAAGATCTAGGTAAGGAGAACATGTTTCTTGGTATTTCTTTAAAAGTCAAACTTAGTCAAATACTGATGTGGTGTAACATCCCAAGTAAGTAAAGAATTATGTATTTTCATATCTATTTCTATTTATGAATTAGATAGTGTTTTAGAGTCTTAAAATGAGAATTAATCCAATCTTAAGCATAAAATTCTCTAATATTTTTTAAAGATTATTTTACCTCCTTTTGATGGCGAACCATTTTTAAATATATATTTTGACAATTTTATAAGCTCTATTTTTTCAAAATAAACTTATTCTTTAGGATTGGTACATTGAAATTTACTTTGGATAAATTTTTGGTATTTTTCTGACAATGTTCATTTTTTTTATGAATAGTGAAAAATACTGCATTTTACTTCAGAACTGCTTTTTCATCTAATTTAATTATATAGATATATTATCTTTTTAATTGTTTTTAAAGTGTAAATAGAATATATTTTTACCATTTAATCCAATGGTAGTAATTTTAATTAATTTCACTTTGAAATTGGACATAAACAATTGTCAAACTTTTGATAGATATGGATTCTAAAAAACCCGCTATTTGTTTGGACAATAGGAATTATTTTTAAATTAATTACTATAATTCTTGTGTTTGGAATTTGGTAAAATGGATTCCTTATTTGGAATCATAAGGTCCAAATTATTTAATTAAGACTCTTTTATTGGACATTATTAATAGTAATGTCGGTAACTGTCTTTAATTATCTTGATTAATTAGTAATCCGGTAGTTAAGGGTAATAAAATAATATCATAATAACATAAAATTACCCAAACATGTTTCCTAATGCTACTGGTTGTCTCATTGCCGACCATGGAATGCATTGTGCCAACTTGGGGACCACATGGAATCACTTTTGTGTGATAGTGACATTTTATCTTTTTTTAAAGAAAGTTAAATATAACAAAAGTATGTAGCATCTAAGTAAAACAATTTTAATTTTGTCTACATAAATTATCTCTTAGACAATAAATAGTAATTGGAAAGCTAAAAATATTTCCTACATAATATTATTTTTATAATTTTTAGACATTAAATAAATTAATTTATTTATGACACCATGATGATGCAGTGACTACCTCATTAATGAATGATTTAAATAAAATGAAAAGATAATGTAAAATCTAAGAATTACACTTGTAAAAAACCTATTGTATGGGTGTATTTCGAACTCTTATCACCTTATCCTCGAAATATATCATTGTGGGACCTTTAAAATCCGAAACTCATTTTAAAATAAAGTAACATTTCATGACTTTCCAAGATTTCACTCTATTTATATATGATATATATTATGTCTATGTTTTCCTTATGATTCTGTATTTTTCATTTATGGCATACCTTTATGGTTTTCATTATAGGTAAATGTGATATCTTCATTTTAGGAATTGCGGACTACCACCCCCTCAAAGTGATTTGAATCATTAATGGCATATATGGTACATATAAAGGATGGATTTAATGTTGTTATATATAATATTATACTGTAATTATAATATACCTTTATATCATTATGATTTCACTCCCTTAAATACAAAATAGAAATGAAAGTAGCTTTCATGCGTACGTACGGCTTACCGTCTCCATGAACGGTGCATTTCGTTTATTACCTCTAAATGTTAGGTAATATTATAAATGCATGTATATACTAGATATATATGATATATATGATATATACATCATGAATATAATTATGGATACAATGGATATTTTACCACATGAACAACTTGTAATTATAAGAAGTTTATTTTTGACTCAAGTTCCAAAGATCGACAAAATTGGTTGTTATTAACTTAAATAATTACATAATGTTCATAACATGGTAATAAGTGATATAAAAGGAATAATAAACTTGAAAAAGGTTCTTAAGCAAGTATAAATTAACTCTAGTTTTTTATTTATGAGATTAAAGAACAATCGAGTCAAGTCGGACTCGAGGTAAGGGACTTCGTCTCAATCTCCATTCATTGAGACATATTTTGTTTTATACACAACATTCTTTTATATGGTGTATAAACCCTTTTGACTTTTACTTTTATTCAAAAGGAATATTTTTATATGAATCGTTTTACTAAACGACAAAAGGGAATGTTTTTTTGTCATACGTATGCGGCGACAACGACTTCTCCGCCGCTGTGACCATTATTTGAGTTTCAGCTTCCTCTACAAGCCATAACTTTTTTTAAATAAAAAATAAATATCATGTTTTACTTTTATTTTACTTTGGTATTGAAAATGGTTTTGATAATGTTTTTATTATATCAAAGTGTTTTTTGATATCTTGTGATTGAAATGTGGAACTGTTATGTATCCTTTATGCATGTTTTATGTGATACGATTATGTTATGGTTCTTGGGCATTGTTTATGAAGACGGGTGGTTCCATGATAAAATAAGAGTGGGTGATTCCAATATAGCTCTCCAATTCATTGGGAAACATGAAGGAGTTAAAGTCTAAGGTTTCTCTAAAGAGATTTAGGGAATATACTGTGATGGGTATTCCAAACGTAACCCTGAGGGTTACTCCCTAAGTACGAATGTTATGAATGCCTCATGTTACCTTTATGTCTTATGATTTCTATGAGTTATTCATAAACCTTATGATTTCATGAGGTATGTTAAAGTGCTTATGTTTATGAGTAAAGTATGTTTTCAATGATTCTTATGTATACATGAACTAAGGTTTTCTTTCCGTATTTGTATATCCCTTACTAAATTTTTTATGATCATCACAAGTTTTTGAAATGTCTTTCACAGGTCAAGGGAAAGGTACATTATGTGATGATAGTGTTGAAGAAGTGTTAAGAAAGAATCCATGTTTTATTTTAAATATGTTTCCTTTGATGGGAAAAGTGAATATTGTCTTTTATGTAACCACCTTGTTTAAATGGGGAATGTAATGCCTGATTTATGATCTAATTCTCTAAAACTCTAAACTTGAAATGATCCTCAATGTGTATTCTTGAAATAACTCAACATTAAGTAATGTTTAAGGTTTGGCCCTTATATGTAGGATGATTGAGTGGTCACTTATAGATCTAGGATATTGAGCCACATGAATTTAACTTTCCAATGAATGATTTAAATATAATATTAGTGGTGTTCACACTGAGATGATGGTGTAATAACCTTTTGAGTGAGAGGTTTTTAGTATATACCAACCATAATAGATTCTGATATATCTTTTCTTAGAGTAACTTGAACCTTTAGCATAGTAAATGGGTTGAGTACTCACTGCCTTTGGAATTCATGATGAAGTATACCTCTGGGAAGATGAACATTATTGTTGATGAATTTAGTAGGAAAACATAGATACATGTAGTATATGTGGTTATTAGTGATTGATAGATGATGTGGATTTTTTGAGTTGTGTCTTAAGGTTTAGGAGTATTATAATAGAGCAACCATGAAATTTTTGATTATTTTTTCCTCACTATATGAGAGGATAAATGACTCATTTATCTAACTAGGATGTTTTGGGATAAGGGAAAATATATTTAATGGAGATTTTACACTTGATTAATCCCTAGACTCTAATAATGTTATTTGCATTTTAGGTCAGGTTGTGGCCCCTAAAAGCATTCATATAGGGCTTATGTGGGTTTCAATTTCCTTGAGATAGTATATTTACCACGGGATTACTAGGATATATCATGACATATGGAGGAAGTGTTGGTGTATTAGGACATAAAAGAACAAATAAAGGTTCATTTCATAATTATTTACATATCCATGGGTGAAGGCTAAGATTCAATGACCTATAAGACATCTTTATTCACTGCAGATTCTAGAGTGGAAGTGGGATGATGTGAATGTGGACTTTGTGATGGGATTTCTGAGCTTGTCTCATGACAATAATGTAATAAGAGTAATCTTGTACTAGTTGATAAAGGTTACACATTTACTACCAAACTAGGAGGCCTATTTCCTTGATAGGTTGGGAAAATTTTATTTTTGAGAGATAGTAAATCTCCATAGGGTATTGAGGATAATCATTTTTGATTAGGAAGCTCATTTTATATTGTTATTTTATAAGGGGATACAAAATATTATTAATACACATGTGAATTTGAGTGTTATCTACCATCCATAGATAAACAGTCTGAGAATACCAATCTGTCATAAACCATCACAGTGGGGCTTGTTCGGTGACTCCCTAAGCCCACATCCTATTGTCTAGGGGCTGGTGACTAGTGCTGAGTAGACATATCACTAACATGTGATGACATATCCTAAAATACATGTACACACACACATATCCCAATCTATAAAATGATAAAATTTAAAACAATAAAAAATTATGCATGCATACATCTAAATCCCACATCCAGATTATGAAAAAAAAAGTAATTCCAAGTAATCAAGTCCAAATACAAGACCACCACAATGATTCTAAAAAAATTCCAACCGGAAAGTAAATATGGGACTGTTTCCAAGATAATCACAATAACACACCTTCACCTACATGGATAACTATGCAACACTCGCAATTGGTCCCTCTTGAACTCCATCAAAATGTCAATCATCAACACATGACATAACACAAGCAGTAAAATCCCATTTAGGGGTGAGTATAACAATACCCAATATACACCTTGAAACCACAAAGCATATAACAACAATAATAATAGTCATCTTTAGAAAGGAATATGTCTACAAATCATCTAACAAGAATTTTCCTATATACTCAACAGAGACACAATCTCAAGGTAAAGTCATAACCTCAATTACAATTTTGGATTCCAACTCGAACATTCCACATATAACTCATCTAGGAGAATACACTCCACAAGTCAAAAATCAATAATGATGTACATCCAAGAGGAATTTCTTATCAGGTCTCTCCACTAGAAGTATACATTGGAAGTATGAAGTGAATGATACATAGAAATGGCATCACACCCAAGGCCATGGCATATAACAACAACCCAATTTTGCGTACCCTACTTTGTAGAGGATCAGTGACCACATAGTTTTGGTCATGATGATACCAAGAACACTACCTATGGAAAGAAGATGATAGAGGACCTCACCCCAGGCCTCATGGAAGGATTATAACAATTATAGCCAAGAATTCCTACTGAAGGGATAACCGTCCTATGTGTAGGAAATGATTCCATACCAACCCTTATGGAATAAATATATGGAATTCTCCCTAATGAAATTTTTCTAAGATATATTAGATAGGGGCTCCAATAAAACTTCTAAGGAGTACACAATGTGTACTAGAAGTACATGGCATGCCCCTTTGATGCTATATTTTCCCATGTAAATGACCTATTTTTGTTTCTTTGTGGAATTACATGGGATTCCCATTTCTGTGTACTTCTTCTCATGTCCAAGTATGTGGTTATTCCCATGTACACCTAGACTAACTGTGTTTGTGTGGGAGTACATGGAATTATCGTGCCCCTGTAATCCTTTCCATATATTTGTACTCTCTAAGTTCCACATCGAATTTCTAGGGATGGGTCACATGTTGTGTGATAGGTTCAGACATCGTGTCATACTTAACTTCATCCAAAACCCCTATTTTACACAATAGGGGTCCCACACACCATGTAATCTCGGATTACATGCCCTGTGCATCATGATTTCTATAAACCTACATGATCCCCACATGGATTTCAGAATCCATTTTCTCCATCATCAATCATTCCAATGGAACTCAATTCTGAGGTTTGATCAGCCTTTCTGCAACCACTAACCATATTTTGGCTTCTTGTTCGCTAGAAATCATTCCTTATAATGATACCTCTATATTTTTATGAAAAAAAACTTATGAATGCCTCCATCTAGTCCTGATACATCATTGTTTTCATCATCACATGACCCCTGCGACATACTAGGTCTGCATCTACAATATTGAATCATTTCCCTAAGAAATGGATATGCAATGTTTAATTCGTAGGTATTTGATTCGAACTATCAGGAAAACAAAACCCCGAGTGATAAACACGTGTAGAAAATCTAGAGGAAAATAAGAAACATGAAAAAATAGGAATGAATTGTGGTAATGTTTGGTTTTCCTCAATCTATTTCCATTGTAACGATGAATGAACAACTAAGAATAAATAAAAAATTCTCCCAAATAAATTTCTATTGATAACCCATCCTGAAAAATGATCAATCCATGAATTAATCTATTTGTTTATTGATTTATTTTCATTATAGAATTAAATACTATGGAAATAAATCCTATCAAAAAATCATCATTATTTGATTCGGATTGATCACTGATAAAGAACAAAGTTACATCACTATAGCTGGAGAGATCATGTGATTATGTTTTACATTGATCATGGAACCCTAATCTGGTTGTCATTCTCAAATGAAATTTCCTCCACACACTTCAATAGATCTCCTTGATATTCATGGTTATGTGTCTCACTCTTGAAATCATCCATATTAATTTTTATAAATATATTGTTAGGTTTTTGTGTTATTCCAAAATAAATAAATTTATTTTCTTTATTTTCTTTATTGTTATTTATTTTATGTCTGTGATTAATTTTTCACAAATTTCCCACATCGATAATAGATATGTCATGACTAAGGTAAAATTCACATTTTAAACTAAATTGTTCCCTCATATTTCTTATTTGTGCCCCGATTTAGAATTTATTATACTTTTTTAGGAAAAAATTTTATGTGTGATTTTTAATATATTTAATATATTTTAAATATTTATTTAATTCACACCAAGATTTGGAATCACATACCATATTAGTGCCTTATATTTACAATTATCCATTCAATATCCAAAAACAATATGTGGAAAATTTAAGTCATTGCATTCTCCCCACCTTGGGGATTTACATCGTGAAAATCCAAAACAAGTGGCTAAAAAATTAGATGTGGGTAATGAGAATGTATTAGTGCCTCCCACTCCCATGTTCTCTCCTATAGATTATTATGCTTCCACTGGACATGCACTGAAGTAATTAGTTTCGTATGAAAGATCCTCTCCTACCAATACTCAATCTCTACTATGTAATCAGTAAAGGTAGATCCATACATGGTATCCAACTCCCCTCATTCAATAATGTGTGGTATATAATACATTTACCTCCTCGGATATGACACATGGAAGAATCCATGTACGCAGTCTAACTATAGAGTCAGAACTAAGTTGTACATCACTTCGCTAACTCTACACAGTATCTAAAAAGGTCACATGAATCTTGGAGATAGATTTCCACCTTGGACAAAACATTGTAATTCCTGTTAGGGTGAAACCAGTAAGAACACATGGTATCCCTCCTGAAATCCTGGTCCCTCTAGTTCTGGTGTGGCAATCTGATCATCTGTTTGGTTCCATCTTTGGTTGTTTTGTTCGGATGTTCCTTGTTGCAGTTTGCAGTCCGGATTTGACTCCCTATGGAAGATTTAGAGTGACGAAGATGTGGTGTCAAGGAAAGATATCTTCTCCCATTCCAATGGTTTGTTTGAGGTTTGGTTCAGTTTTTTTAAGGTGTTCATCATGTATGGTGGGGATCTTGTAAGGATAATTCAATGGTGTGGTACTGCTTCTCGGAAAACCCTTTCCGACATTTGTCTCCAGTGGTGTTAGAGTGACTATTGTGACTAGTGGTAATCATGAAGGCTGTGACATGGGTTTATCGGACATGCTGATCAACATCTCCTAAGGTTTTGGTTTTGATTCGGTGGTTTGAATTCTGATTTTCGTATCCCGTCTGATTTACTATTTCAAAATGTATTGGTTTTGTGTTGAAGTTTGAATTTTTATTTTGGGAGGAGTTTCATAGTTTGAATTTTGTGTGTGCTCTGTTTGTGTGGTTCTCACTAACCCAAAAAGTGGTTTATCTTTAAAATGAAAAAAGAGGATTTGGAAAAAAAACTTTGGTCCCAAAAATGATGACTCTCTTAAGTTGATCCAACAAATTGGTGACCTGCAGAGTTGCATGTGCAAGGCCTCAAATGGTGTAATATCAATGGTGGAATGAGAAATTTTTTATCAAAACTCCACCTAGGATAAATGATCCTCCCAACTATAGACAAAGTTTAACAAAAAAGATAATATAATATCCTCTAGAGCCAGAATAATCTACTCAGTCTGGCCATCAGATTGGGGTTGAAAATTTGTGTTCAAATGCAGATGAGTCCCAAAATCCTCCCACAATCCTTTCCAAAACTGAGATGTGAAGTGAGCATCGTAGTCATAAATGATCATCGATTGAACTCAATGGAGTCATACTATCTCCTATATATATATGTGTCCCAATATCTCTATTGAACTCAGCTATTGAATAGCCTAAAAGTGGTCTGACTTTGCGAGTTATTCTACGATCACCCAGATGAAATCATGTCCCCTAGACATGTGTGGTAATCCCATCATGAAGTCAACGGATATCCCATCACACATCACTCTAGCACCTCCAGGGGTTGAGATAAACCTTTTGGAACTTATTTCCCATCCTTCACTTGTTGACAAGTAAGGCATCAAGTGATAGACTTTTCACCTCCCTTCATTATCCTAGACCATGAAAACTAACATCAGATGTCTTGGTACATCATTTCCACACTTAGATATACCACCAAGGGGGAGGTTTTAAAAAATCCTAGAACCTCATATTATAATGTCACTGGTACCATTGTGTGACCTCTAAAAATATTAGTATGCTCCCCACCATTAGAAAATCAATCAAGATTGTGTCAAGTAGATATTTGAGTATGTGGGGTCTCACAGTCAGAGTTCCCAAGATGTGCCTCTATAAATCACTGTAAAAGAGGTGTTGTAGAAACCATCTACTAGAATTAAGCTAATAACTCTGTATTAAAGAAATTATAATTGTAATTAGGTCAACTGATCTGATGCCTCACTCAATAACGGAGTACACAATCTCTTGTTGAGAGAATCTACTACCATGTTTCTCTTCCCATGAGTATATACAATATCAAATTCATTATCCTAGAAGAACTCTATCCATCACCATTGTCTCTAGTCAATATCCTTCTGAGGGAAGATATACTTGAGACTCTTTTGGTTAGAATAGATGATAAATCACTCTCCCTTCAGATAGTGTCTCCACATCTTTAGTGAAAACACTATTGTGGCTTACTCATGGTCATGTGCCATGTAGTTCTACTCATATGATCTCAACTATAGTGAACCATAATGAATCACCACCTATCTCAACAACAGAACACAACCAATCCAAATTCCTAATGCATCGTAGAACACTACATACTCAACACCCTCTTATAAAAATCTCAATATGTGAGTTCCCATCAATCTCTACCTCAACTCTTTAAAAACATACCGACACCACTCTTTTTACATGAAAGGATACCCCTTTCAATTAAAATATTTCATGGATGATGATATGATATAGAAGTTAGGTATAAATCTATGATAGTAGCCTTCCAACCATAGGAAGCTACGCACCTCTGTTATTATATTGGGTGGATCCAAATATCACTCTTTCTCAACCTTCATCAGGTCTACTACCAGACCACTTGATGAAAAAATGTGTTCCAAAGAGTGGAAATACTAAATCCATATATTTTACTTTGGGAGATTTCTATAAATATGGTTCTCTTGGAGTTCATCAAAAACTATCCTCAAGTGTCTCACATGCTCCTCTATAGATAAAAATTATACAAGGATATCATTGATGAATACTACCACAAATTAGTCTATGAAAGGAATAAAATCTAGTTCATGATTCCCCTAAAGATTTTTGAGGTGTTCATCATGCCAAATGGAATCACCAAGTAATTAGAGTGGTTATAGAGATATCTAAATGTCAACTTTGGTATATCCTCATCTCATACTCACAACTGGTGGTAATCTGATCTGAGATCAACCTTTGAGAACCACTGTGCCTCTATCAACTAATCAAATAGGTTATCGATCATCATTAGTAGATAATTGTTCATCAAGTTCACCTATTTCAAGAACCATTAGTCTACACTTAAACTCAAAATCCCATCCGCCTTCTTAGATGAAAAAACTAGGAATTCCTTTCGTGAAACAGTCGTTCTAACAAAGCCCTACCATTCTAAGTACTAAAAATGCACCCACAACTTACAAATCTGAGTTGGAGTCATTTAATACACTAGCATAGATATTGGGTTTTTACCATGGTATAGATTAATGTATAAGTTTATCTCTTAGTAACAAGGTAATCCTGGAACGTCCTTAGGAAAGACATCATCAAACTCTTCCACCAAAGTAGGGAACTATAAAATTAGGAAATTCACTATACCGATGGTCAAGCTAGTCAACTGATGAGTAATCAACTGTATCCTTTTATGAATGAGTCCATCCAACACTGTCTGGGTTTCCTTTTCACCCATAAAGTAAAACCTAGTCTGGTCATTGTGGACACATTGTATCTTATGCCCGAAATTGTCTATCTAAGCATGAGCTTTAGATAACAAGCCCATACTTAATATGATATCATAAGGCCTCATAGCTAATATAATTCAATCCCAGTATAAAATCTCACCTCTAAGTGTCATGTCACACTATCGGCATAAGTGTGTGATAATTGAGTTATCTTTAGTAGGCGTCTCCATGCCCAAGGTTCTAGCCATGGTCTCAACTAGAATGTAGAAGTCTCAAACTAGATATGTGGAAATAAAGGAATTATTAGAACCTATGTATATCTGCACTATAGATAAGGTAGAAAATACACATATCGTACATTGAATAATTCTTAGAGCCTTTGGGTTATAATCCTTGACTACATGTGGCTATCCCCACCCATATCCCATAAATTCTTAAGCTTGGTTTGGACCAAATGGCGATGGTGGTAGTAATAATTCGAAGCATATTCCACCTCTATCAACTCTCATAGATCCTATTCCATGTCCTCCACCCTAAAAGACTATCTTCTCCTGTGGCTTACTTTGCCTCGATGGCCCATCCACAGTCTCTCTGTCAGTCGTAAGACGGGTCAGACGATCTCATGCTTGATTTACCCTACCATCACAGGAGTATAACTACCTCTCCCAATTATGACTAGACCCATCATACAATCCCTAAACCATAGAACCTCTATCATTAGACCTCCTCCAAAAACATATTACACGTCCAAGTCATTGAGACTGATGTTGGATCCCTATTACTAAGGACTCTGCACTTGTGTTCCCATTGTCGGGAACTACTATCTGCGCCTTCTCAACTAAGCAACTCTCAACCACCAAAGCTCGATCTAGAACCCTATAATGAGTAGTAATATGATGACGTATAATTTTATCTAGTATGTCTCTATAGATTACTTTCTTAAGGGTTTGATCTCAATATAACTAATCATGAACCATATCCATCGAGTACTTGGAGAGGTTGGTGATCCTTGATGAATACACAACCACTACCATGATACCATGTGGGAGTTTAAAAATCTACTGGATGTTTGTGGACCTTAGTGTAGCTAGAGATAACTCCTCTCTAAAAATTCATTCAAACTCTGACCATGTTAGAGTCGTCACGTCATAAGACTTAGTCACTAAGCCCCACCCTCTTCATACTAAGCCATAAATAAGGCTCACTATAAGAACCACCATCTGATCTACCAATTTCCTAAAAAGATGAAAAAATCATGTCACTACCTCAATAAATTCCTCAGTTTCCTATTATTTGGACTCACCTCAATACCAGAGGTGTCACTATTGTTAAATCTCATGAAGTGTGGTCAGCCTGCGTACCTCATCTGCTGGTATCATGGGTACCATATGCTACTATACAGGTGGTGGTATAACTAGGTAACCACCTATAGGTAACACCTCTAGAATAGACCATTGTATCGATGCCTCATTACTGAGGGGATCATCCTCATGATCCTAATGTTGAATTCTAGCCAACATATGTTATAGAGGCATCCTGAAATACACAAGATATACCATGATCAATGAGTATATCTGGAGAGATGAATCAAGAAGGACTTGGATATCACAGCCCATTGCTATATGATGCATGTACCATTTTTTCCTATCAGCTTGTTTCCTCATATACCAAGTGGAAAGGTAGAAGATCATATTCTGGGTGTATCGATATATCAGTTGCCACACCAACACTAGATTCCCTGGCCAAAAAGTTAAACTCAAAACACTTTACACTGTTACCAAAAACCAATCTAATAGACATTGGTTGTAAGGTAAAATTGGAATCTCTAATAACACTCTATCGTGACCCATCCCAATGGGTCCCATGTTGTAACTACCCAATTCCACCTCTAATAGTCTAGGGGCTCGAGACTAGTGCCAAATAGGAATAGAACTAACATGAGAGTCCTTATCCTAAATTAACTATACACACACCTCCAATCCCATACAAAGATGAAATGTAAAAAAACTGATAAAAAATGCATGAATAAATTTAAATCCCACCTCCAAAGTACAACAACAAGTAATGGAATGTTACCAGGTCCAAATACAATCCCACCAAAAAGAGTTTGAAAACAATTCTATCCTAAAAGTAAAGATGGGGACTGATGTCAATATTTAGGCAAGATCGCACCTCTATTTTCTCATAGAACTAAGCACCACCTGGTCTTGGTCCCTCTACTATTTCTTAAAAATTTCGATCATCAGCACAAGACATGACACATGTGAGAAAATCCAGTGTAGGGGTGTGTATAACAATATCATGTATGACACCCCAAAACCAAAAAGTATTTAATAATAAGAATAAAATGCATATCTATAGAAGGATATGTCTAAAACACATATAAAAATAATATCTTGATATACTCAAAAAATCCACATAGTCTCAAGGTTACGTCATAATTGTAATTCGAGACTAGAATTTCAGATTAAAGTTTCCACATATCACTCATTGAGGAGAACACACTCAGTTAATCTGAAAGCACTAATGAAGTCTATCCCAGAGTTAGTTCTCCTTGAGTCTCACCACTAGAATTATACACCAAAAGTATAAAGTGAATGATATATAGAAATGGGATTACACCCAAGGTCATTGTGTATACCAACAACCTAATCAAGAATAATCTTCTAAGTAGAGGACCGCCACCCACGTAGTCTTCATCACGATAATACCAAGAACCCCACCTAGGGTATAAAGATGATAGATGATCACACCCAAGGCCTCATGGAAGGATTACAACCACTCTACCCATGATTTCCTACTGAAGTGATCACCATCCTATTTGTATGTTGTGATTCCATACTAACTCTTAGGGAATTAATATAGGGTACATACCGTAAAAAACATTCCAATGATATAGAGGTAAATATATCCAAACCTAATTGTAAAAGAGTATATAGTGTGTAATAGAATTAGACATAATTCCCCTTTTACACTAGGTTCAACCCATGTAAAATTCCCATTTCAGGGTCCATGTGGAGGTGCACAACATTCACAATCCCATGTACTTTTCTCTTGTCCAAGTACATTGTTATACCCATGTTACCTAGTTTGGTTGTGTCCATGTAGGTATAAACAGTGTCTCTATTTCTATGTACTCTTGGCTATGTTTTTTACCCTCTAAGGTAAACTCTTAGTTTCCATGGAAGGGCCACACACCATGTGATAATAAATGTCATCCAGAAACCCTAGTCGCTGCACCATGGGTACCACACTCTATGTGATCTCAGATTACACACCATGTGTATAGAGATTTACAAAAACCCATAGGTTCATAATGAATCTTTCAGAATACATAACCATCACATTAAATCACACCTATGGAACTCAGATCTGGGATTTGACTGGCCTTACCACCACTGATGGCTGAATTTTAGCTTCCGGTTCACTCGAAATCATTGCGAGTAATTATAACTCCATCGCTCATCAAAAACCCATGCATGAACACCTCCAACTGGTCTCGATCCATTTTTGTTGTCATCGTCACAAGATACCCATTCCATACTGAGTTTGGATCTATGATATCAAATCCTTGTTCTAATAAATGGGTGTGCAACATTCAATTCCTCAATATTTGGGTCAAAACACCATGCAAACAAAAAACCGGGTGATGAACGCACATAGAATAATGGGATAAACCTTTGAAATAAGAAAAGTAGGAAAAACATCCTCCATGATAAGTTGGACTTGATATATTTTCATTATAATTAAGAAAATATAACTAAGAATAAACAAACAATTCATCCAAATAAAATCCCACAGATAACAAATCCCATAAAATGACTGATCTGTGAATCAAGTCATTCATTGATTGATTCACGTTTATCATAGAAATGAAAAATGGGGAAATAAATACAATTAAACCATCATATGACTATAATTTGGATCTATTGATGGTGAATAATGAAGTTGCATTGCTTTTTTTGGTGAGATCCTCTAATTCCATTTCACACCAATCATGGAACCACGATCGGGTTGACATTCACCAATAGATGTTTCTCCACGCTCTCCAATGGCTCTCCTTGATGTTAAAGGTTATGAGGATCACCCTGAGAATATACCATAAGCATGTTTAGAAATATATTATTATGAAATTGTTTAATTACAAATTATATTAAATTTATTTATTCATTTTATTTATTTTACACCTACAATGAATTTTTCACAAACACCCCACACAAACAATGGTTATATCGCACCTAAGGTAAAAACTGTGTTTTGAACTCAACGGTGCCCTAAGATTTATAATTTGGGACCTCATTTAGAATTTATTCCATGTTTTTAGAAAAACTATGCGTGAATTCTATATAATATATTTAATATACTTCGAACATTTATTCTAGGTACAACAGGGCTCGAAATTGCATGTCGTCTTAGAACCTGATCTCAACAATGATCTATTAATAATCCAAATACCTATAAAATATGAGTTATTATATAATTGGGTATTATATGACATATTTTAAACATTAATACTTGATTTTGGTATTTTTGGGAGATACAAAAAGTAGTTATATAAATTCATTATAACAATAGTTATAATATATCAATTTAGATGGTTGCTTTTGAGGATTTTTACGACATTTAATGTCAGTCACCTATGTTCTAGATAGATTGGTTTAGTTATTAGTTATCATGTTGAGTATTTTCTAGTATATGTGAGATCATATTTAGGTTATTATGAATTGGCTAAAAACCACTCATAGTGGGAACAAATCATATGTTGACTGATGAAGCCATCCTCTAGAACTTAAGGTGGGTGACCAAATTTCTTTAGGGTGTCACCTTGGTTGGGAAATATATGTATTTTGAGTAAGGGGAAATTAGATCCTAGGTTCGTGGGACCATTTGAGGTTTTTGATAGGATAATAATTGTAGAATATCAGTTATCAGTTCCTCTAATATATAGTGTTTTCGGTGATGTATTCCATGTATCTCAACATCGAAGATACCATCTTAACCCTTCTCAAGTGATCAGTTTCAAAGAGGTCGAGGTTGAAAAAAAATGTATCAATTGAGGAATGAATTTTTAATGTAGTGGATAAGAGTTATAATAAACTATTTGGGAAGATATTTCTTCTAATATGGGTACATTTGAAGAAGGAATATCAATGGGGAGACTTAAGAGCATAATTTTGTTATGTGAGACTAGTGACCAGAGCATTTTTCAACAAGGCTCCCTAATGATTGATGGTTCAATATGTGGATGAACTATTATATAGTAGGGACAATATAAAACTCCTTACATGTATGATATATTAATATTATTTATTTTTTCTCAACATTACATATTTTGGTTCTTTTATATTGATAGAGGTGTTGGTAGGGGTCCAAGTGTCAATTTCATGGAGTTGGATTTGAGTTTGAGATAAAATTATTCTCTGAGTTGAGGTTTATATGATAGTATAGAGAATATTTATGTGACTAGGACTGCATTAGAATTTTTTTTGTGAAGCATAAGATTAAAAAATAAATTGTTTCAAGGGTTAATCTATAGCGGAAGATATTTATGCCTGGGTAAGTGTTTCATAAGAGTAATTATTGAGTTTCATGAGATTAAATCCTTATATTATAAGTATGTCATGTCATACTCTACGTGTAACATAATAAATAAATTACTTATTGGGGTGGTGTTTCACCCAAATTTCATAAATTTTTTTCAAGAAGATAAACTAGAGAGGAAATATAGTTCCACAAAGGATGAGTATAGTGTTATGAAGTTAGGTTAGTAGGGGATTACTATGCCATGAAGTGGGAGTTTGTTCTATGAAGTTATGAGTTTTAGGTTCTTATGTCTTCCTTATAACGGGGTAATGATTTGTTTCCATAGGGTCCATACCATAATTCTTTTATAGAGTAGTATTTTTTTATAATTTATTTTATTTTAAATGCACATGGATAACCAAAATAAGGCTTTTCCCAAATTTCTTTTTAGTATCCAAACTGAGCTACACTCTATCTCCTATTTATTTATTTTCATCCAAGAATTGTATATTATAAATATGGGGTTAGAATCATAGGATATATGTCATAGGAGGTTTACTCTTGTAAGGATAACAGTCCTATTTGATCTTTTCTTCTTTTCTCTCATTGTTTCTCCATGAATTGTAAGATAATCCCAAATTTTGGGGTCTTTTTTATTTTTCAATTTTATTCATTTAAATTCACATAAACCATTGTTTTTAGACAATATAAAACCCATTAGATCTATGTAGGTGGTCCCTTGATTTCTTATGAGTTTTTATATATTTTTTATGTGTCATATGAAATATAGAAACATTAATTTTTTGTGGATGTCTTAAAACTCAATTAAATTAGTTTCCTTGAATCCATATGGTATGAGTGGAGATCGTGAAGGTTGTGAGAGGTTTTTTTAGGGGGGGTATCTCCACTGATATTCATGTATAACCATTTATCATGTGAATTAAAACCTAAAAATGACTAAGGACATAGAAAGGGTGAATATGATTGAGAACCAACCCTAGGGGCCTACTGTGGTGACCTAGTGGATAACTTACACTACTAAATAGACGGGCAAGGGAAGCGCTACCCCTTTATGAGTGCTTCTTTTAGTAGCGCTGATAAAGGGGGGCTTTATCAGCACTGAAAAAATTTATATTTCAAAAAAAATCATGAAAAATAAGTTCTTGTTATATAATTATATTTATTCATATATAAATATAATATATATTTTTTAAATATGTTTCAGATATGTATAAATAGACTATTACATTTAATATATAAGAAATTTAGTGAAAATGGCTTTAAAATATTTTTAAAAAATTATTAATTAATAATTTTCAAATTATTATTGATTGAAAACATTTAATAACAATTTGAAGACACAAAAAATCAAAATAATTAATAAAATATCTAAAATAAGTTGAAAATGTAACTCAAACTTCAAACAGCCATAACATTTGATTCGGGTGTCCGTTTGAGCTCTACAGCATATCAAATCAAAGCCTGCGATGATCTCTACGTGATGGTTATCGAAACAAATATTATTTCACAATTTTCATGGCCACAAATGCCCAGAAGGCCTCCAAAACTAAGTTTTTAGTCAGGATACCCTGATTTGTTAACATTCAAACAAGTATAACTTCTGATCTGGATGTCTGTTAAGACTATACCACATATCATATCAAATATTGTTTCATTTTCTTTGATTTGAATGGTTGTGGAGTTGAAACAGGCTTCTAGATTATAAGATATGGTCGTTTTAACATTCTATGGCTTTTCAAATACACATATATATGTATTTATTCATAAATGTATATGTGTTTGTGTGTGTGTGTGTGTGTCTGTGTGTCGTATATATATATGTATTTATTTATTTATTTATAAACACACATAAAAAACATATTTTTTCATAAATTTATTTAAAAATAATCTTATAAGTATATATTAATATACAAATAAATATAAGAATAAAAAATTATAACTAAAAATATATATATAAATAATTATAAATATATATTAATATACAAATGAATATATATATATACTAATATATGAATAAATATATTTATATTAATATTAATCTATATCAATATATGAATAAATATAACTATATATATCATTAAATAGAGAACATAATGAAATGACTCAGTGGTAAAGGTGTAGCCGCAAAAGGGGGGAGGTCGTGGGTTCAAGTTTGGATGGAAGCAAAGGGGTGCATGTGTGTGAGGATGCATGGGAAGGGTAGCGCACCGCCTAGCACTAATAAAGGGGGGGTCAACTGATGTTAAGAGATATCCCCCCGCATATATAATTATTTTTTATTTTTTTATTTTTTTTGACTTTTATTAGTGATTTTTAAAAGCGCTGATAAAGTTCCCTTTTATCATCTCTAAAAAAGAGTTGATAAATGGGTCTTTTATCAGTGCTTTTCTTAGCACTGATAAAAGTGACCTTTATCAGTTCTTTTCAGAGCGCTGATAAAATGGACCCCCTTATATTATCGCTGATCTTTACAGTGCTTTTTTAGCGCTGTTAAAGCCCATTTTGAGAACTGATAAAGACCATTTTTTGTAGTAGTGTTGGTTTGGAATGTCTTGAGAATGTGTTAGGATAGGGGTGAGTAAGCTTGTCCAGTGAAATTAAACTAGTTAATTTCATAATAGGATACCTCTTGTTGTTTTAATTAGGTATGAATTGTTAATATGGGTTTTAAATGATTAATCATTCACTTTATTGATTGTTTGGTGTTTTAGTGGGACCTCGTTCACTTAGAAGTAGGTCATTGGTATCTTTCCCACCTATATTAAGTCAGCGGACAATTTTTTCCCATGAGGGTGATGAAATGGTGGATCCTCTTCCACTTTGTGTTATTGTGTTAATAATATATATTCCACATTGGATTTTTTTTTGTGTGGATGATATAGGGTTTTTGTGACCCTCTTCAAATAGTAATTTGTTTCCCAAAGGGATGAAATATTATGGCCCAACCTCAGGGTTGGTCTCCAAGTTATTCTACTTAATTGGTTGTTCTTATTATGGATTTTTTTATTTTTTATAATTATAATGTATGAAATAAAACTCATTTGAACGTTATTTAACTAAATAAATTAAATAATGTAAGTAGTTATGATAAAAAACAAAAAAATATAAATAGAACTCAATTTTAGGAGGATAAATGTTTTCTTTAAGAGAGGGAAGATGGTATTTCATTCATTTCTAGAAATATATATTACAAACCATCCAAAACTTCTCTTATAAATGTAATTAAAATAATTGAACATTGATAAAATGAAAATCATGTAGCACCTCCTCCCATTTGAATCAATCTCCGGTTAGTGCTCTAACATTATGGGGAATGAGAGAGCTGATGGGTAAGATCACAGTGAATCATAGAGGTAGTATACAGAGTAGCATCAAAAAATATTAATTGAGGATATAGAATAATAATAATATAGAGTTAAAACCTAGTAAGATGAATTAAATATTCAAGATGACAACCCAGTAGTATTTCAATTGTTTGGAGGACCTAGAATAGAACCCAATGATTACCACTTACCCTTTTGATAAGTAGCATAGGCCATCATCTCAAGAATAATTTTAAAATTAAATTTTTTTAAAAAATATCTTACTCCCTTGACATGGATGTAATTTTGGTATTCATATCCATCTTTGAACATATTACCTTTATTAGCAATGATCACTAAAGAAACTCCTCTAATAAGGGATCCCATACTTCATAACAATAGTGCTCTAGTGGTGGGGTTTCCCATGTGTTGAGAAGAAAATGAAGGGTATCAAATATAAAATTATGGCTCATGGGAGATAAATAGGTCTAGATATTTAGGACAAGAATCATCATGTATAGTTACTACCAGTCTTGTTTTCTAGGCCATGTTCCACTAGAACTTTTACTCTTACAGTGGAACTTGGGTTACAAATTTCATTAGATCCAAATTTCTTATGGGAATTGGCCTAGAAAGCAAGAATGGATAGTCCAGTTACCAAATGGGATAACTCTTATAATATTGACATCTCTCATCACCTCAATTAACATACAAATAATGGACACTCAATTCCCGGGATAGATGAAGCACATGTGTCCTGGAGGGAAATTTGCTGCATTTTGGGTTCTATGGATAAAAAACAACAAAATTGTCTTGACATAAATACCACCAGCCACTTTGACATATATATATATATGCCTACATAAATTAAAATTTATTAATATAATAAAATTTATAAATATATCTAAAACTATATAATAATGTTTATCCTTTATAAATTAGTAATTATATTTTAAAACATTATATATTAACATTTGATAATATAATAACATTTATAAAGTTATTTTAAATGGTTATATATATGAATATTTATTTTCTAAATTTATTAATATATATATATATATATTAAACTTTACAACAATGTTTATATATTAATTTCAATATTAATATACTATATTAAATGTTTTATATACTAATGTCTATATATTAATATTTATATATATTTTATAATGAAAAGTATAAACAAGTATCAAAATTAATATGATAACTTATTTAAATATATATCCAACTTTATGATAATTTTTATATATAAATACTTTTATTTTAACATTGATAAATATAGATAAAATGTTACGTATATTAATAATTATATATTAACATGTTGTTAGGGTGGAACATTAGTGGTAAACCATGTAATATTATATCCAAAAGACCAGGATTTTAATACTGGAATTCCCCTTGGGGGATTTATGACACAAAAAGTGATGTAGGAATGATGTAGGCAGACTATGACATGTGCACGATGCGGTAAGGTGGTGATGCATGAATGATACGGGCAGGTAGAAACACAAATAAGATGATGCAGACATGATGTTGCACTAGGTATTTGGACCATGTTCATGGGTCACTAGCATTGGACGTACAGAATATGTAATGGTTCTCACATTATCTAGATAGAAATACGTCTTTTCTTTCATGATAAAAATAGGCTTTCGCAAAAACTTTTAAAAAATGATTATATATTAACACTTTCATTTATTGTATAAAGTGAAATTAGTATATTTTGTACTGAAATGTATATGAATATATATATATATATATTAACCTTTATGTATATATATATATATATATGTTGTTATAAAAGAAAAGTATTTTTTTTTGATGATAAATAGATATTTGGTTACACACACATATGTAAGTTTATATATATTTCCCAATGAAGATTCACATCAATGAATATTTTCCCAATGAATCTCCCACAGGACATTAGAATTACATTTTCTATGTTTATAATAGCTTCATTTATGGAAAATCTATATATTTATGTATATATGGATTCTTATCCTTATTTTATGTATATGTACATGTGTTTGTATATAAACATCTTGATGTGTATATGTGTGTTATCATTTATGTATATGTATGTACATGTGCATGTGTATACTTATAATTCTTCATAATTTTATATATGTATATTTTTATATAATTTTATTAATATATATTTATGTACTTATATATATAAGTATTCATGCATATGATTATATTAATTTTCATGTATTAATGTATATCTTTTTGTGTCAACATATATATATATATATATATATATATTAATATGTATGTATGTATATATGTAAGCATATGCTTAACACATACATATATGTATGTATGTAAACACTCATTAAATTTTATAGTTTTTTATATAAATGTATGTATGTATGAATGTATGTATTTACTTGTATTTAAATATATTTATTTAATTATGTATGTATATTGTTATGTTAATTTGTATGTATAAATGTACATAGGTATTTTTTATAATAATATAAAAATTAATGATTGATTACATAAATACTTATATTTATGTGTTAGATATATGCAGGCATAAATTTGTATATATTAATACATATATATATATATATATATTAATGAGTTTTTGCATGTTTACATATCTATATGTGTTAATAATATAAATACATACATACATACATACATATTAATATATATATATATGGATATTTATATGTCCAAATTAAGATAATTGTATACATACCTGCTTAAATAAATATATTTAATTATATGTACATACATACATACATAAAAAATCTATATTAATATAAGTACATAAATATATATTAGTATAATTACACACAATATAATTAATTTAATTATTTACAAACATAAATACATTCATAAATATATATATCTCTATATATGTATTTACAATTACAAATATTTATTAGTATACTTTAATACATGTACATGAATACATTTAAATATTATTATATATACATACATATATATATATAACATCATAGATACATATAAATATAAATACATAAAACATACACAGGACATTGGAAACACAATTTTCTCATTGGAGATTTCCCCTGTAAATCACCCATAAGAGATTTTCCCTATAAATTTACCATTATAGATTCACCCTGAAAATATCGCATATTTCATTAATATATATTAATTCGTGAATTTAATTATATAATTATATCTCTAGGAAGTTATGGGTTTATAAACACATACAAATTTATTTTTTAGTGCTAAAAACATTGAGGTTATAAGGACCTCTAAAATCTAGGAGCTTCTATTAGTGCTAGAAATAACAATGAAAAAGGGTGCATTTATCAGTGCTATTTCTTGCACTAATAAAAGATCTTTGTTTCAATGCTATTTTTAGCATAGATAAAATATAGTTTTATTAGTATTGATAAAATAGATGGGTTTTAGTATTGTAATACTACATTTAGATCACATTGCAAACAACTCATTCAAAATAAAAATAAAATTTAATTTCAAATAATAAATAAATTAAAATTATAAACAAATATATAATAAATTTATTCCAATACACTAAAATAACATCCGTTTTTATAATTTATTACAAATATTTCATTGTCTAAAGAATTCAAAAACATTACGGACACCACGATCATTGGGACCCCCTTTCAAAAGAGCTCAACTGCACTACCATCATCTAAACACACCATCCCAAATTGAGAACAAAAGAAAATTGTACCTATAATAAAGATGAGTACTATATTATTAATAATATAATGAAATAAATGAAACATAAATATTATATAATTAATTGTTAAAATGGAATTTATAAATTAAAAATATGCACTTCTAGTCATATCAAGCACACCATCTGTTAAGGGCATCGGGGGTGAGGGGCAGGTCGTGGGGTCAAGTCTCCGGGCATGCGATTTACATGTAATTTTCTTCCTTGCGTGTGTGCCGCTTTCATGGTTGTACCCACTTTTTTTATAAGACTTATGGATTTTTTCCATAAATTATCAAGGATGTACGTGAGTTTTTTATCATTTTGGAATATGTGATACATTTTTTGAACTAAAATGTTACTTTTAAACTGAAAACATACACTTAGAGTTATACCTAGAACCCCATGTGTCAGATTGACATGTGGATAATTCTCATAGATCACAAATGACTTTTGGATCGTTTTTCTAATGTATCAAGATAATTAAGTGTGATTTCTTAGTTTTGAGTATGTAAATTTTGTTTTGTAATCAAATTTTGATGGAGGACCTGATCCTTTCATGGTCTAGATCTCCTAGAACATGCAACAGATCCATCTATTACAAATTTTGATGGTCTTACAATTTCCATATGAAATGTGATGCTCTAGTTGTGGATCTTTGGGTATGTTTTCTTAAACTCTTTCCTTTCCAAAATCCCTTGATTATCATTATTATTGGAAAATTGGATAGTCATTTTTTGTGCTCGGATAGTTGAAATGATTAAATTTTTCATCTTGTATCCCTGTGTATCTGTATTGAATTCAACATTTCTAAACCACCTATTTAACTGATTTGGATCATGGTTGGGAGGGATTTTTTATGTAAGTAGTCGGTGGAATTTGAGACATGGATAGATTAATACTCTACATGCTAACATCTAGGACATTTTCCATCTGTTTTTTGATGTTGTCATAAGATTCTTCATGGGTTTGTTGATTCGATCACTCATAGTGGGTCTGTATCTCTTGATGTTCTCTCTATTGGAAATTTAGATATCGAGGAAATTTCTAAAAATAATCCTCTTCTAAAATATAAAGGACCTAGGAATAATTACTTGAAGGTATCCTATATATTTTCTATTTTGAAATGTGAATTTTATGTTACAATCCAGAAGTTCAGGTCCTCAAAGAGGATGGATTGATTCATATGATGTCTTCCCCTTCCTTTCCAGATACCATAATGGATGGAGGCATGAACAACAGAGAGGGACATGACCCTATTACTGGTTCCAAGGGGGATTATAATATGACTTTTGTTTCAAGTATGTCCTCTTAATTTTTGGTGTCTCCAAGATATAATTCAATATATGTATATGAATGGGAATATCATGACCTATAGGATGCACCGAAATTGATCCATCTCCAAAAATCACTCTACATCTTTGATTGGAAATGAGAAAGAAGTTTTTTATTTCAAAGGGTGGAAGACTATAATACTAATACGGAAAATGAAACACGCCACTTCATGGTATATTGAAGACACTAAGACTACAGATAAAGATATTGACTCTCAAATAGCAATAGATTATGAGATGGACCTCCACAGGAACAAGACTATTGGATTTTTCTCGAGGAAGGGAAAGAAAGAAAATATTTTATCGGGAAAACTTCCAATTCAGAAGGGGGTAACAAGGTCTCACAAACAATACTCTAATTTACCAAAAACTAATGTAAACCTATCCTTGGGTAAAGGTATGAAATTTTGAATAGGAATAGGGTTGGAAGAATCCACAATTGTTGAAGTGGGTAATCAGGAGACTGGAGAAATTGGTGAGAAAGCTCCAAGCTGGGTCAATAGGTCGTCTGAATGAAAAGTCATTAGTATAGACTTGGAATCAGTTTCTGGTGAAGATTTTAATGGAATGGTAGTAAAAATTAAAGTAGGAAAAAGAAAATGTTTGGTTCTCATTCTTTACTCTAAAGAAGAAATGGTTGAATGAGTCTTCTAGATCAATGATCTGGAGGAAGTGGTTAATATAATATATGTCAAAATTATTTGAGTTAATTCCAATGAAGACAAAAGGTTCTGGATCAATAAACAAGACCGCATTTTGGATCAAGGATTTAATGAAAGTATGATCAATTCAAAGGAATATATCTTCAAATGGGAAAAGATGATCGTTCCTTTTGAAGATCTCATCAAGGACGATCCAGATATGAGAGTAATTGCACTTCACTAGGAGTTATATATGTTTTCTAATTCTCGTAATATTAGTCTTGTCTTTAATAATTTCTTGAGTTCTTATTTTTTTAACATTACTTTTTTTGACTTGTGTGGTTTACCAAATTTTCCAAAAAAGTTATTTTGAAATAAAAATTTATTTGTAATGATGATGAAATAAAATTATGCACTCTCGGTCACACCAACCACACCATGTGTTATATTGATCTTTGACCAATTTACAAAAGTTGAAAATGAATTATGCATTGTTTTCCTAATTTATCAATACAATCCAAGTGTATGTGATCTTTTTTCAGTGATTGGTGGGTGTTTTGAAATTAGAATTTACTTTTAAACTCAAAACACAAAATTTGAGTCATACTTGTAGAACCATGTGTTAGATTGACATGCAACCAATTCTTACATGTAAAAAATGAATAATGGATGATTTTTCTAGTGTATAAATATAATACAAACGGTTTTTCTTGGTTTTAAATTAGTAACACATGTTTTGAACTAAAATAACACTTTTAAAATGAAAACATACTCTTTGAGTATTACTAAACACACTTGTGTCATATTAACATTCTCTTAATTCCTATACATCAAAAATGACTTATTTGTTATTTTCCTAATTTATCAATACAATTCAAACATGTTTTCTCGTTTTTGATTATGTGAAGTGTGCTTTGTACAAAAATGTTGATTTTCATTAAAAACATACACTTTCATCCATACTGAACAAACTATGTATCAGATTGATGTGGGGATATTTGTTATACATTAAAATGACTTATGGATCATTGTCATAAATTATCAAGACAACCAGAGTGCTTTTTATTAGTTTTTAGGTAGTGACACTCAATTTAAATCCTTGTAAAGTTTGACCGTCTTTGAAATCTGATCTACCTATTGAAAAAATTATTTTGATTGATTAATTAGGATATGGGTGTGGGACACAGATGGAGAGAAGGAAATTTTTTTTCTAATGATTTAGAAAACAAAGGGAGTCCAAGTGATATCATGATTATTTTTTCTTTCCCTATGTCCTTTCTAGATGAATGTAAACTCATTGTTAGGTAGGATACACTCGAACATCATAATTTTCACCCCCTAAGTGGGTGGGGAGGTGTTATTTTCTTCAGTTAATTTATAAAAAAAATAAATTCCAATAATGAACATCATTTTGAACTAAAATGTTAATTTAAAACTGAAAACACATACTTTGAATTATATCAGGTACATCATGTGTCAGATTGATGTGTGACTAATTCTTTCACATAAAAAATAACTTATGCACCAATTTACAAAAGTATCAAGACAATATGAGATAATTTTCTAAGTTATGAGTATGTGACATGTGTTTTGTACTAAAATGTTGATTTTAAAGAAAAACACACACATATAATCATAGTAGACACAACATGTGTCCAATTGATGTGAGGAATATCCTTATATTTCGAAAATTATTTATGGATCATTTTCTAAAAGTATTAAGAAAAATATGAGTGTATTTTCTTGGTTTTCTGCAGGTGACACACATTTTGAAATAAATTGTTACTTTTAAAATGGAATTATGCACTTTCACTCATATAAAGAACACTATGTGTAGAATTGTTGAAAAATTAACTCTTACATGAAATAAATGACTTATTGATCATTTTTATAATGTACTAATATAATATTAGTGTTGTTTCTTGGTTTTTAGTGAGTGACATGGTTTTGAACTTAAATAACACTTTTAAATTAAAAACATGTAAATTGAGTCACACCAGCCGCAACCTGTGTTATATTAACATATGCCAAATTCCTAAACATAAAAAATTACTTGTGGATTTTTTTCCCTAAAGTATTAAGACAATTAGATCATTTTTTAACTATTCTGGGTATGCGAAAAAAATTGTACTAAAATTTCGATTTAAATAAAACATACACACATTCAGTCAAATGGAACACGTCTTGTATTAGAGTGATGTGAGAATAATACTTGTATTCCAGAAAATTTCTTAAGTATCCTTTTCAAAAATTATCAATACAATCTGAGTATTTTTTTCTTAGTTTTTAGATAGTGATGTGTGGTTTGAACTAAAATGTGACATTTAAACTAAAGACTTACAATTTGAGTTATACTAGGAACACCATGTGTCAGGTTGATGTAAACATGATTCCTACATATCACAAATGTCATAGGTATTATTTTCCTAAATTATCTAGAAAATATGGGTATGTTTTCTCAATTTTTAGTATGTGAGGAGTTTTTTTTACTAAAATGTAAATTTTAAATAAAAACACACATGTTCAATCATACCGGAAAAATTGTGTGTCATATTGATGTGTGAATAATGGCTATATGTAAAAAATGAATTATGGATCATTTTACTAAATTATCACAACAATCCATGATAATTTTCAAGGTTTTTAATGAGATATGCTTGTTTTACACTAAAATGATGCTTTTAAATAGAAAACATGCTCTTTGAGTCATATCAAGAATATCGTCTATAAAATTGATGTGTTTATGATTCTTACCCATAAAAAATGTTTTATAAATAATTTTCCAAATGTATCAATTCAATATGAGATTCTCAATTTTTAGTGAGAGATGAATGTTTTGAACTAAAATGCAACTTTCATAATGAAAATACACACTTTGAGTCATATCGGGCTCACCATGTGTCTGATTGATGTGCGCTGGATTCCTACACATCATAAAATAATTATGTATCAATTTTACAAAGTTTTAAGATAATATGATCCTATTTTCATTGTTTTGATTATGTGAAGTGTGTTTTGTACTAAAATATTTATTTTAAATAGAAAATGAACATTCTTTCATACCATACAGGCTTTTGGCCAGATTCATTTGTGGATGATTCTTATACATAAAAAATGACTTATAAATCATTTTTCTAAATTATAAATTCAATTAGACTATGTTTCCAAGGTTGTCAAACAATGACATGTGTTCTGAACTAAAATGGTTATTTAACATTAAAAACACACATTTTGAGTCACACTGGGTATAATGTGTATCATATTGACACATGGATGATTCTTACACATCAAAAATTTCTTATGAAACATTTTTCTTATGTATAAAAACAATATGAGCATGTTTTCTTAGTTTTTTGTACGTGATACATGTTTTGAACTAAATGATCAATTTTAAACTGAAAACACACAATTTGAATTATAAAATTCACAACATATGTTAGATTAATGTGTTTTTAATTTATACATGTCAAAAGTCGTCTATTTATCATTTTCATAAAATTTCAACACAATTTGAGTATGTTTTATCTATTTTTAGTGATTTTTTCACATTTGTAACTAAAAATGAACACTTCAAGTCATATGGGGTACACCTTGTGTCAGAGAAATGTGTGGTTGATTATTACATGTCAAAAATGACATATAGATAATTTTTATAAAATATAAAAATAATATGATTGTTTTTATTCATTTTTATTGATTAAACCATGTTTTTAACTAAAAAGTCATTTTAAAACTAAAAACACACACTTCGAATCATACCAAACACATTGTGTGTCATATTGACATGTAGTTCATTACTACATATCAAAAATGAATTATGGATTATATTGCAAAATTATCTAGAAAATAATAGCGTGTTTCCTTATTTTTTAGTGATTGGTTCATGTTTTGAACTAAAATATCACTTTTGAACAGAAACACACATTTGAAGTCAAATCATGCACACTATGTATTGGATTGATGCAAAGTTGATTCCTATACATTTAAAATGATATATGGATAGTTTTAATGAAGCATCAATATAATCCAATCATTTTTCCCTACTTTCATTCAGAAAAACGTATTTTTTGCAAAAATGTCACTATTAAATAAAAATACACACTTTCAATCATATTAGCCACACTATGTGTTGAATTTATGTGAGGTTGATTCCTACAAATCAAAAATTATTTATGGATATTTTTTCGAAAGTATCAAGATAATATGAGTGTTATTTATTATTTTTCAGTGATTGATGTATTTTTTTGAACTAAAATGTTTCTTTTTAAATTAAAAATATGCACTCTAAGTCATAATAGGTACGCCATGTTCCGTATTGACATGCGGTTGATTCCAACACATTTCCATTGAATTATGGGTATTTTCCAGAATTATTAATATAATACAATAATTATTTATCA
Source organism: Viscum album (assembly GCA_963277665.1). NCBI lineage: Eukaryota > Viridiplantae > Streptophyta > Magnoliopsida > Santalales > Viscaceae > Viscum > Viscum album. The sequence continues at coordinate 928,169,600 of OY728129.1, read as the reverse complement.
TATTTTAGTTATTGATAAGCATTTTTATCTAAAATATCATTTATGAACTGAAAAACGCACAATTTGAGTCATTTATAAACTAAAAACACACACTAATGAAGATAAATATATCAAATACAGAAAAAATATCTCTATAAAGAGGAAAAACAACACCTGAGTTTATTGTCCTTGTCAAATCCTTTTTGGAGAAATGATATTTCCCCAAGATTTTTTTTTCTCTTTATAGATAACAAAATGGTCTGAAGAAAGTAAATTATCGATAAAGTCAACTCTTTATAATCTTAGTTAAAATTCAATAAAAAATTAGTGGATAAAAATGATAATAAAATTAAATAAAAATATTCAAATTAAATGATTTAAAAAATTACCTAAATAAGTTGTAGAAAATAAATTTATGTTATGAATGATGTGGGTCAGGAGCTCTCTCCAAGGGAGCTCCCATCAAGGGTTTCTTTTCTAATTACATCATATTTCCTTCACTACCACGAGGCATAGATATATCTTGAGAATTTATAAAGGTTTCAGGACCTAAAAGAGAGTGATGGTCAGCCTCATTTGGTTTTGTATCTCATATTTTGTAGATATTGGCACAAACCAACCTCTATAAAATAGGTTTTCTTATAGGTTGGAATTGATGGAAGGTATTCAGGGTTGTGTGTTCATCATTGAAATTTTCCATGCAGGATATGGAAGGGGTTGGTTAATAAATAGATATATCTAACTATGATGGTCAGTGTTGAAGGAAGAAGGACCCTCGCTCGGGGGGGGGGGTCTTCTGGTGCCACCTGGATTCAATGACGACATCATGGGAGAACAAAGGGAGATCTATGAGTGAGTATTACATTGATAAATAGACAAACAAACTAGACTTTTTAAGGAATCGACCATATTTTTTATGTATTCATATAATAATGGTACATGAGATAAAGGCTGCTTCAAATCAGTGCTTCTTTGTCATTGAGAACACAGTGCACAATGTTAGTGGGCTTCGTCTGGTGGTGGTGACAACATATATACCATTATTTGTAGAAGTTTTGTTGAAGGCCACCAATGGATGAAATTAGTTGTGGAACTATAATAAAATTATGTTTTTTTGGTTATATGGTCCATCAACCCGATTAATATTTAGCCTTTTTCCATTGGGTCTTCGAGGCATGGTTTTTGAATTTATGGTCTTCATTCCAACAATGCTCTAAGATTCATGTCAGGTTTGGTTCTCTCTTAACCAAATTTTAAAATGGGTTTTATTTTTTCCTTTAATAAATGGATAAATCCCCAACTTCTTGGATTATGTAGCAAGAAATCACATCTTCATGATGTTTGCAATCATTTGTCACTATGTATCATTATCATTGGTTTCTAAATATATTTATTTCCTATTTTGAATATGTGGATAGTCAACAGTCCTAGTAGTGTTAGAAAAATATAAATAAAAAATGGTTAATAAATATTTTAAATTAAATTGAAATTATCTTTAGAAATAAATCTTTGGATATGATAGGTTATTGATAAAATACGATATCATATATAAATTTTTAAATGTAATAACCATAATATTTATTATTAGTTTGTTTCAGGAAGTATTCTAATTTGATAAAAATAAGTAATTAGTTTTGAAATTTCTTTATAGTAGAATTGTTTTATATATAAACTAAAATTTATCAAGTTATAGAAATTGATAGGCTTCTTGTGATCATGTAATTTCCTCATAACATTATTTTGATGATATTTAATCACTTACTTGAAAACAAAATCCTTAAAATATAATATAAAACATATAACATGATTTTTATTTGAAAAATATTGAATATGGTGTATTAAAAAAGTGATAAATTTCATCATATATAGTCAATTTTTTTGTAATCCATGTATTTAATTCAAAAAATAAATCTTTGGAGTATCAAAAAAAATTCAATGAGCAACCAATTTTCCTTAAAAAACAAAAATGAATAATTAATGAATGAAATGAAAATATATTTCGTATTACTAGATTTTATAATTTTACCACTACGTCATTTGTATTAATAAAATATTGTCTCATCTGAGTTTCTTTTCAAAATTTATAGCTAGTTAGAAATTATTTTTAAATATTCATCCTCTTTTAATGATGTGTTTTTTATAGAGAAGTGATGTGAGGAATAATGGGTCCAATTTTTTTTATGGGGTTTTTCCTTCACATTGCGTTGATATATATGTCTTAAAAAGTTATTTGTTGAATTTAACAATAATTAATTTAATAGATTGATTATAGGATAAACAGATTATAAAAACACACCTCAGGTGTACATTTATAACTAAGACTCCCAGTCATTTATGCTTGAGGATTTCATCTATATTTTCAAGACCAGTATACTTTGGGTGGGTGTATCCATAAAATGTTTTCTTCAATGTCAATAAAAACCATATTACCATATTTGAACATTGTATCTATATGAACATAAAATATCAATAAATATAGAAGTTGAACTAACGAGAGGTAAAGGTACTCTCTAAAGGTATTTTCTATTGGTTGGTTGATCCTTAAGACTATTTTGATTTTACCTTATGTTTCTTATTAATTTTCTCTATCTATAATGACATTATTTATTTTAATCTGTTTTTCATTGGAAAGTACATACCTCACTATCCAAAAGTATTTTTATAAGATCAAATAGTAATTCTATAAAAGTTACAATATAATTTTAAACAATGTGAACATCCAGATCATCACGGAGAATTGGTAGCTCAGTTCTTTCCTCATGAGCTATTTGAATCTCTACACTCACATGATCTTTTAGAAGTTATTTTTTGGGCAGAATACATCCTTGTATATTTTACACTATACCCCTCAAAAAAATTTGTTGGTGGGTGTGGATAGATATAAATAAAAAAAATTACCCAATAGAATATTAGTTTAGTAAAGTTATCAATATCAAAATGATCCACATTTTTTAGTTGCACTTTTGATAAAATTGATTACCTCTGGTAGGGAAAGTGTTTGAGTGGAATGACTTACCTCAAATATGGGGGGATAGATCTTTATGTAATATTTGTAGTTATGTCATTATTCCTTTTGATCCCATACCATAACATTCTCTAAAATCATATTCATATAATTATGTTTTTCTTATAGAAAATTTATTTTTTCCTACATCTGGTCCATTTTATTATCCTTATCCTCGTGTGATTTTTTTAAAAATATAATCATAATAACACTCCAAAACTCTCACCTATAATGTGACCATATTTTTATATCCACTTCAAACCCAAAGAAATTATCCATTCATATAGTACATCAAATAATGATTATTATGCCTAAAAATGAAAAACAAATATTGTAAATAAAGTTTCAATTGTTATGTAATACATATTTAAATTAGGCAAAAATATTGTGTCATAATTACCCATGATTCTCATACTCAATGTGTGTTTTCATCTTATAGTATTCTATTTTTATTTACATGATCCTCTTTCCATAGCACATGGAATGGGATATATGTGGATTTGTATTTTTGATTCATCAATGTGCATATAAACAAAGTAATGCAATTATATTGTATTTCATCCCACATAAAAGTACTAAAATAGATTTAAAATTCATACATTTCAAGTGAAGCATACCCCATACTTGCTTTATGACAGGGGTGTGTTTGTATTGATACATAATGCTATTTTAAATACCTATTTACTGTTTCATAAATTAAAAAAAATTAATCAAAGTGATTAAAACAAATATTTTCAATTAAATTATTATCAATCATAATGTACATGAAATGTTTCCTCCCCACGACATCCATGAAATGCATTAAATGTTTCCTAGTTTATCATGTGTGTATGTATCTATGGTGGGTGAATGTTTAAATTCTCTATAGAATCCCTGAGATAATGATTCATAACATTTATTTGAAAGGCTCTATGATCCTTTCTAGAAAACATTAATATAGATTTTATTTGATAGTCATGTAGTAAAAAATATAACATACAATTGAAAATGAAGAGTAAATCAATATTTATTATTTTATTTCTTAGTAAAATAGAGAAAGTATATCTTGATGATTTCACAATATCTCCCCCAATTTGTGTTTTTATTATGTGAATAAAATTATGCTAGGTACTTACGTCAATCAGAACAATTAATCATGTAGTGACCTCAATGCGTCTAATGAAAATGGATGTTTTCATGTTATCTATATAGTTATGTGTATTTCATCAAATCACAGATTTTTTTCATTTTATTATTGCCTTGATCGATTTTTTTAAGATTATCATGCTATTACACTCTTATTTTTTATCATAAATAGGATTTAAACTTTCTATAATTTCTTTAGTTTTAACATTTTCAAAATTTTGTTTGTTATTATTTATAGCCTCAGGACGGGGAGAAACATGTTTTTCCTCAGGATTGAGAGCATCAATATATTGAGAAACGTATTATTCCTTAGGATTGAGAGAACATACATGTAATTAGTTCATTATCTATAAAAGTATTTGAGACTTTAATTTAGATAATGTAAATGAATAATTGAACACATAATACTATGAGGTAACATAGTGTATATTAAAAAAACATTAACCTAGTGATTGAACACTTTTTTTATTTAAAGGTTGAAGATATTTTACCCCACTATCGACTATCCATATCCAATCCTTGTGGTATTCTATGACATACGATAACATGTCTACATTAGGACCACTCTGAAATTATTATGACATTCCAATGAATGTCTCATCCTTAGTTGAATTGACATTTGACCATTTAGTGGTTTTGTGGAAAAGAGAACAATAAATCACTTTTTTATAGAATCTAAGAGATAAAATAATTGTAATATGTGTGATTACATTATGAATTTTTATTACTTATTCCATTCCTTATATAAATTCACTCTCACAAATCCCAATTCATCAATTATAACTACACTCCTATTATCAACCCACATTCAATGTAAACTCATCACATGGATTTTTTTATATTCCAACTACTATATTTAATTGATGATGCCAAAGTATGACATATTCAAGTAAATTTGATTACTATCCTTGGTACTAGATAAACACATCATTTCTTCCATAAGAGTAACTCAACAATTTTATATTTTAACATGTTCATCATGTTTCATTTTGTAGAATATATAAATATTAATTAAAAAACCAATATAATATAATAAATGCACACTTGGTCCCAGGGATAGTAATAAATGTTTTTCTGAAATTGAATTTTGATTTTTTGATACATCCTTTAAAATATGACCTCAAAAACATCCTATAAACTATTAATTAGGTGAATTTGATATCCATCTTTATCCCTTGATGTATTAAAATTTCTAATAATTGCATTGTAGGTTTCAATATATGGTGAAACGTATAAAATGTTATGTAAAACATAAATGTGATACTTCTATGTGTATATGATAGTAATTGTGACAATATCTATTCTATTTACTACTTAACCCACAAGTTGCCCACTGTGATGAGACTTTGGTAGACCAATTCTCTCCACATTGGATAGGTATTAAGTACATAATTCAACAGATTCCTCAATAATATATTTATATAAAATACAACCTTATGGGAAACTTTGATTTTTTATATTCCATTTTAAAATCATCATATATCATTCAATGGGGGTACATACATCTATAATGTACAAGCCCATGTAGTCATATCTCTATAGACAAGTGAATTTTCATATCAAAGAATAAAAGATAAAACAACATGTATAATTCATATAATACAAAAAAATTATTTTTCTATACTGGGAAACATATCTTGTTCTATAAATTTACTACATATAGCTTTGAAAAGAAAAAAAAATATTGGTTAATGTATGACAAAATTTTTTATGAAAAATAAAATATAAAGTTATATGCATTAAAACTTTTATAAAGACATGATAGTCATGTGATTTAAGTACCTTTAACTTTAAATAAATCATTGAAATTTTATTCTTGATATTTTAGGAATACCACTCAGGGACCTTTACATCATTTATAAAGTTGAAAATTTAATATTTCTCTTTTCTGGAAAAAGTGAAAGCATCTAGAGGATGAAAAGTACATTATTCATCTTTCATTGTCCACCACTCTTCCCTTATTCTCATGTCAATCATTTTTAAATTTCCTTAATTCCATCATTTTTTTGTAGAGAGAATTTAGTTATATTCCAGTGACACTATCACATACATTTTTTCTATATACATGACATAGAAAATATCTAACTTTCAAAAAATTCTAATATAGTAATTCAAAAAAACGATCACATTTTAGAATTAGTTTTCAAATGTTTTTCCAAAGAAGGATTAACAAAAGTAGCCAATATATCACTTACTTCTAAAATATTTGATCACCTGTGACTAGAGATGGTGGTGTATCTTCCTCTGAATTCCCATCGAATTATGTTATCCAAGATCATTACTTATGTTATCGAAGTAAAAAAAAATTTAAGTCCTAGAAACGTAATATTTGAGGAATGTTTCAACCTAATTGAGTGTGTACCTTGTTCAAAATTGGGACACCCTGGAATTACTTTAATGATATATCCTAAAAAATTTACATAATTAGGAAATTAATTTATCATCCTGTGCTACATAGATCTTTATAGGAAATGTTCATTTCTATAAACATCATACAATGTAATATATTTTTGATTCATTCATAACCACATTGGAAAGTCATAATTTACCTATATCATAATCTATATAATATAAGTATAAATTTGTACAGTAAAATGATTCACTCCATCTGTAGATAGAGAAATATGAAGTTTTCTTTTCTCATTTCCAAATTTAGGATACCCATGATCAGTTTTCATGCACTAAGGAGAGTCTTCTTTGTGAAAACATTTCTCATCATGATTTCTTTTATCTGCATGTCACTTCAATTTCCTTTCAGTCTCTTCACTTCCATATAGGTTCCTAGACCATGGAATGATTGGAATGTACCATTAAACTTTCAAAGTACTTAATTCATGTTTATTCTATCAAGACGCACCATGCTTTTCGAATTATTTAAGTGATTTGTGATCCTTGAGAAACAATATATTCCTTTAGAAAAGCATCAAATCTTTCTGAGATCATACCAATTACACATAGCATTCCTTTAACATCATATATTTGATATGGTCTATACTTATCTTTCGGTATAATATAATTTAAGATAAAAACTAGTTTAGTAAACCTATTTTCACTCTATCCACTTCCATCTTATATATTATATATCTTTGGTATGGATGACAATGTTGTATATTTAGTACAACTAGCATATAATGACATATTTTTATAGTGAACCATCCTTTTAGTACATTACTATTACATAATTTTAAAGGTAAACAACATAATAATATTACACATAGAGGATAAAAAGGTTTAGTGTCTTGGGAAAACTAAGACCATACATAACAAATACAACATCAAGCATAAACATTTATTTAATTTATTCTTCTCTAGCTTCTTATTGGCACTTAACCTCCCCTTAGTACGTGCTGACACCTGAGGATATACATCAAAAGGGGTGAGATAAAATCCCAGTAAGAGCATGGATAAGAAAAATATATCATGGGGTAAGCATAATCATGACATAGTCAAAACATCATGAACATGAGAGGAACCATAAATATAAGACTTGAAATGTGGCAATGCATAAAAATGAAACATCTTGTCTTAGTGGTTAAATACCACACATACTTGTGAACAAAGATAGCATCTTGTTCACAAATCAGTTCACATTTACTCATGAGATTCATCACTTTACCCAATTCATTGGACTGCTGTATAATTTGGGGCGCACCCATCACATTCAAACATTCATATTGCGCTATATAATTCTGGGTGCACCCGTCACATTACAACATTATCATTATCATGCTTGCCGCATGGAACATATATCAAAAGTTAACACAACTAACCCATGGAAAGGAATGGGTTACATATCATAATAACACCTTCATAAACTTTGGGTTCCCAACAGAAAGAGGGAAAACATACATGTTACAAGAACCATCAACTTTGAGAGAGAAGTAAAAGGTGTGTTCTTAAAAGAAGAGTTCTTTTGGAAAACATTTTGTTTGACATAAAAACCAGTGACAAAAATGTATATCCTAGAAAATGGGAGACAATGATGAAAAAATGATCTTCAAGGAGTAAACATATCAAAAAATGGAGTGAAAGAGGGAGAACTCGAAGGATGAAAGTTGGGTTCGAGAATTTCCCCTTACCTTGTATCTGAATGCTTCCTTCACTTTAATGTCTTGTATAATGAAATTAAATTCATTAATTAAAAATCCATAACCCTGTCTACATTAATATTGTTCATTATAGTTTCATTAAGTTATTTTATGTTCCTTTTTATGTGTTATATAGTTTAAAAACATTATTCGGTAATGTTTGTTTTTATGGTTTTCTTGAGTGGTTCACTTGTATTCTTAAATTGAAGTTTGGGTAGAACATGGGTAAATATCCATAACTAATATTAAATTTTATTAATGATATTAAATTATTTTTAATCATATTATAATTAATTATATTATATCCATGTGGATGAATCATTAGATGGTAATTAAATGGTGATTGTTTGGGTTAATTTGAACGGTTTTTTGATCATAATGAACTTGTTTTAATTTATCACACGGTAATATGGCCATAAGTTATTTCTAAAACTTTAAATAGAAAATAATACATATAAAAAATTCTGTTTCAACCATAAAAATAGTTTCATGACCATATTTGATGGTAAAAATGGACGAAGAAAACATGTCGTTCTTGATGGTGATAAATTAACACCTCACGAACAACGTTCTCTTTAATAAAATAAATGGAAGAGGGAAAGGGGGTTGGATGATATAATATCCTATTAGAATCATCATATTCCATTATATTTATAGTACTGGAGTTACAATACCATTTAGATGAAGATAGGTGGGAAGAGATGAAGAAATGAACTTGAACATTAAAGGAAATTAAAGAAGAAGAGGGAGAGAAATTACCTCTTAAATCCTCCTCTTGAGATCCTCCTTAAGGGCCTAAGAATGGTACTTTGATGATACCAACAGCTCCTAGACATGGGGGAGAGTCTAGGGAAGATTATTGTGTATATTTTAGAGAAGTCTTGAAACTTGAGAGGTGTGAGGAAATGAGGGTGTGAAGGGTGGTTTTTATAGTGGAGGGTAGAGGGGTTTCCTTAATATAAAATTCATTAGTTTCTTAATTTCCCCTAAGACAAGGAATAGTGAGTCTTGAATGACCTAGAATTGTAATTTTATCATGTGATCCCGAACCAAGTGGGCTTACATCAGCAAAAAATCACACATGACTCTATAATTAGCTTATTTAGCTTATTTTTGTAAATTACGGTATTTCACTATTCATCAAAAATTTACGTTTTTTAGAAAAATCTCAAAAACTTACGCAAACCATTTTTCAACGTGTAGAATCCAAAAAAAATTCCATTTTTCAAAAAAAATCTAAATATTATTAATTTAATATTTAAATAAAATAATTATTTGTTACTAAAAACAGTTTTAAAACATTCATTTACTTATTCAAAACAATAGGTACATCATAATTTCACTTGAATGTTATTTTTATACTATCATAGGTAAGGTTACTATTAATTAGCGAATATCACTATTCATAAGGTTATGTTATTATTCATAAGGGTAGGTTACTATTCACCAAAAAATATTTTTGTTTTCTTATACTCCAAAAATCATCTTGAATACAACCGTGTATGTTAGATTCTCTAAATTCCCAACACAAAAGTGAAAAACTTATGTTTAGAGGTCACTACACACTTAGTGGTTCATTATGTTGTGCTTTCATGTGATTTTATGACATAATTATAAGAAGTGAATTTCCATTGAAAAACTTTGGGTCATTACATTCTTCCCCCTTAAGAAATTTCACCCTCGAAATTTCACTTTACACAAACAGGTGAGGGTGTTTCTCCTTCATTGCTTCTTATGGTTCCCAAGTTGCTTCCTCAAACTTATGGTTCCTCCACAACATTTTAACAAGATGGGTTGTCTTGTTGTGTGGAACATTATCTCTCCAATCTGGAATCTTTATTGGTTGCTCCTCATAGGAGAGATCATCTTCCAGCTGAAACACCTCTCAGTTTAGTACATGTGAGGGATCAGGTATGTACTTCCTCGGGAGTGATACGTGGAAGAAATTATGAACTCGAGCCATATTTGGTGGAAATTCAAGTCGATAGGCCACGGATCCTATGCGGTCAAGGATCTCAAAGGGGCCAATATACCTTGGGCTTAGCTTCCCTTTCTTCCCAAATCGCATGACTCTCTTCCATGGAGATATTCATATAAAACATTATCTCCAATATAGACCTCCAAGTCCCTTCGATGGTTGTCAGTATAGCTCTTTTTCCAACTTTGAGTAGCTTTGATGTTTTTATGGATTACTTGAACCTTCCCTGTCATCTCTTGAACAAGATTGGGTCTAAGTAGCTTTCTTTCTCTATCTTCATCCCAACAGGTTGGAGTTCTACATCGCTTTTCATACAGAGCTTCATATGGAGCCATCTGAATACTCGAGTGGAAGCTATTTTTGTATGAGAACTCAACCATTGGGAGATGCTGATCCCAACCACCTTTGAATTCAAGAGACTAAGCTCTTAGCATATCTTCAAGCATCTGAAAAGACATTTCAGATTGGCCATCAATTTGGGGGTGATAGGCCATGCTGAAATTTAATTCAGTGCTCAAAGAAAGTTGAAGGCTTCTCCAGAATTTAGATGTGAACCTTGGATCATGGTCAGAGAAAATTGATAGTAGAACACCATGCAGTCTCACCACTTCCTTCACATATATATTTTCTAGTTGTTCAAGTGAGATATCTTCCCGAATAGTGATAATATGGGTAGTCTTGGTGAGTCGGTCAACCACAACCCATATCACATTATTTCCCTTTGACGTCTTTGGGAGACCTATGACAAAGTCCATAGTAACATTTTCCCATTTCCACATGGGTATAGGTAATGAATGCATCATACCATTGGAATTTTTTCTCTCAACATTAACTTACTGATATACCAAGAACCTTGATATATATTCCACAATCTCCTTATTCATGTTATCCCACCAGAAGTGTTCTCGGAGATCACAGTACATTTTGGTACTCCCAGGATGGATAGGTAAAGTTGAACTATGTGCATTATCCAATAGGTCCTTCTTTATCCTAGGTGATGAAGGCACACAAAGCCACATTCCAAACCGAATCACACCATCATCATCGATATGGAACTCCTATGGCTTCCCTTCCTTTACTATATTCACCCTCATTTGTATCTCCACATCATCCCTTTGTGCTTCCTTAATCTTCTCCTGGATGGATGGTTGCGCAATCATTTGGGAAAGGTTGGATGTATCCCCTATCCCTATGATTTCCAAATCCATCCTTTACTATCTAATAAGATAGGGTCCTTCTCAATCTGTAACATGGATAGAGTAGCAGATTCTTTTCTGCTTAGAGCATCGGCTACCCTGTTCACCTTTCCAGAATGATAATGAATGGAGCAATCGTAATCCTTGATTATCTCTAACCATCTTCTTTGACGCATGTTGATCTCCTTTTGTATGAATATATACTTTAGGATCTTGTGGTTGGTGTATATGTCACACTACTTGCCATAAAGGTAGTGCCACCAGATTTTCAACGTAAAAATCACAGCTGCCAGCTCTAGATCAAGCGTCAGGTTGTTCTGCTCATGGATCTTCAACTGACGTGAGGATAGGCTATCACATTATCATTTTGCATGACTACACAACCCAAGAATTTCTTTGAAGAATCACTGTATATCACAAAACATTCTCCATTTTTTGGTAGTGTGAGTGCAGGTGCTCTGATTAGACTTCTCTTTAGCTCCTTGAATATTTCCTCACATTCTTTCATCCAGACATACTTTACCCCTTTCCTTGTTAACTAAGTTAGCAGGCTTGATAATCATGAGAAGTTTCTCACAAAAATTCTGTAGTACCCAGATAATCTAAGAAAACTACGGATTTATGTGACACTAGAGGGCCTGGGCCATTCCTTAATCGCCTATGTTTTTTAAGGATCCATAGAAATTACCTCACTTGTGATCACTTGTCTCAAGAACATGACTTGATTCATCCAAAAGTCACTCTTTCTGAACTTGGCGTACAACATCTCATTTCACAATTTTGCTAACACAAGTCTTTGATATTCTTCATGTTCCTCCTTGCTCTTAGAGTATATGAGAATATCATTGATAAACACTACCACCAATTTGTCATGGTAATGTCTAAAGAATCTATTCATCAAATACATGAAGATTTCCGGGGAATTAGTAAGTCCAAAGGGCATCACAAAAAAACTCATAGTGCCCATAACTTGTTCGGAAGGAAGTATTCTAAATATCTTCCTTCATCACCTTTACTTGATGATATCTAGAATGAAGATCCACCTTTGAGAAGTATTGAGATCCTCTTAACTGGTCGAACAAGTCATCAATCCTTGGGAGAGGATACTTGTTCTTTATGGTGATCTTGATGGGTTCCCGATAATCGATACACAGCCCCATTGTTCCATCCTTCTTATTCACAAAGAGAACTGGTGCACCCCAAGTTGATGCAGTTGGGCTTATAAACCCTTTGTCTAGATGCTCTTATAGCTGCTTCTTTAACTCCTCTAGTTCGATAAGAGCTATCCTATAGGTACACTTCGAGATAGGAGTAGCTCCGGGTATGAGTTCAATTTAGAACTCAACCTCATAATCCAAGGGAATTCTGGGTAACTCTTTAGAAAATAAATTACCATATTCCCTCATGATGGGAATTTCCTCAAGGTTGGCTCTTTCCTTTGACATAACCATTTGGGTGAGGTATGCTTCTTCATAAGGAATCAACACCCACACCATTGAAGGATTTTTAAAAGGATATTCATGGTCTTCCTTGCATTTGTAAAGGAACATAGGATGGTTTGGAATATGAAAAGATATTTCCTTTTCCCGATAGTTGATATGTGCTCTATATAATGAGATCCAATATATTCCCATTATAGAATCTAATTCCACCAATGGAAGTATTACAAGACTTTCCAGAAGTATATTCCCACATATTCCAATAAGAGAAGATTCTAACACTTGGGCTGCAATAATTTCACCACTTGGTTTTTTTATAGATATCTCTACTTCAAGGTTTAGGGGCTTTGATACTGTAGTTCTAGCGAACATGAAATATATAAAGGAATGCGTATAACCAGAATCAAATAAGACTTTTTCCATTCATGATTGAATAGTAAGTGTACCTTGTATGACTTCATTATCATGCTCCACCTTCGTAGTAGTGATGGAATAATCCTTCCCTTTTTCCTTTGGATTTGGTGGTTGCTGACATTGATTACCCTCGAGAACTCGAGGTTTAGTGCACTGACATGCATAGTACCCAAGCTCCCTACAGTTGTAGAATTAAACCACGAGTGGTTATCTCCATTCATTGGCTACATTCTCCTTCCTTTTCGTGTCTTTTCGACACTCTTGAGCATGGTTTCCTTCTTCTTCCTGCACTAGAAGAATTTCCCTGTCCCTTTGAGGGAGTTCCATGGTGCAACTTCCCAAATTTTTGGCATGTGGGTCGTTGAGTTTTCTTCCCACTTTTTTCATTAGATCCCCCAGCTTGAAACTCCATATTTAATTTCATATACCCATATACATGGGACCATTATACAAACTCCATATCCACTTTGAGGGCACATCGAACAACTTCTTCATAACTCCCAAAGTCTCGAATTGCAAGAGCCTTTCAAAGGCGTGGTTTTAATACACTAAAGTATCTATCAATTTTTCTATCATTGTTGATAACAAAACCCGAAGCGTACCTTTCAAGCCTTGTGAAATTTGCTGCATAGGTTGTGATAGATTCTTCTTCTTTTTTCTTGAGCTCTATAAATTCTCACTCCATCTTCGTGTGAAGAGTTCTTGGGAAATACTTGTTAAGAAACATTATCTTAAAGTCTTCCCATTCGATCTATTTAATTTCCTTCCTTTGTCTTGGTGTTTTTAATCAAATCCCACCATTGATCAGCTTCTCCATCCAGATGATAATTGACTAGGGTCACCTTTTCCATCTCAGAACAGTGAAGCATAGAAAAGATCTTCTCCATGGAGTTGACCCATTGTTCTACAACTAGTGGATCAGAGGATCCACTAAATATCGGTGGTAGTTGCTATATAAAACATTCAATAGCCAGTTGCTCCATCTTTAGGGAAGGAGGTTGTTCCCCATTATTAGGGTTATTGTTCATAACCTGAGATAATTGGGTAAGCATTTACATTATGTTATGAACTCCACCTCCCAAATCATTGGGTTTGTCGTTCAGTCAATCATTGCATTGGACCTCGCATGAGTTGTTGGCCTGATTTCTCCTGGTTCCCACCATTTTCTAAAATAGAAAATGTTAGAACAAAACATAAGTAAACAATTCAATAATAAATAACTTATTAATTTGAAATATTTATACTAAAATCATGACATATGGGATCCCTATGTAAATTGTTTTGTGTGCATATTTGTACTCAGTCTCATGCTATAGGTTTTCTCTAGGGTTCACTAATCCTAATTCCCAAATTAACTAAACCTTTCCTTTAATACCAACAATAGAGACCCAACCTTTTCTTACATTACTATTACATAATTTTAAATATAAACAACATAATAGTATTACACATAGAGGATCCAAAGGTTTAGTGTCTTGGGAAAACTAGGACTATACATAACAAATACAACATCAAGAATAAATATTTATATATATTTTTCTTCTCTAGATTCTCATTGGCACTTGACCTCTTCTTAGTACATATAGACACCAGAGGATATACATCAAAAGGGGTGAGCTAAAATCCCATTAAGAGGATATATAAGAACAATATATCATGGGGTGAGCATAATCATGACATACGCAAAAGATCATCAACATGAGAGGTAGCATAAATATAAGACTTGAAATGTGGCAATGCAAAAAAATGAAACATCATGTATTAGTGGTTAACTACCACACATACTTTTGAACCAAGATAACATCTTTTTCACACATCATTTCATATTTACTCATGAGATTCATCACTTTACCCAATTAATTGGAGCGTTTTATATATCCAGGCGCACTCGTCACATTCAAACATTCATATTGTGCTATATAATTCTGGGCGCACCCATCACATTACAACATTATCATTATCATGATTTACACATGGAAAATATATAAAAAGTGAACATAGATAACCCATGGAAAGGAATGGGTTAGATATCATAATAACACCTTCATAAACTTTGGGTTCCCAAAAGAAAGAGGGAATAATATACATGTTACAAGAACCATCCACTTTGAGAGAGAAGTAAAAGGTGTGTTCTTAAAAGAAGTGTTCTTTTGGAAAACATTTTGTTTGAAATAAAAACCTATGTAAAACATGTATATACTAGAAATGGAAAGAAAATGATGAAGAAATTATCTTCAAGAAGTAACCATATCAAAAAATGGAGTGAAAGAGGGAGAACCCGAAGGATGAAAGTTGGGTTTGAGAATTTCCCCTTAACTTGTATCTGAATGCTTCCTTCTCTTTATTTTCCTTTATAATGACATTAAATTAATTAATTAGAAATCCATACCTTGAGTACATTAATATGGTTTATTATGGTTTCATTAAGTGATTTTATGTGCGTTTGGATGAGTTATAGTGTTTAAAAACATTATTCTGGAATGTTTGTTTTTATGGTTTTCTTGAGTGGTTCACTTGTATTCTTAAATTGATGTTCAGGTAGAACATGGGTAAATATATAGAACTGATATTAAATGTTATTAATGATATTACAGAATTTTTAATGGTCTTATAATGAATTATATTAGATCTGTGTGGATGAATAATTAGGTAAAAATTAACTGATGATTGTTTTGGATAATTTGAACGGTTTTTTGATCATAATGAACTTGTTTTAATTTATCACTTAGTAATATTGCCATAAGATATTTCAAGAACTTTAAATAGAAAACAATATATATAAAAATTTATGTTTCCACCATAAAAATGGTTTCATGACCAGATCTGAATGTAGAAATGGAAGAAGAAAGCATGTCGTTCTTGAAGGTGATAAATTAACACCTCACGAACAATGTTCTCTTTAATAAAGTAAAAGGAAGAGGGAAAGGGGTGGGATGATATAATATCCCATTACCATCATAAGATTCTATTAGATTTATAATAATGTAGTTACAATACAATTTAGATGAATATAGGTGGGAAGAGATCAAGAAATGTACTTGAACTTGAAAGGAAATTAAAGGATAAGAGGGAGAGAAATTGCCTCTTAAATCCTCCTCTTGAGATCCTCCTTAATGGCCTAATCTTGGTCTTTTGATGAGACTGGAAGATATTGGACATGGGGCAGGGGATAGGGAAGATTTTTGGGCAGAGTTTAGAGAAGGATTAGAGCTTGAGAGGTGGGAGGAAATGAGGGTGTGAATGGTGGTTTTTATAGTGGAGGGGAGAGGGGTTTCCTTAATATAAAATTCATTAGTTTATTAATTTCCATAAAGACAAGGAATAGTGGGTCTTGAATGACCAAGAAAAGTAATTTTATCATGTGATCCCGAAACAAGTGGGCTTACATCAGTAGAACGTCATATATGACTCTATAATTAGCTTATTTAGCTTATTTTTGTAAATTACGGTATTTCACTATTCATCAAAAATTCATTTATTTCAAAAAAATCCCAAAACTTTACCCCAACCATTTTTCGATGTGTAGAATCTAAAAATGAATTCCATTTTTCAAAAATAATTTTCTAAATATGATTAATTTGATATTTAATTAAAATCATGGTTTATTACTAAAAATAGTTTTAAAACATTCATTTACAAATTCTATAATATAGGTACATAAGACTTTCACTTGAATATTATTTTTATACTATCATAGGTAAGGTTACTATTAATTAGGGTATATCACTATTCATAAGGGTATGTTACTATTCATAAGGGTAGTTTAATATTCACTAAAAATTATTTTTGTTTTATTAGACTCCAAAAATCATCTTGAACACAACTGTGTATGTCAGATTCTCAAAATTTCCAATAAAAAGTGAAAAACTTATGTTTAGAGGTCACTTAGCACTTAAATATTCTTTATATATAAACACATATAGTCCTCATATTCAATATAAATTGAAGGTATTCAACAAATTATTATAACGTATAAAGATGATGAATTATATGAATATAAAGTATCCAAAAGACCAGGGTTTGAATCCTAGCTATGCCCTTGGGAGATTTCCAACACATGTAGTGATATAGAAGTTGACACAGACATGGCACGAGAAAGTAGTGATGTAGGCATGATGCAAGCATCATGCTGCACTAGGCCTTCAGACCATGTTCATGGACCACTTTTCCTTGAGCCTTCAGCCTATTTAATGGTTCTTCCTCTACCCAGATATAAAAAGGACTGTTTTTTTATAATAAAAAGGGGCTTCAGACCCAAATTAAAAAAATATCATAAATCATCCTATTTTTTGAAATGGATTCATCAAGATAGATAATTCGCTTGGGGTTGGGATGAAGGTTGGGATATACTAGAGTTTTGTAAGTAGCTCATGTGGTCTAGCCAATCATTTCTGGATCATTCATATAGTTCTAGTGATTCCATTAAATGCGTGATTAGTTTTGTATTCTTTTAAGTTTCTTGTTTGAACCCTCTTGATTATGAATCACTCATAAAGTGAGTTTTCACTTGTTGGAGATGGGTTAAAGATGGTTATTTGTTGTATTTTTCTATATTTGGGGTGAAATTGTGTGATTATTTTAATTTTTTTAGTTTATATTAAGTGTTCAGATGATTTTTTTGGTGAAAAGGGGGATTTTATGAAAATATTGGTTTGAAGAAATTATTTTTAATATGTTTTCTACAGGGTTTGATGGTTAGAATGAGATGATTAAGTGTTATGGTTATCAAGGAGGTTCACGTATAAATTAGTTATCTATGTATGATGAATATTATAGGTTTTTTATACATTGAAAGTGGATTTTGGACTAAATATGTTATCTTTGTGAAAATGAAAAGATAATTCTGTATATAGGTGAGAATTCAACTTAAGTGTTATTGGAATATGCATGAAATGGAGGAAATACTTAGATAATCTGAGATAGATTCTACATTGATTTGAAGCAAAATTGAATCATTGGTTGAGTGTGGACAAGAGGTAAAGGAAGTTGAGGAACTTTAAAAATAATTAAAAAATTTATTTTTAGTTGAACTAAATACTGAAAAATAAATTAACACATTCTTCAAGAGATTTGAAGTAAATTTAAATGGATAAAGTTGCTTTAAAGTTGTTTTGATTTTTATTCAAAGGATTTAGATTTTATTTTTTCATAACCACTATCAACATAGTGAAACAAACTACCCATAAATACATCATAGACAAATATAAGTGACAACCATTCTATTGCAGGAGAAAATATAAATCATGAAAATCATACTAAATTGTATTTTAGGATGTTTTAATAATTTTCTGAAGTTATTTGAAGTATTTTGAATCGATTTGAAGTGGATGAGGTAGTATAGAGTGAGTTTGAGAGGGCTATAGAAATTTCAGAGTTGTGGGTTTTTTTGAACTGGATGTTCGATCAAAATTCCTAAATCAAAACACAAAAAATCATGAAAAATGATAAAAGATCGATTAAATCGATGAATGATTGATAAAAAACGAGTAACAAATAACATACTTTCAATTTAATGGATCAATTCATCTAAAGTATTTGAAATAAGTGACACAATAAGATTCAGCTTCTATAAGATCATGAATGGTGCGGGCAAGGGAGATCTCTGTTAGGGTTATTTTAAAATACAATAAAAAGTTTTATCATCACTAATAAAATAATCCGATGAAATACAAATTTATCAGTTCTAAAATGAAAAGTGATGAAAAAGGTATGATTTATCAGTGCTAACTAACATGCATGATAAATTTATCATTTATCAGTGGTTAATATTGTGATGAGAAATACTATTGGAAAAAAAAAAGTAAGAATTAAATTTAACAATTAAAATAAATTATTACTTGTATAAAAAGGAATGTTAAAAATTACTTTATAATAAAAAATAAAAAATATTAAAATAAATTAAATTAAAAAATATTAAAAATCAATTAAAAATTATTTCTTTTATTAAATGTATTAATAAATGTGATAATATTGTGTTAAATGTATTATATTATAATAAATTTAATAATATTATAAAAAATAAATAAATAATATTAATTCTATAATTCACAAAAATATTAAAAAATAGACAATATAAATTGAATATATTACAAATATATATATATATGAATAAATATTTAAATAAAAAAAGACTAAATATAAAAATTACATTTAAATAAAATATATTTAAAATAAAATACTAATTAAAAATGAATAGAGAGTAATTTTATAAATATTTAATTAAAAAAATATTAGAATAAAAATGTGTAAATATTAATTATATAAATTACAAACATCTTGATAATATTAGAAATTAATAAATGAAAATGTATAAATAAATATTAAAATGAATAAATTGTAGAAATATTAAAAATGAGTAAATTTAAAAAAAATATTAAAAATTATAGATAATAATAAATTAATAAGTATTAAAAAATATTAATAGTTAATAATTTAAAATTAATAAATCACAAAAAAAATTATAAAATTAATTAATAATTCCAATTATATATTTAAATAAAATTTTAAAAATAAATAAAAATTAAAAATTATTTTAAAATGAAGAAATTTATAATAAAGTGCTAGTTATTAATGAATAAATTATAATTTTATAAATATTTATTGCGACTTCCCAGACTCAGGTTCTACTCAGAGGTGCACCAAGATCAGTGGGTCATATAGCCTCAAGTGCATCTCTTAGAACACCACAAGCTACAAAATAGTACTAAGGGCCTTATGTGTATCTGTTGGGATAATATGACCTCATTATTAGGGTAGCACAGTGATACAATCAACAAATAAACAGCAGAAGTAGTATAAAAGATGAATAGGCATATAGAACAATGAAAGAAAATATAACAACCAGCTTCATAAAATAATAACCAATGGTAATAAACTGAATCATATTCAAAATAATAATGGTGTATGTCATGTATCGATAAAGTATGAAAACACATATACATAGAGTAGGTAGTAGTACTATACATGTTATACAAAAAGAATCCAAAAAGGAAAAAATATAGGTAACCATCCTGTGCTCCATCCTAAACATCTACCACCAATATCCATCCTAATTCATACTAGAGTGTTATGTATCCATAAAAGGATTCTTCCCCTTATCTACACCTGCACGCATATAGTCTGGTTGGGTACCATAGGTGACCTAGATATGGTTTGAGATAAATCTTAGTAGTCCACCACTAACAAAGTTTATAAATATTAATTCTATTTATAATACATGTTAGTGTGAAGATATGAGAATTTAAAACATGAATAATAACTATAAATGTGTCATCTCTGGTTCTTAAAGGAAATCCATATTGACACTACCTGCTTTGGCCTGTGCCGGAATAACTCTAAACAAGTATCAAGGAATGCAATTCCTAGTATCACATTCATAAGGGACGCCATGACCAGTATCATAGAAAAAAATGGGACACTACACCCAGTATCACATTTATAAGAGATTTCATGCCCACTATTACAGTATTATATGGGACTCCATGTTTAGTATCACAAGGGAAACCATGCACATATAGTATCTTTAAAGACCCGAAGCTTATCGTACATGGACATTACATTACTTTTGCGGAATACTTAGTACATAACAAAAACACACACACAAGGATCGTAATAGTTTAGTGTCTTTGGAAACTCGGAACGTAATCTTCTAATCGTGGTGAAAGATCTTCAATATCTCCCATAAAGATCTTCCCTTTTTTTATACCTAAAACCATTCTTTATATCCTGGGGAAAAGAAAACATAAAAGGGTGAGCTCAAATGCTCAGTAAGGGTAAACAAAAGAAATATCAATCACATCATATACATAAGAACATAGCTTTTGGAAATCTTAACCTGCAAAAGAGCTCATAATATCATAACATGGGATAAATCATAAAAGTGAAAATGAAATCATAACTTAAAACATTACTCATTGTGGCATACACACATAATCATAGAGAATCATTTCTTGTTAGTCAAGACTCATTGCCAAGACTATCTTAGTGGACAAAGTCCCTTTCTGAATCGAGTAATCCTCGTTTCAGTCCTGTTTCACTGAACCGGTATAACCTACCATTCCAGCCATGTCTAACTCATGAGATATAAAATTTTTACCCAATGCATTGGAGGGAGATATAGGTCCCACCCATCTCATAATGATACCATTCTTATGTGTGCCACAAAATCATAAATCATACATCATTGCATAACCCATGTAATAAAAATGGGATTCTTAAACAACATGACATCATAAAACCATTCAGATAAGATAAAGGAATTCATAAACATAATTCCATCACAACATAGTCAAATCAATGTAAAAATATGGATAGAAACAGAACCCTTTATTATCTTAGATGGAAAATAATTTTGATAAAACACTTGAAATGAATTCTTGAGGAAAATATCCTTTCTTCTTCAAAATCAATTTCTTTTCACAAAACATCATACAATTTTAAAAGAAAGAGATTTTATTAAAAATAGTCATGAAATATTTTGGAGGAAGGTTCATGAAAATAAGGCTTTATAAAACCGTAAAAATCCGTTCGTGCCGTATAAGTTAAAAAAAACATTCTTCGTACTTTTGTCGGAAAAGTCAAAAAGTACCTCGTATAAAAAAAACGACAAAAGATTCCTTTCATATTCTTTACTAAAAACTCACCGAAGGGTAAAATTGGATTTAAACTATTTTAAGTGGATGGAAACAATATTAAATATTGAGGGAACATGGATGTGGATGATAAAATACATCCCAGTAAATACTTACGAATAAACAATCTCGGATAAAAATGAGATTGTGATATTTCCCTTACCTTAGGTCAGACTTGCTTTGTAAGTGTCCGAACCTCCTGTATAATGATTTAAATAATGTTATTGACTTATTAAAGAATCATATTAATTGTTATGATATCATATATGGTTCACTTATGACATTATATTACCCGTTCTTTTGTAAATTCCATGTTAAAGAAGCGTTTTGGGTAAAATCGTTTCATTTATCGTAGGTGTTTTGACTTGTTGTTCTTGACATCATTATTACTTATATCATGATTTAATTACTTCCAGAATATAAAATATGATTTATATATCATATATATACAGTATATATATATATATAATAGGTAGATAAATAAAATGAAAAACACCGTTCATGGAGACGGTAGTCCGTACGTACGCATGAACGCTGTTTTCCTTTCCTTATTGTCTTGAAATGGAAGTAAGTAGATGACATACATATGTATATATATTCATAAATCCAGTAGCTTTATAATGTCATATATTTCATTATTATTTCTTATATATACATTATAATCATTCTTAAATGGTTAACATGGAGAATGAATCTCATCGTGTCGTGGAGACGGTATTCCGTACGTACGCACGAGCGATGATATCATTTCTATAAATATTGAATTGAATTGGAGTGGATTATACAATATATCAGAATCAATATGATGTTTTAATAACTATATATAGTTATTCTTTACACCATTATACCCATCCATGTAAGGTGGTGGTGGAAAATAGATTACACCACGGCGTGGAGACGGTATTCCGTACGTACGCACGCGCGGTGATTTCTTTTTCCGTAGGATGGATAGATGGTGAAATAGGGTTGTTTCATACTTATAATAACATATCAGTATATGAGTGATACTGATTTTATTACTTCATAATGAAACAACCTAATAAGAAGAAGTGGAAGAAGAAATAAAGATGAAAGAATTGGTAATGGTAATTACCTCTTCTTTGAAGTGCCTCTTTGAGACCTCCTCTTAGGGCACTAAAATTGGTCTTTGAGGAAGACCAGAACCTCTAGGATGTTGCTAGGGAAGTGGAGAGGAGGAATTGGCAGGGGTTGGCCGAGCTTGAGTGCTCAAATTGGTGTGAGGAGGAGGGGGAGGAGGTGTCCTTTTATAGGGGAGGAGAGGGGCACCTTAGGAATTTCTCAAAATATTATTTTATATTAAAGTCAAAATCGGTTTATAATGGTTCCAAAGGGTCTTATTTCGAAGCTAAAGTGGGGATGGGTCGAAATCCTATCAAACAATAGGATTTAGACAAGTTTAGGGTATTATTTTAACCTTATAAATTAGATTTAACTCTAAGTTAAATAATTTAACTTTTACCGTGTCTTTTTGTTTTCTTTCACTATATGGTTAATAAACTTACTATAACATGCCAAACGAACCCCAAATTGTATATTATTAATACTTATATCCTTATCTAAGTCATTTGGCCGAACCTTAGATTTTTAGGAATAAAATAACAATTAATAATATAATATTTGATTTAAAAACTATTTTGTGTCAATTTTGACACTATCTGATATATGATTTTTGTGAAAGTCATAACAGAATTATATGTTCGAACCAAGTTGCTTAAATCAACACTAATATATCATAGTAACCTAGAAAATTAGTGGAATTCATAAAAAGTCTTAAATTACATTTATTTTGGTATTTATATTATCAATTATGTCAATATTTCATTAATAAGATAATTAATGCATCATCTTTGTGTCATAAATAAATTATATTATTTGATGTCTAAAAATTACAAATAAAATACCATCATGTAGGAAATCGTTTTAGCTTTCTAAAGAATATTTATAATCGAATTTATCTTATGTATAACCCCATATTAAAAATGATTTACTTATTAACCTTTGATTTTAACTATTTTAACCCTTCTTTAAATAAATTAATAATAAATGTCCTAATCTAATCCAAGTGGGCCTAAATGGTCATATTTTATTCCTAAGTTTGTTTTTGGTCGAATTACACTTGTCCAATAGAATTAAGACATGTGTTAGGGTAATATTAATATCATATTTACCCTTAGTAACCCTATTTACTATTAACCGTGGTAAAAAAAGTAAAAAGTTACTATTCACCAAAAAATTATTTTCATCCCATTGAACCACATTTTAGTCCTTGATATTAACCGTGTCTCTCGGATTTTCGAAATTCCATTCACAGAAGCGGTAAAATTAAGTTTTATGCAAAATTCAGTTTTTAACCTACCACTTAGTAGTTTCACTATTCATCAAAAATTGATGTTTTTCAGAACAATGCCAAAATTTCATCCCAAGCTATATTTCACATTCCGAATTCAAAAATGAAGTCTATTTTACCAAATTCATAACATAAAAGTTGCATTAATTAATTTTATAATTAAATCCCGCTGTTAAAACAAATAGCGTGTTTTTAAGAAACAATATCTATCAAAAGATTGACACTTGTTTATGTCTAGTTTAAATGTGAAATTACATCCAATGACCAACATTGTATTAAATTGTAAAAATATATTCTAAATATACTTTAAAACCACTCAAATTAATGATTTATCACTATTAATTATTTCGATTAAAAAAAGTTGTTTTTAATTATAATTTAGTAATTTTCACTATTCATCAGAATATGAAAGTTATCCGAAAAGTACCAAAATTTCACCTTAGGCTAAATTCTCTACTCCGAATAAAGTCCATTTTGAGAGTTAAAATTTCTAAAATTTAAAAAGTGGTTATTACTATTCATAACGGCTAGTTTTAATAATATTTTAATAGCATATCGTTGTTTAATGAAACTCAGTATTGCATATTACACACGCTATCGAGGAAGGTCACGATTGCGTGTAATGCAAGGCAAGTCAAGGATGTGTGTTGTGCAAGCTCCTTTTGGTGTAGCGTACAACACAAGATATTAATAAAATTAAAAAGAATATTTTTTATAAAATCTTGGGCTGTTACATTTTACCCCCCTTAAAATGAATTTCGCCCTCGAAATTCGTCGGGGTTATAAATGGTTTACTATTCGAAAGTTTCTTTAATAGAAACCCACATCGTAAAAAGGAATACCAAAACTTGGCTTTAAAAACTAAAGTATGAAATGTAACGATTACCCAAATAAACTAATCACTGGGTTTCCACATAGGTGAAAATATGGATATGGAAGAGAAATCTAACCATCATGTTCTGATGGAGAGTGGTAGAGAACATGGCTATGGAAAAGCCAGTAATCACAAATCCATAAATTTGTGACGATCTAAGGTACCATCTGATTCATCAGGTATAAGAGAACTAGGACAACATTTTTGGTTTTCAAGATCATTTCCCTAAAGTTAAAGAATTTGAATTAGAATAAATACTTACTTTATTTTGGTACAATCTCACTGTTGTTCGTGCCTTTAACAATTTCCACTTCATCTCTTAAATAAATGAAGTTGAATTTGTTATTCGTGAAGTGTTAGCAGATCATGTGATAGAATGACGGGTCATTCTATCTGTTTCAAACAAAAGGTTAGCAAAATTATATACATAAGTCAATCTACAGTGAGATTAATCACATATGGTTTCTAAAATGGACTTATACTTCATATATCATACTGCTTAATATAATAAAACTAGTTTCTACTAAACAGGGACTTCCTGTAGGCCAGTGGTAGGCGATAAAGGCCAGTCACACTTCGGTTGTGGGTTCGATTCCTACAGCCTTGTCCGAAGCGATGGGCTGTCGCCCGTCCTGCAGGTTGTCCCTTTTTCTAAAACTACGTTACTATAACATCCCATCAATAATATCGAAAATATTCTATCCTTAAACAATACTAACTTATGTCCAACATAATCCAGTCTAATCTTTAGGCTTATACATAATACTGCAGTCCACTCTCATAATATAGTGACAACGATTACCAGAGATTTAATACTGTCGTTGATCCCCACATATCATAAGATATGTCTTATTGGTCACATTCCAAACATTCAAAGTCCTTAATCGTGTATTCTCTTGAATACCTTAGTGAAAACATGAGTGCAGTTAAAAGTTAACACTTTCCACATACCAAAATCCTCAAAATTCTATATACTCAAACCATGATATCACTTAGTCCTTATATCAATCATGAGATCATGAATACTATTAAACATTTCATTTTCTCGTCTTCATTATGCGCATATCATCTTATTTCCAAAAAATATCTCAATCACTTTGAATACCACATCAATAAATATTGCAATACTCAATGATACAACATTATTTTGGAATCCCATTACATAAACACTTAATCATTCCACCACATCGTTGTCATATTCAACATTGCCAATAGTGATCGCATGTGATTTCTCTTTGTCCTTTTCCTTCAGTGGTTGCTCATGTTGATCATCACTAACCCTTGGATTAGGGCAATTATTAGCATAATGCCCCATTTCCTTGCACTTGAAGAATTGAAGTGTTGGTGGTGCGTTCTCTGCAGTGTTTGCTTTATTCACATCATTAGAAACCCTTTTTCCATTACTTAGACACTCAGCTGCTCGATGACCTTCTTTTCCACACTTAAAACATTTTCTAGTCCCTTTAAGACAATCTCCACCATGCTTCTTTCCACACTTTGTGCATAAGGAAACATTCGTCTTCTTTTCACCATTATTCTGAGATTTCTCCTTGAACTCCATCTTTCGTTTCTTGTCAAAACCGTGAGATGGATATGTAACACCAACTTCCATTTCTACCTTGATAGCACAACGCACAATTTCTTCATAGCTACTGAAGTCTCTTATAGCTAATGCCCTTCGAAGACTTGGTTTTAAGCCACTGAAAAATCGATCAACTTTACTTTCAGGTTGGATGATAATGCCAGATGCATACCTTGAAAGCCTTGTAAAATTCGCTTCGTATATACCAACAGATTCATCATCCTTCTGCTTCAGCTCAAGAAACTCCATTTCCATCTTTGTTCGAAGAATACGAGGGAAGTACTTACTGAAAAACATGTTCTTGAACTCGTCCCATTCCATGGACTCAATTTCATCTCTTGGCCTCGTATTCTTGATAAGATTCCACCATTGATCAGCTTCACCTTCCAAACGATATACTGCTAAGATGACTTTATCATGTTCAGAACAGTGAAGAACTGAAAATATCTTTTCAGTGGTACTGATCCATTGTTCAGCCACAAGTGGATCAGAAGACCCACTGAAAGAAGGTGGACGCTGCCTCATGAAGGATTCAACAGAATGTTGCTCCTTCCTTTGCTCGTTTGGAAGTCCTGCATGATTCATAGCTTGAAAAAGTTGTGTGAGCATGGCTACAAGATTTTGCATTCCAGCTCCTATATCGTTTGGTTGCTCAGGGGTACAATCATTGCATTGCCCATCACATTCCGCATTAACACGGTTCCTTCGGGTTCCAGCCATCGTCTAAAACCCCAAAAGAATTGTGTGAGAGGCAAAAATCATGCTAGGGAAAACAACATAATAAAGGGGGAGTACCTTCAATATCCAACATCTTAGGTTTAATTCTATGATCGTTAGCGTAATTCTATTACTATAACCTATACGTATACTTATCCTTAGGGGAATCCCTAGACATACCTTAGAAATATCTCTAGGGATCTCACTAACGTTTTCGCATCCTAGTTTCCAAAGGTTGACTAAACCTTTCCTCTGATACCAACTGTAGAGACCCGAAGCTTATCGTACATGGACATTACATTACTTTTGCGGAATACTTAGTACATAACAAAAACACACACACAAGGATCGTAATAGTTTAGTGTCTTTGGAAACTCGGAACGTAATCTTCTAATCATGGTGAAAGATCTTCAATATCTCCCATAAAGATATTCCCTTTTTTTTTATACCTAAAACTTTTCTTTATATCCTGGGGAAAAGAAAACATAAAAGGGTGAGCTCAAATGCTCAGTAAGGGTAAACAAAAGAAATATCAATCACATCATATACATAAGAACATAGCTTTTGGAAAGCTTAACCTGCAAAAGAGCTCATAATATCATAACATGGGATAAATCATAGAAGTGAAAATGAAATCATAACTTAAAACATTACTCATTGTGGCATACACACATAATCATAGAGAATCATTTATTGTTAGTCAAGACTCATTGCCAAGACTATCTTAGTGGACAAAGTCCCTTTCTGAATCGAGTAATCCTCGTTTCAGTCCTGTTTCACTGAACCGGTATAACCTACCATTCCAGCCATGTCTATCTCATGAGATATAAAATCTTTACCCAATGCATTGGAGGGAGATATAGGTCCCACCCATCTCATAATGATACCATTCTTATGTGTGCCACAAAATCATAAATCATACATCATTGCATAACCCATGTAATAAAAATGGGATTCTTAAACAACATGACATCATAAAACCATTCATATAAGATAAAGGAATTCATAAACATAATTCCATCACAACATAGTCAAATCAATGTAAAAATATGGATAGAAACAGAACCCTTTATTATCTTAGATGGAAAATAATTTTGATAAAACACTTGAAATGAATTCTTGAAGAAAATATCCTTTCTTCTTCAAAATCAATTTCTTTTCACAAAACATCATACAATTTTAAAAGAAAGAGATTTTATTAAAAATAGTCATGAAATATTTTGGAGGAAGGTTCATGAAAATAAGGCTTTATAAAACCGTAAAAATCCGTTCGTGCCGTATAAGTTAAAAAAAACATTCTTCGTACTTTTGTCGGAAAAGTCAAAAAGTACCTCGTATAAAAAAAACGACAAAAGATTCCTTTCATATTCTTTACTAAAAACTCACCGAAGGGTAAAATTGGGTTTAAACTATTTTAAGTGGATGGAAACAATATTACATATTGAGGGAACATGGATGTGGATGATAAAATACACCCCAGTAAATACTTACGAATAAACAATCTCCGATAAAAATGAGATTGTGATATTTCCCTTACCTTAGGTCCGACTTGCTTTGTAAGTGTCCGAACCTCCTGTATAATGATTTAAATAATGTTATTGACTTATTAAAGAATCATATTAATTGTTATGATATCATATATGGTTCACTTATGACATTATATTACCCGTTCTTTTGTAAATTCCATGTTAAAGAAGCGTTTTGGGTAAAATCGTTTCATTTATCGTAGGTGTTTTGACTTGTTGTTCTTGACATCATTATTACTTATATCATGATTTACTTACTTCCAGAATATAAAATATGATTTATATATCATATATATTCAGTATATATATATATAATAGGTAGATAAATAAAATGAAAAACACCGTTCATGGAGACGGTAGTCCGTACGTACGCATGAACGCTGTTTTCCTTTCCTTATTGTCTTGAAATGGAAGTAAGTAGATGACATACATATGTATATATATTCATAAATACAGTAGCTTTATAATGTCATATATTTCATTATTATTTCTTATATATACATTATAATCATTCTTAAATGGTTAACATGGAGAATGAATCTCATCGCGTCGTGGAGACGGTATTCCGTACGTACGCACGAGCGATGATATCATTTCTGTAAATATTGAATTGAATTGGAGTGGATTATACAATATATCAGAATCAATATGATGTTGTAATAACTATATATAGTTATTCTTTACACCATTACACCCATCCATGTAAGGTGGTGGTGGAAAATAGATTACACCACGGCGTGGAGACGGTATTCCGTACGTACGCACGCGCGGTGATTTCTTTTTCCGTAGGATGGATAGATGGTGAAATAGGGTTGTTTCATACTTATAATAACATATCAGTATATGAGTGATACTGATTTTATTACTTCATAATGAAACAACCTAAGAAGAAGAAGTGGAAGAAGAAATAAAGATGAAAGAATTGGTAACGGTAATTACCTCTTCTTTGAAGTGCCTCTTTGAGACCTCCTCTTAGGGCACTAAAATTGGTCTTTAAGGAAGACCAGAACCTCTAGGATGTTGCTAGGGAAGTGGAGAGGAGGAATTGGAAGGGTTTGGCCGAGCTTGAGTGCTCAAATTGGTGTGAGGAGGAGGGGGAGGAGGTGTCCTTTTATAGGGGAGGAGAGGGGCACCTTAGGAATTTCTCAAAATATTATTTTATATTAAAGTCAAAATCGGTTTATAATGGTTCCAAAGGGTCTTATTTCGAAGCTAAAGTGGGGATGGGTCGAAATCCTATCAACCAATAGGATTTAGACAAGTTTAGGGTACTATTTTAACCTTATCAATTAGATTTAACTCTAAGTTAAATAATTTAAATTTTACCGTGTCTTTTTGTTTTCTTTCACTATATGGTTAATAAACTTACTATAACATGCCAAACTAACCCCAAATTGTATATTATTAATACATATATCCTTATCTAAGTCATTTGGCCGAACCTTAGATTTTTAGGAATAAAATAATAATTAATAATATAATATTTAATTTAAAAACTATTTTGTGTCAGTTTTGACACTATTTGATATATGATTTTTGTGAAAGTCATAACAGAATTATATGTTCGAACCAAGTTGATTAAATCAACACTAATATATCATAGTAACCTAGAAAATTAGTGTAATTTATAAAAAGTCTTAAATTACATTTATTTTGGTATTTATATTATCAATTATGTCAATATTTCATTAATAAGATAATTACTGCATCATCTTTGTGTCATAAATAAATTATATTATTTGATGTCTAAAAATTACAAATAAAATACCATCATGTAGGAAATCTTTTTAGCTTTCTAATGAATATTTATAGTAGAATTTAGCTTATGTATAACCCCATATTAAAAATGATTTACTTATTAAACCTTGATTTTAACTATTTTAACCCTTCTTTAAATAAATTAATAATAAATGTCCTAATCTAATCCAAGTGGGCCTAAATGGTCATATTTTATTCCTAAGTTTGTTTTTGGTCGAATTACACTTGTCCAATAGAATTAGTACATGTGTTAGGGTAATATTAATATCATATTTACCCTTAGTTACCCTATTTACTATTAACCGTGGTAAAAAAAGTAAAAAGTTACTATTCACCAAAAAATTATTTTCATCCCATTGAACCACATTTTAGTCCTTCATATTAACCGTGTCTCTCGGATTTTCGAAATTCCATTCACAGAAGCGGTAAAATTAAGTTTTATGCAAAATTCAGTTTTTAACCTACCACTTAGTAGTTTCACTATTCATCAAAAATTGATGTTTTTCAGAACAATGCCAAAATTTCATCCCAAGCTATATTTCATATTCCGAATTCAAAAATGAAGTCTATTTTACCAAATTCATAACATAAAAGTTGCATTAATTAATTTTATAATTAAATCCCGTTGTTAAAACAAATAGCGTGTTTTTAAGAAACAATATCTATCAAAAGATTGACACTTGTTTATGTCTAGTTTAAATGTGAAATTACATCCAATGACCAACATTGTATTAAATTGTAAAAATATATTCTAAATATACTTTAAAACCACTCAAATTAATGATTTATCACTATTAATTATTTCGATTAAAAAAAGTTGTTTTTAATTATAATTTAGTAATTTTCACTATTCATCAGAATATGAAAGTTATCCGAAAAGTACCAAAATTTCACCTTAGGCTAAATTCTCTACTCCGAATAAAGTCCATTTTGAGAGTTAAAATTTCTAAAATTTAAAAAGTGGTTATTACTATTCATAACGGCTAGTTTTAATAATATTTTAATAGCATATCGTTGTTTAATGAAACTCAGTATTGCGTATTACACACGCTATCGAGGAAGGTCGCGATTGCGTGTAATGCAAGGCAAGTCAAGGATGTGTGTTGTGCAAGCTCCTTTTGGTGTAGCGTACAACACAAGACATTAATAAAATTAAAAAGAATATTTTTTATAAAATCATGGGCTGTTACAGTATCACAAGGGACGCCATGACCATGTCATATAACGATGGACACTGTGCCCATATAGTATCATGAGGGATGCCAAGCCCATATAGTACCACATTTACTTAATCATCTCCATTCCCAATTATATATAACTAGGGTTTCCAAGCCCATTTAGTATAATAAATACATAAGTTTCAAAATCACAGTTCACTATAATTCACAAGGGTTGTCATTCCCATTCATTATAATTATTATGGTTCTCAATTCCCTTATATCATATCATTGATAAATAACAATTGGATTTAATATGATCCATGGTATAATTCATTTTTAATTTACATTAAATAATGACAATGGTGTAGCCATTGTCCATTTTATTATGTGATATGGTCTTACCACTCACCTCTAATAAATTAAATCCATTATATGACAATATTTTATCCATGAAACAAAAAGAAACTAACCCATTAATAATTTATATTATCATCATTTATAATTTAAAACAAAACACTACAATGGTGATTTTTCTATATACTCTTGAATTTCAATAAGGCATGTAAGTGGGAACACCCAAGGGATGGATCACAAAAAGGTAGAGAACCTCAATATGATTTGGGTTCTAACAAGTCTTTCGGTTCCAATCATGGAAACCAATTTGAAGTAGTTACAATTTATGGGAACATGTAGTGAAACTAGCATGCATAACAATAGAACATATTATAAAAACACCAAGACTTGAGGAATAAATTATATACCACTTACCTCATACTCATACAACTCTCCCCATATCGTATTAGCCTTTAGTTTGGTCGGAATTGTAAAAAATATAAAGAACTGATGAATGGCTTTAAAATAGGTCATATGATCATGGACCTCAATAACTTATTAGAGAATATAAAAAATAGATAAATTCACAAGATGATTTAAGATCTTACCAATATGAATCTAACATGACTGAAGGAAGCTGAATCTGACACCAAATCAAAGAGTCATCATTAATCCTAAATTTAGGAAGAGGGGAGATCGAATGGGAGAATAAATCCACTACCTCTTGGAAATGATAAAAATGATAGGGGTTTAATTTAAATTATATTTAAGGGAAAACATTAAAATTTACACAAAATATCTTGTTCACACAATTTGTCCGCATAGGTGTCCAAACCATGTGACAAATATGTGCCTCCCACTACCTAATAAGGGCACATGCATTGTTATGCTTCATGGTTAAGGAAACCATGTACCAACCATGTGAATATCCTCTCTTAAAAACTGTAGATATTTTACATGGGAATGAAGCCCCTGTTTCACTTTTAGGTAAAACCATGCACCCTATTTCACCTCATTGAATAACCCCATATTCTTAGTAGAGATCATGCGATTTGGGTCTCATGGTCTCTACTAATAGTGTGGCCTAGTGTTTTTCTCCACTGGTTGGGATTCCATGCTCCGAACAAGCCCGAGACACACTAGAAATTTCTCTAAACTCATTAGGAATCTATATTAGGTTGATAATAAATAACTAAACTAATTTTA
This sequence comes from Viscum album, assembly GCA_963277665.1. NCBI lineage: Eukaryota > Viridiplantae > Streptophyta > Magnoliopsida > Santalales > Viscaceae > Viscum > Viscum album. Next base: position 928,136,223 of record OY728129.1, on the reverse strand, counting down.
AAATGATCTATAACAAAAGAAAACCAGGTTCTTATAGTTTTCCCCTCAAAGTAACCCATCCTCATGTTTACCTTCCAATAGTGGTAAAAAAATCATCTAAGAATAATTCCATCCACTAAGAATGTACATCATTCTCCCACTCCCAAGTCTCATCTTATACCGGGCGATGCTTGTATAACACATTTACTATAGAGATAGACTAGCCTTAGAGATATGTCATTCTCCGTTCGATGATGTACATATGATAATCATCAGAAGAATCATCAGTATCCAATTCAACATCCTCAAGATCAAAAGTATGAGATGAGTCGGTATGATATCGGTGAAGATGTGAAACATAGAAAATTCCATTATTGGCACAATAAATATAAGGTTAAATAAGTTCATAGGATACCAGCCTGACTCTCTATAAAATCAAACATCCTGAAAAATCATGGAAACAACTTCCCTTATCTATGAATCTATATATGCCCATGTCTTGGTGATACCCATAATAATACATGATCCCCAGCCCTGAACTCCAGAGGTCGTAAATAGTGATCTACATATGATTTATATCTAGAATAACCAATATATAAACACTTTATGATCATTTAAACCTACTCTGAAGTCTCTTGAATGATACATTGACCAAGTAGTGATACCTCTCTTAGCTCTAACTAGCATAGGGGTGAATGGTCTGTCCCACTTTATAGGTCCTCATAAGGATCCATTTGGATTCGTTTCTAAAAAAAATGTAGCAAAACTATATGATATGGATATGTTTCTCCCATGAACCATCGAAATCAAGGATGCATGCTTGGAGCATGTCCTCTTGAACATGTATATTCTGTTCCGACTGACTATCAGTTTGAGGGTCAATGGTTGTCCTTAGAAGCACCTAAGTACCCATAGCCTTCTGTAACCTCTGCAAAAACCTAACTATTAAATGAGTTTTCCTATTTTAAATGATAGTATGAGGGACCCCTTCTGGTCAGATAATCTCATAGATATATAATCTTACCAACTCATCAACTGATAAATTCTCCCAGATAAGAAGTGGGATACCTTGGTTTGTCGATCCATGACTACCCAATTGGCATCACTACCTCAAGGAGACCATGGTAAGTCGATGAAAATGTCCATCGCAACATCATCACATTTTCATTAGGGGATTCATGGTGTTTGTATCATGCCTACAGGTCACTGGTGTTCCGCCTTCACTTGCTAACAAGTGGAAAACCTAGTGATAAAACTTCATATCTGATACTTCATCCCTAGCCACCAATACAATTGATGCATATCATGATACATCTTGGATATACCCTAGTGAACAACCAACTATAAATCATGTGATTCATGCATCGTCTCTTCTATTATATCTATGGGTACCCAGATTCACCAATGTATACACCAGATTTCATAATCATCTATAGTGAAATCCATAGGCAGGTCCCCACTGGAAATACACACTCATACGACCAAGCCCTATAGTTCTAAAACATGTCTCATCATCACTTTATATATAAATCCCCAACCTAGAATCCCAGATCCAGTGCATTATTTTATTACATTGGCATGATTACAAGGAAACAAATCCTAAAGGATCGATTAGTTTAACAGTCTTGGAAAGGAAAATTACAAACATGATACCCATAATATATTGGGAAATAGAAAAAAGAAATATGATACAAAATAAAATTAAATAAAATAAATCATTGATTCTTCTTCACATATTTCTTCTTCCTAACCTAGGGAAAGGAAAAATAATAAGGGTGACCTTAAATGCTTAGTATTGGTAAGTAAAGAGGAAGAAATAATGAATAAATAGGAATAAATTAACATGGAAAGTTAAATAACTAATAAAACATTCCATTAAAATAACTAGGTAAGAATTATCAATATGGAAAGGTAATAAACCAAAACTCATTCCATCTGAATCAACATTTTGAGAATGAAATGTATCCATATATATGTCAACGCAAAATCTCGTATATGAAGAATAACTAAATATAAATGAGTTAAATGATAAATTATTGGATGCCATGTTTATTGGGTACATGGTACCTTTACCATAAAGAACTTTCATAAGTCACTTTACAATATATTGTGTAAAAACCCATCTAATTTGGTCAAATGATTTGTCCCATGAGACTATTGATGAATCAAGGGGTTATCTATAACGGGGCCCCACCTGTGGCGTCTCCAATGCATTCCTCATATTCATGAACAATGTGCCTTATCAAAATATTTGTATTGAATAAAGGATAAGTATTTATCAATAGTTCCCAGTAGAGTCTAAGTAACAATAAGGGTTGAAGACATTAATAGATGGAAATACCATTGAAATATCCAAAAAACAATCTTGAGGGAAATGACATTTTAAGCATTCCAATGTGTTTCATGCCAGCTTGAAACATTTAAATCATAAAACCCATGAATTAATAATATGAAATAAAACGTATAATATCATTATATTAAGTATATTCATGATATAACTTGTTAAATGTTAGTAAATACACCATGTAAGAGTGAATTGGTGCATAATAACAAATAAGTCTCAATTAAATGTAAATTGACATGAAATCCATTAGCTTAACCTTCCTTTAGTTGTGTGATATTTATCTTCAAATATAGTATTTTAAAATATATTAAAAACTTATAACATAACCATACTGTTGTTTATAGTATCATATATTAACTTATTACAATATTTTTTTACCTGTTTGTTAACACTTTCATTATTTTAACTATTTCAGGTGTTAGTTGTCTAGTTTTCTCAAGTATGTTTTGACTTCTTACATGTGGTTGTTATTAATTATATCATAATTTAATCATATTTGGAATTTAAACAATAAATTAATTATATTATATATTCATTAAATATTTATTTATAATATTCCATAATATTTGGAGATAAGAAATGAAGTGCACCATTCATGGAGATGGTAGGTTGTATGTACGCATGAACACTACTTTTATTTCTATATTATATTTTAAAGAATGGAAAGTAACTTATATATATATATATATATTATAATATTAGTATCATATCTATGTTATATATGTTACATAGTTTTATTAAAACCATACTTTATACATTCCATGTTCAGCATGAATAAGTCACAACGCTTTGAGGGGTGGTAGTCCACACTTCCACAAACGATGTTATAATATTTACACAAAATGGAATGTATAGAGTTATTTTTTATAAAAGAATTAAAAATGAATAAATATATTATAAATATCATGTATAAATATATTTTCCATCATAATGGCCATTGTGAGAGGCAGTAAAGGAAAAATGGACAATCATCATTTTGTGAGGCGGTAGTTCACCATACACATAAATAGTTTGTTTTTTATCCATTAAATGGCAGTGTTTGTAAGTGTATGTTGAAAAAAACACATAAAAACATCATAGTATATTTTGGATACTTATTTTTTATTTAATCATATAATAAGAATATTTTATGGGATGGATAATGGAAATGAAACTAGAGAGCTTGAGAGAAGATGTTACCTCTTACTCACGTAACTTCTTTTGGTTTGTACCAAAAGGCTTACTTAGAAGGATTTTTAACCAAGTAAAGGCTTTTAGTATTAAGGTATGTGTTTTCTGGATCTATTTGGGTAGTTCTTGGTTGATCTAAAGTGTCCTTAGATGTGTAAGTAAGTGGTAGATTGCTTACCTTTTTATAGTGGAGGGGGAGTGTCACACTTGTAAATACCAAAAGGTATTTGTTAATAGGAGGTATAACTAACCTAAAGTGACAAAAAAAATGAAAAAATAATGGATTTAAGGTGAATAATGGTAAATTAAAACCTCCACCACACAAAAATATGTGTATTTTAATAATTTGGATTATTAACTTCTAAGATTCACCAATTTTATCATTTTGGTTTTTATTCAAGCATCTAGTTTTCCAACCTATGTAATTTAACCCTTAAGACCAAAATAAAGTGATATGTATTAGAAAATATATAGCCACTAAATTATTAATATTATATCTCATTTATAAAATAAAAAAAATGTGTTTTGTAAATTAATTTTAAAACAAGCGCATGTGACGTGCTAAAACACTACTTAAACCCGGACCGTGTTAACAACATTTTTACAATATATGGGTCAATATGTTAATTATAAAAGATAAATTGTTCCATCAATATAATATATTTAATATTTATTAACACTTAAAAATAAATTGGGTGAATATAGTTTTCTATATTATTTTCAAATCATTTAATAAATTATCATTTATTGTAAAATACCAATAATGTCAATTTTGACATTGTTTATTTAATTTTAAAAAATCAAAAAAATATTGGAAATCAAATATATTAATTTTGAATTTTTGTAACATGATATATTAATCCAAAAAAATAATTAAAGACAATAATTAAATTAGTATAGTTCACATTTAATATTTATATTATCATTTATTTTAGTTAATTATTAACTTTATAATCACAATATTGGAATTTCATAATCATTATAATCAACTAAATAATATATAAAAATTAATTATAAATTATTATGATAAAAATAACCAATTTATATTTTAAAATGATATGTATAATCTAAAATAGTATTTTTTTACAATTCTAAAAAAAATTAAATGTTAAAGGTAAGGATATTTTCCTTTATTCTTTTTCCTTAGTTAACCTTTCATATAGGGAAATTCCATTTAATAATATCCCAATAAATAATAAAATTAAAAACAAGAGGGGATGTGTTCAAAATATTGTTAGATAATGATTTTTGGGTAAGTTTCTTGGTCATTTTGTCTGTTGTGATTAAGGTTTAGTCCCTTGTTAAATTTAATTTTTCCTTAATCGTCATAATTAATTTTAATCACTTTCCCCAATATTTTTGGTCAAAAATTAAGTTAATATTATTAAAAAACAAATATTATACTGATTTCAACCATGTATATCCATTTTTTAAAATTTAAATAACATAATCATGAAAATTATGATTAACATTAATCTTGCAGGCGTGGTGAGAAAGCAGGTTTTTAACTTAAAAACATGTAAAAGTTCAGTAAGTTTTTATATCCAATTTTAATATAAAAACAATTAAAATGTCCTAAATTGGGTTAATATATGTATAATTGATCTATTTTTACTTAAAACCCAATTTAAAATATAATTTAACATTAATAATTATTTAAACGAAAAGGCAGTTTTTAACTAAAATGCAGTATTTTTTCACTATTCATGAAAAAATGAAACTTCTCATAAAAATATAAAAAATTGCCCTAATATAATTTTAATATTATTAATCCAAAAATAAATTTTATTTTCAAAATTAATATTTATAAGGGTGTCAAAATTTAGTTTAAAAAATTCACTCCATTTAAAGGCTGTAAAACTCAGTCTTACATACAAAGTTAATCTCATGTTTTGTATAGCATACTATTAACATGTTTTTGTGTATAAATGAATATATAAACCAAATTAATTTTATTCTAAAATTAAGAAATTGTAATATATTTGGGTGTTACATTAATCCTACCTTTTTTAAACAATATCCTCATAATTTAAACTTGGTCTTAGTAATCAAGGAATTGATATTTGAAAATAAACTATTGCTGAAAACCCCACATCGTAAATTGGGTTAATAACACATATTATTAAAAAGAGAGAAAGGAATGTAAGATGGTCATGTAACTAGGTTACCTTGTAGGATAACATAGGTAGGAAATGGAAATATGGATACAAAGTAAAAATCTAACAATCAAGTTCTAATGGAGGGTTCTAGAGATCATGGTTAAGATAAATTTAACAATTAAAAGTCCATAAAGCTATAATGATATAAGGGGCCATTTGATTCATAGGAAATAAACATACTAGAACAAAAAAATTTGTTTCAAAACCCTTTTGAGAAACTCATTCACCCTCTAAGAATATATTTGAATATAGTTTTCTAAAAACATAATATTTTACTTTGATTACGCCTTGATTCATTTCTACTTTATCTCATAGTACATGATCTATCATATGGTGAAGTAATAAATTAACCTCTAAAATCTCATCCAGGGATAAAATTAAGCCATTTTATAAATAGTTAACTTTTACAAAATATTATGATCCAACACCTTAAAAATAATTTCACTATATTTCCAGGCGAACTTATCATTACACATTAATCAACATGAAGCAGCTCTAAAATTTCATATTTCAAACATGTGAATATCTTTAGCATGTATCCACTTGAAATATGGTAATAGATAAAATAAATATAAAACCTTATTGTAAACATGCATTCTTACTTATTCCTTATGTAAAAAACATGTTATTAGATATATTACATAAATCCAAAATTGTTTTAAACTCTATGAGTGATATCAAAGACCACTTATTGACAAGTCATTAATCCGTTATAAGGTATTCAACACTTTGTTTAAATCAAACATTTTATCAAAATTATCTCAACATCAAAAACATTTTAAGGGTTGTATTTCCCTCAATAATTTGTTTTCCAAAAAGTTTAAATTTCTACTGAATATCTTTTCTTGTTACCATTTAGCATATGACGTACAATCCATAACAAAAAAGTACAATAATAGAATTCTCATATATTTCATAATTCTTATTACAAGTACATCCTTGAGAAAATAATAAAATGACCTAATTCTGGAATCCAAGAACATAAACACGTCAATCATTCCACTTAATCCTTAATCCATTAACAAGGGTACCTCATCATATTAATTAATCCCTATTTCCATTTATATTTCACTAGTAGTCTCAACATCGGCAATAATATAAAAATTACTCATAACACCTTGCTAATTCAATTCATGAGATGTCCACTTAGAAGATAAATTTTCATAATTACCATTAATTCCACACTTAAATAATTTAACCATCGCTGATGTATTAGGGAGGCCAATATTCACATCCATTTCATCAATAGAACTCTTCATTTTTCCTTTATAGTTACCTGATTTGTGTCCTTATTTTCTATAGTCAAAGCATTTATTTAACCCTATAATACATTCACTTGTGGGATTATTTCCACATTATTTATGTAGAGGATACTGAATCTAATATCCTCCATGGTCTCTATTACCCGAACTCTGAGTGAACTCATTTTTTCTCTTCCTTTTTGAGTGTGAGATTTGGTTAAGGTAAACGTTGTTAATCCTGTTCCATCAAAGCTGATTAGGCATGATCACAAAATACTTTACTCTCATTATCATTCCATTTAACTTATCATTCATAAATTTTACATCACATTCAATTTTAACCCAATTACTTCAACTTCACTCCATTGTATAAAACCAGAAAGAATAGCATGAGCAACACTTATCAAAATAGAAAACCACATAATAATGAAAAATTACTTATAGGATTCCTAAATCATGGCTCCTAATTATTTAATATATAACACTTTAAGTATATACTGGGTTATTTATTGTCATATTCTACTTAAATACTTCTTGATGGCTCATAAAGAAAATGAGAATTATCCTACGTGCATCCCCCAAGAGTGTCAAACTAGGTGCACAGTATGGCCCTTTGTCATGTACTAGGTCACACCAAGTCAGATCTGGCACACCTTGTCGAAGTTATTACTCCTAGGTACATTTTTTCTTAAACCACTTTCACAAGTAGTATTCAGATAGAGAAGTATTTCTAGGAATACCCACATAATCTCAACCTTATTAAAATTATAGTATATTACTCTATAATTATCATCAATATATATCTTAGGGTAATTCTTCTTAATCTCGGTTTTCTAAATCATGTTCACAAGGTTTCTACTAAACTTACTTTGATACCAAATGTAACACCCTAACCAAAATACCAGAGATGATGCATTATCTTATTACATTAATGGGAATACAAGGAATCAAATAATGAAGTACTTTTTAGTTTATCAGTCTTGGATATCCAGATTACATACATGAAACCCATAATACATTGGGAAATCAAAAATTCAAACATGATGCATAATAAAATTAAATAAAATGCATCCTAGAAAACTTATTAAAATATTTATTCTTAAAACATTATGTATAAAATTAAATAGATAATGCATTATAAATATGTAAAGGTAAGAAAATGAAACTCATCACATCTAAATTAATAAAGTGATAATGAAATGTGTCTATAGATATATTGATAAAAAATCTCATGGATGAATAATAACTGAATCTAAAAGAGGAAAATTCATATTTATTAGATGATTTGTTTCCTAGGTATATGATAAATTTATCATCAATACCTTTCATAAGATGGTTTAAAACATATCATCCAAAAACCCATTTGATTTTTCCAAATTATTCATATCATGATACAATCGATGTATCGAGGGGAAATCTATAATTAGGCCACACCTGTGTCATACCAGTCTAAAGAAATCATCATATTCATGAACCATGTACCCTATCAAGATATATATATTGAATAAAGGATACAAATTTATAAATCTTTACCTATTAGAGGCTATGTAACAACAAGGTTTTATTTACATTAATGTATGGAAATACCATTGAAATATCATAAAAACAATCTTGAGGGAAATGGCATTTTAAGTAATTCAATGTGTCTTGTACCACCTTGAAACATTAAAATCATGCAAACCATGAAGTAATAATATTAAAAAAAAAACTTATAATATAATTATATTAATTATATTTATGATATAACATGTTAAATAGCATTAAAAACAGAAATTAAAAGTTAATTGGTGCATAATAAGAAATAAATCTCAGTGGAATGTAAATTGAGATGAAATCCCTTACCTTAACCTTCCTTTTGTTGTTTGGTATATATACTACTATATAGTGGTTTAAAATATGTTAATAACTTTTATAATTACCATAATAAGGATTATAATATCTTATATTAATTTTTTACAATATTTTATTACCTGTTTGTTAATACTTTATCATTATTTTGACTATTTTGGGTGTTAATTGACTAGTTTTCTCAAGTATGTTTTGACTTGTTACTTGGGTTTAATATTACTAAGATCATGATTTTATCATATCCATAATGTAAACCATGACTTAATTTTCTTATATATTCATTACATATGTATTTATAATAGTCCATAATAGTTGGAGATAGAAAATTAAGTGCATCGTTCATGGAGACGATAGGCTGTATTTACTCATGAACAATACTTTCATTTCATTGTTGTATTTAAAAAAAGGAAAAGTAAAGGATACATAAATATATTATAATTCTAACATCATATCTATGTTATATATTTTACATATTTTTAATAAACACCTCCATTATACATTCCATGTTTAGCATGAATGAGTCACATCGCTTTGAGGGGGCGGTTGTCCACACATTCACAAACGATGTCATCATATATACACAAAATGTAATGTATATAGGTATGTGTTATAAAATAATTAAATAAGAATAAATAAATTATAAATATCATATATATCATATATAAATATATTTTACATCATAATTTCCACCATGAGAGGCATTAAATGAAAAATGAATAATCATTGTGTCGTGAGGCGACAGTTCAACATAAATATAAACAGTATGTTCTTTATCAATTATATGGAATTATGTGTAATATTAGGTATAACTTTAACTTAACAGCATATTAGTATATTTCAGTTATTATTTTTGTTATATAATCACAGAATAAGAAGCTTTCAGGTGGTGGATAATGGAAATAAAACTAGAGAGATTGAGAAAATATGTTACCTCTTAATCGAGTAACTTCATTTGTTTTAAACCAAAAGGCTTCCATGGATGGATTTATTCCCAATTATAAGCTTATAAAATGTGTTTATATATTTTTGGTAGATATTTGGGTAGATATTGGTTGAGAAAAAGTGGTTTGAGAGGTGTGAGTAAGGGGTAGAGTGCTTTCCTTTTTACAGTGGAGGGGGAGTGACACTCTTGTAAATAAGAAATGGTATTCAGTAATGGGAAGTATACATACCTAAAGTGCCTAAAAAATTTAAAAATAGTGGATTAAAGGATAATAATAGTTGATTAAAACCTACACCACACAAAAATATGTGCATTTTAAAATTTTGGTTCCTTAACTTCTAAGATTCCCCAATTTTATCATTTTGGTTTTTATTAAAGCATTTATTTTTCCAACCTAAATAATATATAAATTAAGACTAAAATAAAGTGAGATTTTTTATAAAATATAGAGAAACTAAATTATTAATATTATATCTAGTTTTTAAAACAAATTCTCATGTGTTTTTGAAATTAATTTTAAAATGAGTGCACGTGACGTGCTAAAACACTGCTTAAACTCAGACCGTGTTAACAATGTTTTTAATATATATGGGTCAATATGTCAATTATAAAAGATAAATTGGTCCATTAATATATCATATTTAATATTTATTAATAAATAAAAACAATTTTAAGAATATAATATTTTTATTAATTTTAAATTAGTCAATAAAATTTCATTTATTGGAAAATAATAATAATGTCAATTTTGACATTTTTTATTTAATTTCAATTTTAAATTATCAAAAAATATTGGAATTAAAATATATTAGGTTTATAGTTTTTTAATATGATATATTCATCTAAAAAATAATTAAATACAATAATTCAATCAATATACATCACTTTTAATATTTATAATATCATTTATTTTAGTTAATTATTAACTAAATAATCACTACATTAGAATTTCTTAAGCATTTTAGGAAACTAAATCTTATCTAAAAATTAATGATAAATTATTATGATAAAAATAACAAATTTATATTTAAAAATTCTATTTATAACCGAAAATATTATGTTTTTTACATATCTCAATGTTTTATTAATGTTAAAGTTAAGGAAAGTTCCCTTTTTGTCTTTTTCCTTACTTAGCCTTTTATATAGGGAACATTCATTTAATAATATCCAAATAACCCACAAAATTTGAACCAAGATGTTATGTGTTATAAATATTGGCATCCAATGGTTTTTGTATAAGTTTCTAGGTCTCGTTGGCCATTATGATCAAGTTTCAGTCCCTTTTTACGCTTAATTTTACCTCAATCACTGTAATTAATTTTAATCACTTTCACTAATATTTTTGGTCCAAAAATAATTTGTTCTTATTAGAATAAAAATATTATATTCATTACAACTATGTCTATCTATTTTTTCAAAATTTAAATCATATGAGTGGAAAAATTAAGATTAACGCTAATATGACAAACGTGTTGAGAAAGCGGGTTTTTAAAATAAAAACATTCAAAAGTTCAATAAGTTTTTATGTACAATTTTATTATAAAATGATTTAAATGAAATAAATTGGTTTAATATATATATATAATTTATATATTTTTAATTTAAGAACAATTTAAAATATAATTTAACATTAATAATTTTTTAGATGAAAAGGTATTTTTCAACTGAAATGTAGTATTTTTCATTATTCATTAAAAAATAAAACTTCTTTGTAAAATACCAAAAATTCACCCTAAGATAATTTTTATATTCCTAATCTAAAAATGAATTTTATTTTGAAAAATAAAATTTATGAAAGTTTTATAATTTCGTTTTTTTTAAAGTATGTCGTTACAAGGTAGAAAAACTCAGTCGTGCGTACAAGCTAATCCTATGTTTTGTATAGCATTAGATTAACATGGTGTTACATATAAATTATGATAAAAACAAAATTAATTTTATTCTAAAATTAAAAAAAATTATGAATTGGGTTGTTACATTCTCCAAAGGTGAAGAGGTTACTAATAGCGATCCAAGTACATATTTTCCATGACGGTCTTGAATCTCAATATGCTTCCCAAAATATAGAGCCATAATCATCCATTCGCTAATGGACACTTAAATCATAAGTTTCTAAGTCCTCATGCTCATATACTTTCCAACATAATTATCTTCCTCATGCATATAATCTAACTCAAATTCAAAGGATTGTATATATTCAACTGATCATTACTGCCTGATATTTAAGTCTCAATATGTAAAAATATACCAGAGGATCTTATAGTTTGTAAACACAAAAATATGATCACCCAATTTTTAATGCCTCCAAAATCCCAAATAATGTTCAATATCTACCAAATTGAGATCATGTATCATGTAATTTTTCTCATGAGGCCTAAACTATCATGACCCGTACGTAATGACTTTATCTTCCTACATCAAAACCTTTCCAAGACTGATACCTAATGTGTCACAATATACTGTATAGATCCTACCTGGATCTGGTATAATCAAGATAAAGTCTAATTTCAATGTCCCATTCCAATCATAGAATGATTTCTCGTAGGATTCAGACCATATAGACTTCATAACCATCTTAGTCAAGCCTATAGGAGGTGCTTCCAAGCATGATAAGTCTTGTATAAATCACATGTAGTATCCATATATCACCAAGAAACTCTATATATCAAAAAAATCTTTGGATGATTCTAGGTAATCACATTTCCCACCTTATTGGGGTCAACTAAAACTTAGTCCTCTGAGATAATGTGACCCAGGAATTGTACCTTTTTGATCAAAATGTAAAATTTAATAAGATTAGCATATAGCTAGTCCTCCCTTAGCATATTTGAAATGATATCCATATGAGTTTAATGGTCGCTTTAATTATGAGAATACACCAAGATGTCATCTATGAATACCATGATAAAGGAATCTAGGTAGGAATGGACAAAATTATCCATCAAATTTATAAATACATCATGTGCATTTATATGATTGAATGATATCACAAGATACTCATATAAGTCTTACCGACTATAGATAGTCGTACGAACTACAAAAACTTGTATCTTGAATATTTTAAGGTCTGAATCAAATATGATGATAGCTTTATCTCAAGTAAATATTTGATAATACCCTTATTCCTCAAATATGGTAAAAAAGAACATCAATCTTCGGTAAAGATTACTTGTTTTTTTCACTATAACCATATTCAACTTCTAGTAATCCACACAAAGCTTAAGAGTTCCATCCACATTTTTGGTGAAAAAGACCAATGAACCATAGGGATATATAATGGTATATATAAAATCCAAGGCCTATAAATCCTATTGTTGCATCATGATCTCCAGCAACTCAATAGTAGTCATCCTATAAGGAGAAATGGATACAGGAGTTACTTTAGGAACTAGATCGATAATTAACTCTACCTGTCTTTTAGGAGGTAGTCTGGAAAAGTCCTTTGGGAAGAAATACCTAAATTGATTGACTATGGTAGGGAACTCAATTTGATGTAGTCCCTGATCATTCATGTAAATGCTATAAATCTGGGCGATCAGACCACCTAGCCTAAGATGTGATGGTCCACATCTATCAGTCTGGACATCGCACTCACCCTTTTGAATATAATTGCTTCCCTATCGTGATGTAGATGAAACCCTCCAGTGATAACAATCCACATAGTCATGATAAGAAACAAATTATTCCATCACAATAATGACATTGAATCCTATCATCTCTAGGATAAAAAGATTCCATAAGAAATGATGGATGACTACATCAATAGTACATTCCTTGCACTAGTGTATACTCCCTTTCCGTATACCAAAGGGGGTATCAAGTTTCATGAAAATGTAATAGTACTCAAAATGATTTCCAAGACACTCTAAAACATTCACATATATGACAGAATGTGATTCACTTGTATCAAATAATGCAGAAATGCTAGTAGCGGCTACTAAAATTGTACCTTGAATAGTTGATGGCCCAACATCCTACTCCTCTTGTATAGGTTGTTCTGAATAGATATTTACTAATCCATGGCCTTATGGTATAAACTAACTACCTGGAGAATTGTATCTCTATTGTGTATATATATTTGAATCCTGGATACAACTTATATGACCAACGCCTATACTTATACAGCTTGTAGTACTCTATCCACCTACCTAGAAATTTCATATTGAACCTTCTCTTGAAGTTTGAGCTATCACATAACCTCTCCCACTTGGAACAGGTGGGAAGGTCTTATTTAAATGTTGAATATTCCCTAATATTCTGTAGCCTCAGCACTCAACAGGGTATATGGGACACTTGGGCCTCTTATATCGAGGCTTCCCACACATGTGACATACCATGAAACAGTCTATGGGTGTCAACTGGATTCCTCTAATCATGTGTGAACTCTCAAAATGTAGCTTCTTAATGCTAGTAAAAGCACTACTTTTTCTAGGTTGTGAACCAATTTGAATCAAACCATCTTCTTCCCTCAGGTTTTAATCATTAATACGGTCCTGATTCACTATTTCAGATATAGAAGTCAATCAGAAATTGTCCACCTAAGAACGAATAGGATGCTAAGGGCCATCCTAAAACCATCTTTCGTTCACTGGATCATTAGTATTTTAGATAGGTTCTAAGGGATAAATATCAATAAAATGAGATGAATATTCCATGAATGTCGTCGAAACCTACTTTATTTTCATGAATTTTCTCATATGATTGTCCCTTAGGGTGTCTAAAAAGAAATGATCAAGTAAGTTCCAATGTAAATCCATCTTCATTGATTTCTGATACTAACTATATTGATTTATATTATCCCACCAGTGTTTAGTAGATCCTCGTATCATATAAGTAGTAAGTATCACTCTCCTACCATTAGGTGTCTCTAGATTCTCAAATATAAACAAAATATTATTGATCCATATCTCTACAGCCTATGGTCCGCCATCCTCTAAAAATGTTGATGGATTTTGTTGTTGGAACTCCTAAGTCAAATCTCCCATAGAAGGGGTAGAGAGCAGAGCTACCTTTAAGGTTTTCATAAGTAGTTGGAAATCTACTCAAAACTGAGCATCATATCTCTTATAAGAAACAATAATAGGTTCCACGTGGGAACTACTTGAGGTATAACTGGTGGATCAGGGCCCACCACCTCTAGGGCATTGTCTCCACTACCCTCATAGCATATGACTGGACGTCATCATGGTGGCATTAATATATAATTTCTAAATACGCACCTTGGATGAAGTTTGATAAGGTAATAATACATTGGAGTAAGAATAGAACAAGTAAAAACACTTTATAAGTAATATTTTTACCCATCTACCAGCTCAAATACTTAGTTCTGGGTGACCGGAACATTTATATAGAACAACAGAGACACTACCTACTACCCACTACTAAGGTCGGGACTAGGTCAAGATCAGTGTTTTGTAGTTTCAAATTAATTTTAAATTTATAATTAAATTTTAATTTTAATTAAATGGTTGAATGAAATGGTTCACCACTTTTGATTCGTAATGGATTATACACCTTGTGAACCAAAATGTTTCATCTAGTCAATCCATACCATAACACATTCCAGTCCATGTGACCAAAGCTCCATGACTCAACATTCCATAGTTGGATGCTTAGGGTGTCTTTTCTAGCCTATATAGGAAACAATTGTTAGGTTATGGAGTTAACACTAAGTATAAACTATTTTTTCTTAATAACCTAAAAGAATCGTTAGTTTTTAATAATTCTTTTTATATCAATCAAATCACTAATGGAAATCACATGTAATTAAAACAACACAATGCTCTTATGTGGCATGGCTTATGCATGGAATGTGAATTTCCTACAAGGTGTCTAATATGATTCTTGTTTAATGTTTCATTTCCCTCATCTCATCGAGAAATGGATAAATGATAAACCTTAATCATATCTATATTATTCTAAAAAATCAAGTGCATCACCCTACGGTGGAATCATATCAATTGTAATAAGAAAAATATAGAAAATAATAATTTCCATTAAAGGCAATTTGGATTTTCTCTAAACATAGGTTAGATACACCCAGGCACAGATCATTACCAAACTCCATAACCTTCCCAATATCTTGACTATTTTCACAAAATAGTTAATCAAGAAAAAAATCTCTAATACCACTATGTGATGTCCCGGTCTCGGGTTCCACTTAGAGGTTCCTCAAGCCTAGTGGGCCACATGGCATCAAGAATATCTCCCTGAATGCTAGAGGCTTTTGAATAGAAGTGAGGGCCTTAGGTGTGTCTATGGGGTGATTATACCCTCATTTCTAGGGTAGAATAAAGGTACAATCAACAGATAAATATTAGAATTAGTATAATAGATAAATAAGTACATAGTACAGTGGAAGTGAATATTGCAACTAGAATCTAAAAATAATAACCAAATTCAGTAAACCGGATCATATAAAAAGGATGATTATGTATTCCATGTATGGATAAAGTAGGAAAACAATGATACAAGAAGTAGACAGTAGTATTATACATGATATAAAAAAGTATCCAAAAAGGGAAAAATCTATCCAAGCATCCTGAGCTCCAGCTCAGTCATCTACCAACAAACTCCATCTTAAGTTATGACATAGTTCCATGAATACATAAGATGATGCTTCTCTGTATCCACACATGCAAGCATATAGTATACTCGAGTAGCATAGGCAGGCCAGATCGGGTGTGGGATAAATCTCAATAGGCCACCACTAATAGATTATATAAATATCCAGTCTTTGTATATAACATGGTAGTGTGAAAATATAATAAAGTAACGTATGAATAATAACTATAAATGGGTTGGATCTACTTCCTCAAGGAAAACCATGATGAAAATTCTTCCTTTGGTCTATGCTAGAATAACTCAAAATAAGTATCAATGGATGCAATGCACAATATCATATTCATAAGGGATATCATTCCCAGTATCACAATAGTAAAGGGGATGCCACACACAATATCACATTTATAAGGGACTCCATTCCTCCTATCATAGTAGTATATGAGATTCCATGCCCATTATTATAGTTGTATCACAATAGATTACATTCTTGTATAGTATCACATGGGATGCCATTCCTGTATAGTATCACAAGGGACACCATCCCAGTATAGTATCATGATGGTCGTCATGCCTATATTGTATCACGAGAGATGCCATGCCCATATAGTATCACATTTTATTAAGGTTCATCATGATCATTTAGATATAACTAGGGCATTCATACCCATTTAATATAATAAATACATATGGTTCATCATGCCTATTAACTATAATTCAAAAGGATATCATTCTCATTCATTATAATTATTATGGTTTGTCATGCCCTTATGTTTAATCACTGATAAATAACCATTGAATTTAATATGATCCAAGGTATAATCCATTTCTCATTTACATTAAATTATGATAAGGGAATAACCATTATGAATTTAATTAGGTGGAATGGGATTAAAACTCACCTAAAATCAATTCAGTTCATTATATGACAAGGTTTTAGTCATGCTACAACACAACACTAAACCATTAACAATTAATGATATCATAGTTTAGAATTTATAACCAAAAACTACAAGGGTTCTTTAGTTATATACTAAAGAAAGACAATTAGGAATGTAAGATGGTAGACCCAAGGGATGTCTCACTCAAATGTAGTAAAAATTGATATGATTTGGGTTCTAACAAGTTTTTTGGATCCAAGAAAGGCAACAAATTTAATGCAGTTACAATTTAGGGCCACACACTATGAAACTGGCATGCAGCATGATGGCATATAACATAAAAATACTAAGACTTGAGGAATAAGTTATACACGACCTACCCCATACTCGTATCACTATCATCATCCATTATCATATGTTAGTTCATCTTGGATTGAAAAAAAATATGATGAAAAGATGAATGCCCTGAAAATTGGGCATTTGAGCCTTCACCTCAATAAATTTTTTTAGAAGAAGACAAATAGACAAATACAAAAGATGATCAAAGAGATTACCAAGATGAATTCAATAGGATTTACAGAAGTTGAATAAGACGCTGGGTCAGAGAGTTATCCTCAATTCTAGATTTTAGTGGAGGAGAGCTCAAATGGGAGGACAAACCTACTGCCCACTGGAAGTGAGAGCAAAGGAGATGAGGGTTTTAATTAAATTATATTTAAGTTAAAAACCATAAATTTATCCAAAATATATGGGTCGTATGGTTTGTATGCATGGTTGGAAAAATTGTGGGCAAATTGTTCACCTCTCACTTCTTAAGGAGGGAACCTTCATGGTTAGGCCGCACATTTAGGAAAATCGTACACCAACCATATGAATCTCCTCTACTAATAACTATAAATATTTTTCATGAGTGTGCAGCCCTTGGATCATTGTTTGAACAAATTGTGCACCCTATTTCAACTCACTATCTAGCCCCACACCGATTGTACAGACCGTGTAGGTTGGATTTCATGGTTTCTACTAACCGTGTGGTCCAATATTTTTCTTCATCAGTCGGTGTTTCGAGCTCCAAACATGCCCCAAACCCCGCACCCCACCCCCAATAAAACCTTTTGTGAAATCTTTGGGAACCCATATTAGGTCCATAAAAAAGAACTCGATTGAATTTAAGAGGATTTTTACCTTAAATAAAAAATTTATTTCTTACATTTAAATACAAATAGATTAAAATAAAAATGACAAGAGATCAATTATATAAATTACATACCTATTAAAATAAATTGATATTTATTTTAAAAAATATATAAATAAATATCAAAATAAATAAATTAAAAATATTAAATGAATAAATATTAAAAATGAATTAATTTCATAAAATATTAAAAATGGAGAAATATTAAAAAATGAATTATTAGTATAAAATTAATAACTGCTAAAAATAAATATAATTTAGCAATTAAAATTAAATTAATTATAAAATATATTATAAAATGAATAAATACTATTAATTAAATCAGTTCAAAAAATATAGAAAATTAATAAATATAGTAATAAAAATGAATTAATATTTAAAATTGCATTTAAATACAAGAGAATCATAATAAATTACTAATTAAAAATGAATAAATAATAATCATGTAAAAATTTAAATACAAAAGTTATTAAAATAAAAATGAATAAATATTACCTATATATATTATAAAATTTTTAAAAATATTAAATATTAACAATAAAAAATGTATACATAAATATTAAAAATTTAAAAAAATGAAAAAATATTAAATATATATATATATATTTACATTAATTTCATTTGAAACCCCAAATGGGTTTTCCTATGATTGTGTGTACATGTATGGATGTATGTATGTATGTATGTATGTATGTATGTATGGGTTTTCCTATGATTGGGTTTTCCTATTACTAATTAAACTATATTGATTGTCAAATTGAAACAATAAATGATTTTTCTTATTAAAAAATGATATATTCATATAAATATACATGGGTATCCATTTTACATACATTCATATACAAACATACGCATAGACATACACATACCCATATCTACACATACATACACATACATAAACACATACACATACATATACACATACTCATGAACACACACACACATACAAATATAAGTACATACACATACATACACATACATACACATACATATATATACATGCATATACACATGTACACACACATATACATATACACATACATACATTCACAAATGTAAATATTTTAAATTATTTAATATGTGTATAGGATATATATAAATTCAAATATGATATTTAAAAATATATATTCATTTATACATTTATATAATTGTTTAGTAAAATATTAATATTATATATATATATATATATCATAATTTATCTACATAAATATATCATTAAACATCAGTATTGATTAATATAAATTTGATAATATTTTATATATATAATTTTTAAAATATGATGGATAATATTTTTTTGGGTATAATATAGTTATATAAATAAAATGTATATATTATATTTACATATATATATATATACTTATTCTTATATAAATCAAATTTTAAAAAAAATAAAAATATGTTTAAAAAAATTAAATTATTCACGGTGCACTTTTATAATCACAAAATAAAACCACTGAAAAATGGGGCCTTTATGAGCACTCAAAAAATGTTGATAATGGTTTCCCCTTTATCACTACTATTTTAGTGCTGATAAAAGAACTACTGAAAATATATGCATTATTAGAGCTAGAAATAGCCTTCGCCAATACTAAAAAAAGTGTTGATATTTTAAGAACCATTAAAACCCCATGACATATATCATCACTAAAAATAGACCTGATAAAATATCCCTTCATCAAAACTAAAAAAAATCACTAATAAAGTGGTCCCCTTATTGGATCTATTTCGGTATTGATAAAGGGGGCCCTTTATCAATCCTTCTATAGTACTGATAAAAGCAATGTTGTAACAGTGTGCTACAAAAATTACATCACATTGTAACAAAAAATATAGAATTTAATTACAATGAAATTTAAATCAAAATACAATAAAAACATGTTATAATGGTAACCAACCTATCAAAAATTGGTATGTACCACTATATTAGTGCGTAAATTTTTTCACAAACATAAAATATAAATAAAAGACATTATTCCGTTGTTTATGGAACCCCTATCAAAAGAGCCTGCTCTTGCAACCAGTTCCTGAATAAACCACCCTGCTCAAAAAAAGCGTTTACATATATAAACGTAAATATGATAAAATGCATTAATAAAATTTCATTTTTAAACTAAAAACATACACTTCAAGTCATACTGGGTACACCATGTATCATATTAAAATGAAGTTGATTCTTACCCATCAAAATAAATGTATAGTTCATTTTATTAATGTATAAATATAATCTATGTTCATTTAATCATTTTTTGAGTATGTGATGTGTGTTTTGAACTAAAATCTCAATTTTAAATAAGAACATGAATATTCAATCATACCAACCACATTGTGTGGCAGATTTATGTGAGGTTGATTAATAAACAAAAAAATGATTAATAGATCATTGTCCTAAAATATTTAGAGAATCTGAGTTTTTTACTAGTTTTCAGTGAATGACATATGTTTTCAACTAAAATTTCCTATGTAAACAAAAAACAGGCACATTAAGTTATACTGGTCACATTTTGTATTAGATTAGCATGTTGAAAATTCTTACACATCATAAATTTCATATAAATTGTTTTTATAAAGTATCAATATTATAAGAGTATATTTTTGGTAAGATCCTACATCCAAATAGATCAAGAATTTCTAAAGAAATTTGAATTTTCATAATCAGACAGGTCGAACCTTTAATTAAGATTCAGAATGGATTTCTAAGAGTTTCAATGTCTCAAAACATGTTTTGAGACATGGAATGATCTTGAGAGGTATCTCAGTTGTTCAGATGAGCATCAAATGATTTGGTTGATTTTTTTAGAGTTTTGTAGTTTTCTATCAAGGTTACATGGTTTAGTGTCCATGTTTTAGGAGAAACCATATAACATCGTGATGTTCAAGACATTTGTAGTTCATTTGAAACATTTCATGGTTGAGTTTCATGGTTAGATCAAGGATTGAGATAAGCCATGTTAGGAAAAATGACAAAACATGTATGGTTGAGGAGGGTCTTAGGCATGGTGCACGGGTTGCGCACGGTTTCAGAAAAACCATGTGCCATTCCGTATAAGGGAGGCAATGTTGAAAACATGATTGGTGTATAGTTTTTAAAAATTTATGGCCTAGAAATCTGGGTAATGGGTATTGGATATTAAGGGTACACACTGTTGGCACATGGTTTGTTTAACCATGTATTCAAACCATGTGAGTGGGTTTGGCCTTAGATAGAGAAAGCTATAAGGTTGGCACAGAGTGTGGAAAACCATGCAGCCAAACCATGTAGCTTCCAAGAAACTAATTTAAATTATTTTTTTACCTCTTTACCTCTATAATATTAAGTTAAACATCCCCTTTCATTTCTCCTAATGTGCAGGATCCATAGGAGGTATCCTTCTCCCTTCCTCCCTACTTCAGGCCTCATTAAGGAGGTGTGATTGTGGTGTTTCTTAGAATTTGAGGTAAGTTATCCTACTATACTTTTTTTATTTATTCCTCTTCTTATCTCAATTTAATTTTTGGGTTATTTAATTTTTTTATGATTCCAGTGGAGTATGGGGTAATCATCTATTTATCATGGGGATTTTGGTTGTCTTGCGGAGAGGATATCCTGGGATGAATCCAACACATCATTGCTTGAAATTTATTCTATGTATGTGACTATGGTGAATTTCATTAGGTTTTTTAAATGATTAAATTTAATTAGTTTCTGAATTAGTATCTACCCTTAGGGATTTAGTTCATTGTGTGGTTAAGGTCATATCGTAGGTCTTCGATGAGTGGTTGGTTTCATTTTTAGTGTGGCATGATGATGCAGTGAGTTTTCTATCATTATTCCAAGTTGGGTTTTCGTAAATTAATTAATTATAATTGTTATAATTAATAAAGTTATGTTTTTTCATGTAATACTAGATCTTGGATGATCGTGAAAAGCACAGTTGGGTGCTAAGGGGTTTGGATGATTCTTGGACAGGCCTTAGCAAGGCCACCATGTTTTTCAATTTTTTTGGACGGATTATTTTATAAAGGATATTGTCTAAGATACTTACCAATATTATTGTTATTTTTTTCATTTGTATGTGGTGTGTTCTTTAAATATCATGAGTGGCATGTTTGCTTACTTGTTTTAAGTAATTTAGTTGGGTGATGGGTTTAACTTTATTAATCATGTTGTTTGGTTTGATTAAATAGTGAAAATGGATAATGGATAGAACATGGAAATAAGGGGTTGAAATGTGTAAGAGAATAAAATGTGGTGTTTTATTGGTTTAGTTTTTTAAATGAATATGGAGATCTTGAAATGGTGTTTATCTGTATGCATTGAGTTTTGACATGATTTAGGGTGTCAAGGGGGGGAGCTATGTTTTGAAACGAGTGGATGTCCTCTAAGTGGTTTATAAAATGGGGTTTATGAATGAACTCAACATTGGTTTTAAAATGGGTGTGTGGTTGCCTATTTAGTGAAAATTCTTTGATGGATCTTGTGATGGTTCTAACAAAAAGATAGGCATTGTGCCTTATTTTTTTTCTAAGAGAAAGACCCATGTTTTTTTAAAGGTGGTTTTGAAATGGTTAATAAGGGTGTTTAGTTTTGTTTCTTTTGACCTATTCAAAAGGGTTGGGATTTTTTTAGGCATGTTTTTGTTTTGAAGGTCATAGTGTCCTTAGTAAGTTTTAATGGTTTAAAAAAAGTTATTTTGTTATCTTAAACATTTTGTATGGTCATGATTCTGATATTTAATATTTAAGAAATGATGGAATGGTTTAGGTGTTGGAATGATGCTCTAAGCATAGGAAGTACGCTATATGAATAAGTTTTCAGAATGGGACTCTGGACACTGATAATATACTTCATGGTTAAAGTGATAGACTAATGCTCTGTGTGATGATGGTATATCATGTGGAATAGGATGATGGACTAAGTTTCTTCCTCATTGGGCTAGGTGATAATGATAATCTCGGAACCACATATGTCATGTATAGATGGATACTAGAATAAGTCTCATGGCACTATTGTTATATTTTTGGATGGGTTTGATAGACTTGTTGATTAGTATCGATACTGAGAGTTTGGTAAATGGTTAGGTGGTGGATGGAGGATCCACCCTCAATTGATATAATTTTGATATTTGATTTAGATACCAGACTAAAATTCTAGGCACTGATGGCTAAGGCACATTAGATAGGTACCATGGATGTAGGTTCTATGATTACCTGAGTTGGATGAAAAGTGAACACCCTTCCTAGTATTTTTCAGTATATACCTCCAATGTTTTTCTTTAGGGGAATGATTCAGGTTGTTTCATGTTGGGTTGGCATGGGTGTCACCTCAGAACCCTTAGGATAGTGGGTACTAGGGAAGATGTCATGTTCCTTTTCTGGTATATCATTTCTATACTTTTTATTTATTCCACTATTTATCTACATATGTTGTTGATATGAATGTTTTTTTCTTTAGACACCGTTAGTGGTGTCTTATTGAGTTGTACTCACACCCTTCTTGGGAAGCCAATGCACATGGGTAGCTGAGAATATCTCACTTATTTATTATAGGGATAGGTTTGAGGTGAGGCTAGTATAGAGTTTTTTCATGGTTAGGTAGTATATCTTAGATTTTATCATGTGATATGGAGTGTTTTGTCCTAGGGTTTTAACAGTTCCTAGTGAATGTATTTTTTATCTTTCATTATGTATATGTCATTGTCTTAGTGGTGGATGGAGATGTACATATGACATGTATATTTTGACCTAACGTCATCTTATTGTATATTATATAATGTTTCAATTTTAGTTTATTTATTCCTTCCAAACACTATAATGTGTATGATGTTTAGTTATTTACTTCTAGTTGTGAACTCTTATATGAGGGTATAGTCTCCTCGCATTCCACTTTAGACTCCTAATACTAGTCAGAAATCTCTTGTGTAAAAGTAGGCATGCTTAAAGTCATGTGGCAAACCATCTTGAAGAACTAGTTTAGTGTCATTTAGGATAGGATACTACAATGTGGTATCAAAGGTTCTTGATTTCCTACCATCTTAATATTTGGGATTTGGTATACATGAGATATTAGAATATGTTGGGGACTATGATGTATATTGGGATAGTGCACCATAACACCTGTTCTAGTAATAATTCTAGGTTAGTAGGTCTAGGATTGTTGTTTTGGTTTGTGATGTTACAATTATATGTGACTTTCGCTTTGAGCGACACACATGTTGTTTGTATGCGATGATTTATGATGGATTTATAGATCATGTACCATTGGTAAGAAGAATATGATTTGGTTTTGAATCTTGTCCTATAGAGGCAATAAGTGTATCATGCATCCTGGTAGGCATGTAGGATTCACATATTATAAGCATGTTACAATGTGATTTTAAGAATTTCCTTCTAATGGCAGGTTATGTGGATCTATGATTAGACACTCAAAGATAATGAAGTTGATATTTTCCTTGTGCATAATGGGTATAGTGAACTTGGTGTGTTAGTATGATATATGTATAGGACTACTGGACCCCTTGAGAGTAAATTTTTTCTGGGATCGGTTGCATGTATAGGTCCTCCAGGGAGTGGTATGATGTAAAGATGCTCGAAGAGTATGGGAACCCTATTTGTGGGTAGTTCTTTAGTATGTGCTAGATTTATAGAATGAGACCCTAGAGGGTTTTTTACTTATTGATGTCATGTGATTATGTAACAGGTTCATTCTTGATGCCCTATGAGTTGGGGCCCTTTGTGAGATGGTACATACCTTGGTGGTTGGATCTAGTGACCTTCTCAATTCAACTCTATTTTATATAGTTAGTGTAATGTGTGATTTTTTTGATGAAATATTAGAGGTTTGGATGATTATTAGGTTCCTTTGGGTATACTTGGTACAATTTTATGTTTTGGTACATTGGATAGTGGTGCACAAGGGGTCAAACTGGGAATGAGGTTTGACATAAAGGGTTTCTTTTGTTTTTGATAAAGAGATATTTTTTCAAGTGTTTTAGTTTTTTGGCTATTTCCAAGAATGGAAGGTTCATTTGGGTGCCTATATAAGGTAATTATTATGTATATGACTTATTCCTAATAGTTATGAGTTGTATCAGGAGCACAAGAGGTGATCATGGAAATGTGAGTTAATATGGATGAGTTCACTTTGGGTGGTAACAATACATGCGAGTTTATTTTTGGTATGGGGCGCATCGAGATACTTAGTTTCATTGAGATGAAAAATGAAGATTAAGTGATAATGTGTCAGTGGAACATGTGGTTTCTGAAGGAAGAATCGATTTGGTTCCTAGCTCAATTAGCTTTGAATACATCTTCAGGAATGCAGTGAGAGCTTAAATGGTCTTCATGGAATTCTTGGAATGATTCACTACTGGAAAAACGGCCTATACCCACGGTTCAAAACCGTGGGTATAGCCTCCAAAACCGTGGGTATAGCCTATACCCACGGTTTTGGGAACCGCGGGCTGGAACGCCGTCGGTATAGGTCCCCAGCCTATACCCACGGTTTTGGAAAACCATGGGTATAGGTGTCCTGCCACCGTGTCACCGAAACATAGAGAATTTCTACGGTTTCAATGGCTTTTACCCACGGTTTCAAAACCGTGGGTATAGGTCCTAAAATAATGCAGGCGCCGAGTTTCGATCTCGCAACCTCTTCGCTGCAAACACCGCGTCCAACCACTACCCTAACTTCACATATATGTATATATATATCTATTTAGTTAAATATAGTTATAAAAACCGTGGGTATAGAGGGAAGAACCGTGGGTATAGGGTTCCCGCCAAAAAAAATTCCTTCCCGCGGAAAAAAAAAATTTCCCGCGGACACAAAAATGACCTATACCCACGGTTTTGAAAAACCGTGGGTATAGGTATTTTATCCCAGACCTATCCCCACGGTTTTCACCAAAACCGTGGGGATAGACCCCCCCTATACCCATGGTTTTGGAAAACCGTGGGTATAGGTGAATTTTGATGACCTATACCCACGGTTTGCCAAAACCGTGGGGATAGAGCCCCCTATACCCACGGTTTTGGAAAACCGTGGGTATAGGTCATCAAAATTCACCTATACCCACGGTTTTCCAAAACCGTGGGTATAGGGGGGGTCTATCCCCACGGTTTTGGTGAAAACCGTGGGGATAGGTACATTTTCCAGTAGTGATTCTCAGGTTTTGAGAGATTAAGAAAGTGGTTTTTATTCAGTGAGTTTCTTTTTGTTTTGGAGAGAATAAAAGGAGCTATATATTGGTTGTGATGGTAATTTGGGGTATTCATGGCTAGTGTATAGGTCTTGTATGTTATGGTTTCTCAAATCTAGACTCGTTAGAGTTGTAATCAAGTTCTGTGTTGGTCCCACAAAATAGTATGTGTCCACACTAAGTGTAAATGGGATATTGGGGGGAATGAGTGCACAGAGACATGTGGTGTTGTTTGGTTTGTGGATTAGACATTATGATATTGTACACTCAATGAGATTGGGTTATGTTGTCATCCATGATTAGGTTGATAAATGATGTGGGTGCGAAGAGACATTGGCAGGAAGGTAGGCTTGGGACTGTGAATTAGTTTGGTAAGTACCTATAATAGGAGGTAACATCGAAATTTGATAAGGTTTTGGTGGTATTCTTCATAAACATCTTATAGTCCTATGATTTCATAGGTGATCATTCCTAATATTTTTAAATCATCTTGAGTCCATTAAGTGATCACTAGTTATACACCAAGCTATCTAAATGTTGTTTTGGTTTGGTAAAAAGGGGCCTCCATAAAGGTTGTTCTCATGGAGCGATCTATGTGAAGTCATATGTTGGTAGAGAACTATCATCCATTGGTGGGTGAGGTCCTTGTGGGTGACTGGATGGTGGAAAATACCAGGGGTTCCATCCTCAAAATTTAAGGAAGGGTGAAAACTGATATATTTTCTTTGTCGCTCTATTGAGGGAAGGACGACCCATGTGGTTGGATTTATTCAAGAGATTTAGTGATAATGGAACTCCTATAGTGGGGAGTGATGTTTCGATATCATATATTTGAACCTAATTATAGAAGGGTCATGAGTGTTTGGGACTATTCATGGATCATTTTTAGTGGCATTGCAATGACACTGAAGAACCATTGAGTTGTGTAGTTAAATTTTATAGGAAATTATAATGGAAAATTAGTTGTTATGTATGATTAAATAGATGGTTTTATTTATTATTGAGATAGTTATAGAAATTATTTTTGGTGTGGAATCCTTTAGGAATTTATTTTTTGTTTTGGAATGCCTCTGGTTTTGAGGGTATCATGATCATGTGATATAGTGGTACACCAGTAGTTGGAGATGGGAGTTTTTGGGATGATTCATACAAGGATAGTCCGAAATGGGTTAGAAGAAAATTTTTTGTGTGAATGGTTTAAATCTATTTTTGGTGTGTCATTTTTGGAGAAAAATCTTCTTTTGGGTATGAGTTTTTCCTTTTTAGAAAATCTAGTATGTTCTTATTTCCTACATGGATTACGGGTATGAGTCCGCTTTGGTTAGTTTTCGATGATGAGAATGGTTGTAAAGGATTATTCTCATTCTCATTGGTTTTGGGGTGTAGTGAGTTAAGAAACATTTCATTATCTTGATGGGATCATGAGATCAGGTTCGGTTGGGCCTTCATCATGATAAGGGTGTTATGTATTGGAAGTTGGTCGTTATAATTTTACAATTATGGTGGGGAGCACCATAACTTTATGATTGACCAAGTGATATTGTAATCAATTTTATAGTTATATGGTCTTATGTAAGCACCATCATGGTGTTTTTATTTTTGTATTGGGTATTATTTTGGATTCTTGGATGTTTAAGGACCTTGAGTTGGGGTTTGTGCCTTGAAAGTGTTTCGGGCTATCAGAGTATGAATGAGGTTGTTGGAAAAAATTTGGTGATCGATGTAGGTAATATGGTGTAGATGGATGGACACAAAGGATTCTTGAGGATGATAAGTATTATTTTGGAGAGGTTATAAGATCCCACATCTAGATGGATCAATAAGTTTTCAATAAATATAAAAAAAATTTAATCAACAAGTCAAACATTGAATAAATACTCATAATGGAGTTCTAAAGTTATAATGTATCAAAAGGGTTTTCTAGATGAGAAATTATAATCAATAGGTATGTTAATTGTTTGGATTTTATTTGGATTATTTGGGTTATGTTTCAAGAGTTTTGGAGTTTTCTGGTGATGATGCGCAATTTGGTGTCCATGGTTTGGTGTGCAATTTTTACAAGAAACTGTGTGACAACTTGATGCCCATGACATTTTAATTTCATTTTAAACTACACATAGTTTATTTTCATGATTATAGAATGATTTTGGTTAAACATTACAAGGAAAAAAGGAAAAATTATGTGAGGTTGACAAGGTTTTAAGGTATGTTGTGTGGCTTCAAAATCGTTTCATAAAAATCATGCACCTTACTATAGAAGGGAGGTAGTGTGGAAAGAGAAGTTGTTGCATGATTTTTTAAACCATGCAGCCTGACCATGCAGGTCTTGGGTGTTTGGAGGTAAGGGTACACATGCATGGAGCAGGTTTTGTCCAACCATGCAGCCAAAACATATTGATGGGTTAGCCTTAGATAGAGCCAACCAGAGAGTTGGCACATTATTTGGAAAATCATGCGCCCAAACCATGAAGATACCTAAAATATAATTTAAATGGTTTTTTATGATTTACCCCTATAGGATTTTAAGTTACCCCTTTTCTTTCTTTACCCCTATAATGCACAAACTGGAGGATGGATCCTCCTCTCTTTCTCCCTTCTTCAGACCTCATTGAGGAGGTGTGTTGGTGGATTTTATTGTAATTTTAGGTTATTTTTCCTCCTCTGGTGGTTTCCTTTATTCATATTCTTATGTCACTATAAATTTGAGGGTATTTGGTTTAGTATTTTTCTGATTCCACTAGAGCACAGTGGAATCATCCATTTTTCATGGGTATTTTGATCAGCTTTGGTAGAAAAGATCCCAAGATGGATTTGGCACATTGTTGCAAGGAATTTGATCAAGGTTTGTGACCATGGTGAATTTTATTAGGTTTATAAAAATGAATTAATTTAATTAGTTGTAAAATTAGTATCACCTATTGTGTATTTAGCCTGAAATGTGGTCGAGGTTATGCAGTGGGTCTTCACTGAGTGGTTGGATTTAGTTTTAGTGTGTCCTGATGACCTAGTGAGTTTTATGGTATTATTTCAAGTTGGTTTTTGGTTAATTAATTAATTATTATTTTGGGTGTAATAATAGAGATTGGGTGATTATGACGGGATTGTTTATTTTTCGAGGGGTTTGGATGATGCTTGGACTGGTCTTGACAAGGCCACTGTGTTTTAGAAATGTTTTGGAAGGCTTCTTTGATAAGGTAGGTGTTCTAAGAGCTTTAACCATTGTCTTATAGATTTATTTTCATGTGTTTGTGGTGTGTACCCTAAATACCTTGAGTGGAATATTTAATTACTTGGTTTAATTAATTTATTTAGGTGATATTCTTAACTTGAATAATTTTTTGGGTGGTTTGATTAAATATTAAAAAGGGATAATTGGAAGAACTTGGAAATAAAGGGTTGAACATGTAAGGAGATAAAATAAAATGTTTTATGGGTTTAATTTTTTGAAATTCCTATGGTACTCTTGAAATGATATTTAACTATGTGCATTGAGTTTTAATAGGTTTTTGGGTGACAAAGGGGGGAAACCATTTATTGAAATGAGGTGATGTCCTCTAAGTGGTTTATAAAATGGGGTTTCTAAATGAAATCAAATATAGATTTGAAATGGGTACTTGGTTGCCTCTTTGTTGAAAATGATTTGATGGATCTTTTGATTGTTCTAATAAAATGGTAGGCCTTAGGCATTGTTTTTTCAAAGAGAAAGACCCATGTTTTAAAAGTGTAGTTTTGGAATTTTTAACAAGGGTGTTTCGTTTTGTTTCTTTTGTCATGTGGAAAGGGTTGGTATTTGTGGAGGCATGTTTTTCTTTTGATGTTCATAGAGAGCTTAGTTAGTGTCAATGGTTTAAAAAGTGTTTGTGTGTATTCTTGAAAATTCTTTATGGTCATGGTGTTGAGTATTAATATTTAAGAAATGATGGAATGGTTTAGGTGCTGGAATGATGTTCTAGGCATAGGTAGTATACTATACAGATAAGGTGTCTGAATAATGCTCTAGAAACTAATAGCACACTTCATGGTTAAAGTTCCAAACTGATTCTTTGGATGACCATGGTATACCATGTAGAATATGATTCTATACTTATAACCCTAATCCTTGGGATGGGCCATACTGATGCTCTAGGAACCGTCGATTTCATGTATAGATGGATGTTGTGTTGAGGCTCTAGGCACTACTATTATGTTTTGTAGTGGCTTTTACATACTTTATATTTAGTATCAGTATTAATTTTTTGGTATATGTGTGGTTTTTAGACTGAGTTTCTTTCCTATAATTGATATAATGTTGATATTTAATTTAGATTTTAACCTAACATTATAGGCATTGATGGATTGGTATATTAGATATTTACCTTGGATGTAGGTTTTATGCTTCCCTGAGTTGAATGAAAAGTGATCACCCTTACTATTATTTTATAGTATGTACCTTCTATGTTAATATTTAGAGTACTAGTTTAGGTCATTTCATGTTGTGTTTTCCTGGGTGTCACCTTTAAACCCTTTGTTTAGTGAGTACTATATTACTTGTTGTATTCCTTGGCTGGTATCTATTTTATATACTGTTTATTTATTACAATGTTTATATACATAAATTATTTCTATGACTGGTACATTATTTAGGCACCATTGGTGGTGGCCTAATAAGTTGTACAGACATCTGTCTTAGGATTCCACTGCACATGGGTACCTGAACAAATCTCACATGTTTATTATAGGAACTGTTGTGGGATAAAACCTATATTGAGTTTTACATGGTCCGGTAGGATAGCTCTGATAGTATCTAGTGGTAGGGTGAGGTTCGTCCTAGGGTTATAGTATAGACTAGTTTATTTATTTTTTGTATTTTATTATGTATATGTGGTCATTCTAGTGGGAAACCATTGTTATATATATCAAATGGCTTTTGGGCCTTACATCATCTCATTGTATATTACAACATGTTTCAATTTCAGCTTATTTATTATTTCTATGTACTATGTTGTGTATAATGTTTGGTTATTTAATTCTAGATGTTTACTCTAATATGGGATTTTAGTCTCCTCATAGCACAATTTAGACCCCCACTATCATTTGGCAGCCTCTAGCATGCGAGCAGGCGCACTTGAGGTCATGTGTAAAATCAACTCTGGGCACTAGATTAGTGGAATCCAGTTCAGGATGCTATGTTTTATTAGTTTTTATTGAGTGGCACACATTTTTTACAAAAAACACAAATATTTACTCCTACCATGTAGGATATAAAGATTATATATTATTCTATAATAGGGAGGTGGATTTCAGTTTATAAAAATAAAACATACAATTTTGACCAACCACTTTAAGAAAGTTATCTGTTAAATTGTCATAATTATTTACATTATAATTAGAGTAAGAATTATTTTATAATAAAAAATATAATCTTTTATTATAACATTCTCAACAGAATTAAAATCTTGTAAAATATACATAATTAAAAGTTATAAAAATTATGTAAGATAACCTGAAAAAAAAAATTATAAGAAAAATCCTAATTTTAACCATCATTGTTAAGGAAGTCATTAACTAGACATAAGGTATCCAAGAAATTCACCTTATCATAAAGGTCTGTATTTATTATAAAAATAAACTGCTTGATGATAATGATAAAACATAGATCTATTTACCTAAACATTGGTAACCCATGATCATAACGATCATAATAACCTATGTCTCTCTTCCTAGAGAGCCCTTGATCAAAAAATGATCAAAAAAATAAATTACAGAAGCAAAGAGTTATAGAATTTATAATATATAACCACAATCAGATGCATTATGATTAAAATATCTAACAATTATAATGAATTATTATATTTAACAAGATATTACAACCTCTTTGCATCAACTTTAGATCACTTTGTTAATGGTTACGATAAACCTAATTCTCCTCAATCATGCATCATTATTTATAGAAATTATTCTAATGTTAATATTCCCCATTTCTCAAGACCAGTTGCAACAACATATGATGAAATCCTTATTTACTTGATTGGTTCAGCATATCATCTATGTTTGATAGTTATCATGTTATACACCACTATAATGTATGTAGATTTCTTTTGTTTTAGTGATATCTTTTCATTTGGTAGAATATTTTTATTTCTTCATCTGGTTGGCTTTATAAAAGTTTATCTGGTAGCCATGTCTACCTCCATTAGATAAAGTCATTCTGATAGACTAGGTAATACTTTATCTAGTGGGATTTTTTATAATTCATCTACAGAACTATATAATCCTCTATCTGGTGAACTTGGTAATTATCCATCCAACATAAAAGGTACATGTCCATAAAATATAATTAATATGGTTGTATCTAGTGGAATTGATATATTATATTTGATAAAACATTAAAATTTCCTACACATACATCTGAATGTATGGGGAAGTATAAAAGTTATCAAATTATAAACTTTTAAGGAAGTGGATTATGATTTTTCAAAAGTAATGTTAGAATGTGTTGAAAGTATCTTTTTGAATAGAAAATATCTCTCTTTTTTAAAATCCCAAAACAAAAAATTTATAGAGACAAATAATTTTTATAGATTTAAAAAAACATAACCCCTGGAATTTTATAACTTCATAACAGTTTAATATTTTCCTTTTTTCTGAGAAGTTTAAACATTCTCCCACTTTCATATTTTCTCTCTTTTATGCAAATTTTTAAATACTTTCTCCCATAATTTTTAGAAACTTTCTCCCCCTTTTTGATTTTTGAAAAGGTTTTTATGTGGTAAATAGTGTTACATTAAATTTTAGAAAATAATTTATAGAAAACAAAAATTATTCAGATAAGAAATTATAATATTCATCCGTAAAAATATTTAAAAACAATATTTATCCAAAAAGTTTTATTCTTGATTATTATGAAAAAATTCAAGAATTCATGAAAATATAATTCTTTATTTTAAATTTTCTTCATATTTTCCTTTATATTTTTGAGATCATCATGATTTTTTAACATACCACAAGTTCTTTCTAGAGTTAGCAACTATAGTGTTCGGCTTCGCTACTTATTCTTCTAAAACTTTTATCTTTTTTACTTTCATGGAATTTTCATCATATTTCTATATAGTAATGGATTTATGATCATAAATCACACTTAAAATTTAAAATATTTTTATTTTGAGGTTTCTTACAAACAATGAAATTGATTTTGTTTCTCTTCGGATTCTATCAACTTGTTCATCGAAGAACGTGATATCGCTTTCTATATGTTAAATAAAATTGATGAAACTTTCAAGATTTATTGATTCTACCTTGGGTTTTCCTTTTATTTCATTGAAATTTTCCACTTTTTGAATAACTATTTCATCATGTTTATTCAGGGAAGTTGAGTTTCCCAATAGATATACTTTTCCATAAATATATATTCAGTGAACTTTAATGTTTAGAAAAATATGCATAATTCCTTTAAACCTATTAATTAATTTCTTCAAGTAATCAATCTTCATTTGCATTATTTTGATTTGTATACTTGGATTAGAGTTGGTGTAATCACTTGAAATATCAATTACAGAGAGGGCTTTTGGTATTAATGGTTTTTTGATCTTCTATTTCAACAAAGTGATATTGATAAATATCTATAACACCATTGTCTTCATCATATGTAGCTTTTTCCAATGGTTTGGTCTGAGAATATTGTTCTTCTTCCTATGAGAATTCTTTGTCATCAATTTCACTATGATCAATGTGTTTTTGTGAAATATAATATAAAGAAGTTTAGGTATTAGTATACATATCTTCATTATCCAAATCATTATTCAACTTTTTAACAACATTATCTTTCTTTCTCAAATAAATCTTCACTAGTTTTTCATAAAAAATTGATTGAAGAGTATGTTCTTCAAAAAACTTCTTACCATAATTATTTTCATTAGTTTGGATTAAATTAACTAAAATCAATTTTCCTTTTCCCTTTTAAACTAGAAAAACTTATTAGGATTGAATAGTTATAGGAGGAAAAAACAAATGAATAGATAAAGGATGATATTTTTCAGTTGCAACCTAATTTTGGTGATCAACTTGAAATTTTGAGTGATCTTTCTCAATTAATTTTAAAATGACTCCAAAAACATTATATTTCTTTTATTTTTCATCTAAATTTTTTTCCTTTAATCTTTTCTTGTATTTTCATAATATTTCTCTGCCAGAGCCAAATCCACTACAACACCTAAACCAAATGATGGGTTGTCATCTTTTTTTTATCATTTGTATTTTATAAACACATAAAACACCTCCCCAAAAATATATTTATATTACTTTATTATCAAGGGAGGATCCTTTACACTATATTTTCTTTTCTATAAAACTTTTTCCATAATTTGTTCAACTTCACCAATGGACTTAACATTATCAAATTTGTGTACAAACCTTTTCAATGTAGGAAAAAAAGATATTTATTTTGTTTATGGTTTATTATCTAATGTATGATGTACTTTCCATTACTAGAAGTTCCTCAATATTAATTTTTTATTCCATCATGGAATTTTATAACACTTTGTTAATAAATATTGGGTATAAAAGAATCTACAAATTCATTAATTTAATCTTAATATATTCAATAAAACTCAATTTAAACTTTACTATGTTTAATTTCATCATATAACAAAGAAATTATAAAACATACATATCTTGTATCTTTAATGTATCCATATATAATTTTCTAGGGATTAAGAAGTTTAGGATATAAAGAGTGACTATCCTAGCATCCGTAGAGAGATGAGATACATTCCTCACCTTTTCCAAAGAAGAAAAAAAGAAGTTTTTACATAGAATTTTTCAAAATTTCGAATATTCTCAAGCAACTTGTGGGTGAATATATTTGATTCTACTTTTAATGGAATGTCCACTAGATAAAAAAAACTTATTTGGTGATAAGACTGTAATATTTCACAAAAAGAGTTCAAGAAATATTTTTGAGGCCATCTACTTCATTACACACAGAAGATATATATAATTATCTAACAATTTCACTATAATAAAAATAAAAATCTTATTTAAAATTCACAAAGATTCACAACCTTAGAAAATGATTACTAAGTTAAAAATAGAATCAAGATTTTCTAAAAAAATCTTTTTATTAGCCTTTTCTTAAATTCTTCTATGTTAGTAATTTTTTTTTAGATTCCATTATATTTGATTAGATGAACATGAAAACCATTAGATGAACTAAAAACAATCAGATAAAAATAAATCAATGCAATTAGAGATATCCTAAAAAAGAAGGTGGTGAAGGAGTGGGGCCCAATTCTGCTATATATAGATTTTTAAAGATATATTATCTATATTTTAAATAGATCAAATGGTTGGGAATATTTCTTGGAAAATTAATGGATAAGATCTGATCGGATGTAAATGTCTTAATAAAGATATATATTTTTAAACTCTCAAAAATATATAATATTTGTTTAGAAAATATTTATGTTTTATCAGAATAAATGTTATTCTAATGAATAATTAAATTTTGTTAAAAATATAAATAATTTTTTTCAAAAAAGTTATAAATAGTATATATAATATTATATAAATAAATATAAAAAATATTACAATATAATATTTAAAACGTTATCTCATGGAGAAATTTTTTGATAAACTTTATTATGAATGTTTGCCTTGTAATATGAACTTCTTGATTTCCTAAGAAATAGAAAATAAATAAAGAGTCCATCTAATGAAATTTTAGAAGGATCTTAGTCTGATGAAACTTACTAAGTTTCTAAATATAATTTTTTGTAAAAACATTATACAAAACATAAGTTAAATTGGAAAAAAATCCAAAAAAATAGTAAAACATAAGAAAAGAACTTCAAAGCATAGGAAATATTTTCTCCCCCTCTGTTGAGAAGTTCTTTACTATAAGAATATAGCGAAACCAAATGTAAAAAAATGGTCATTTTATGGTGACTATTCCAATATTTTGTTCAATATAATAAAATTTATATAAATTTAGGGGTTTTGAATAAATTTCATCAAGTTATTCTTGAATTATAATGAATTATAAAATAATATCTCCTTTGTGTGTATAAACCCAAATGAAATGGTGTCTTATCTCTATGTTCTAATATTTTAACTGATTTTTTGGGTTTTTAAATAATTATGTGGAACTTGTTTTTTTACATAAAATAAGAGATTTATTAAAACTCATGCCAAAATTAGTTAGTGTGTGTTAGATTCACAACACCTGAGCACAAAAACATCCAAATGATACATATTTAGCTTCAGCAGTAAAAATTTCTTCAGAGTATTTTTTCTTATAATATAAAGAAAAAAATCCTCTCCTAGGAAATTAATAGTTATATATGATCTTTTTCTATCCATTTTACATCCAATAAATTCAGTATCTGAAAAAAAAATTTCCAGAAGAAAAATACAATCCATGATCCCTAGTTCCTTTATGGTGAAAAAAATTTATTTAAAAACTTTTAAATCAAATTATTTTGGATTAGATTGAAATATTTCACATAATAATACAGAATACGTTAATTTTTTATGAGTTGTTGTAAGATATAGTAAACTACCAATCATTACTCTTAAATTGTTTTGATTAATTAGTTTCCTAAATTCATCAAGATCTAAAGTTTTTGTGGATATTATAGGAGTACTAATACTCTTAGTATTGTAATTGTCCCACCCTAACCACGGAAATTATTTTATTTTATTATGTTATTGATATTAGATCATTTTCTTGATGTTTGGGTTGAGTCTCATTTTTAATTTTTGAGTCTTTAGTGGAAAATAGATATTTTGAACTTATCAAAAGGTGGTGCACAGTTCACACATGGTTAGAGGAAACCATGTGTCCATTCCCAGGAAATCATGTTGAAAATGTTTATTTTGGATAGTGGTGATCACACGATTGGCACACAGTTTGGAAAACCTTGTGGGAAAACTGTGTGTTATATCCTTCTTGGACAATGATGGTCGCACGATTAGTGCATTATTTGGAAACCCATGTGGACAAACCATGAGAGGTCCTAGATCATTAAAAATGTGAAATTTCCCCTTTTCCCATCCATTATTTTTACCCTAATTTAGAATTTCCTCCCCTTTAATCACCTAGGCACACTATGGGGACCTCCAGGATCCCCATCCCATTCTCTCCTTCCACCATTGAATCTTCTTAGAGGTTCTAAGGTGAGTTACATTGAATTTTTAGTCAAATTACTCTTCTCCTATTCCCTCACTATTGGTGTCTTGTTTTCTCTAGGTGGGGTTTCCCTATTGGATGAACCTTATGGGTTAGTGTTGAGGTGTAGTTTGTTTTTTTCTAAATTCAAGGGTGTGAAGATTCTCTTTGAATCTATGTTATTCATTCTCTCAAAGTTTCATTGTGTTAGTGCATCATTGAGGTAGGTTTTTCTATCCATTTACTTTCTTTAACATTCCATTTGATTCTTTTGATTTTCTAAATGATTCATAAATGTTTTCCCTTGCATTTTATGTGTTAGTATGCATTTATTTTTGTGTTTTGATGATGGAAAATGAGTGAGAAATGGTTTTTAGAAGGGTTTCTTGAGTATTCATATGTTTATATGCATGAAAGGTGTTTTAAAAAAACCTATTGAGTTTAAAAAAAACTATTTAGTTTTTAAAGTAAAACTTGTTATTTTGGGTGGTGTTTCCCTTTTCTTATTTTTCATTTTTGTGATTGGATTATGGTTTGGATATTGTATGTAGAAATTAGTGTTTTTTGTGGTGTGACACTTATGTTTTGATTATTGAATTGGTTTAAAAACAAGGGATGTTTCTTTGAAAAGATGTTTTCAATGTGATTTGAAGTGTGCATGTGTTAAAAGTTGGTCTTCCAAATGAAATAAGTCTTTTTAAAAGTGAGATTATTTTTTATGTTTCTAAATATGTGCTATGAATTGTGTAAGTGGTGTGATGCATGTTTGAAAATGGTTTTGGTGTGTTTGTGGATTTTAAAGAGTCTTTGGCTATGAAAATGGTTGGTTTTAATGTTTGATTTTCTTGGTTGTATTTTCAAATGGTTTTTATGAGTCATGAATGTGGTGTGAAATGGGTTTTCAAATATCCCTGGTGATTTGAATAAAATTAAATGTGGTTTTAAAAGTGTTTTTGAAAGCATGGCCCATTTGTAATATTGATATATGGTTTGGTGAAGTATTTTTATAAAGGCTAGTTTGGCACTTTTAAACAAGCATAGTGACTGTATGGTGAAAATTCCCATTTGATGATTTTTTTATTGTTGCATTTTTTTAATTTATCTTGGGAATGGTTTTAGATTTAAAATGTAAAGTCCTGTTTTTCATTGCTCTCTTGAAAGTGGTGTTTTATGAGGACATGGAAAATGGTGTTGGAATTGGAATTGGAATTGGTTTTTGGAATGTGTTTCCTGGATGGCACTTGATATATTTTTGGAGTTTTTCATTAAAACTTATATGATGTGAAATCTTATTTGGTACCTTTTTTCCTTAGAAAAAATGGTTTTTACATGAAGTCATGTGATGTGAAAATCCCGATTGGAACAATTTGTCGTTATTGGAAATTATTTTTTAGACCTCATGTGATGTATGGGATCGATGGGAGTCTTGGCATGTTTTGGTAAGTTGATTGGAAAATCAGTTATCATGATTCTAGTTGGTATTAATAAATGATTGGGAAAGTGGTTTTTGAAATCTAATTGTGGTGATGGCTCTATTATATTTTGTTAAAGAAATGGATTTTCATGTTTGTTTGTGATACTTGGATTATATTTGGACAACCCACTAGAACTTGGGATGTATTCCCCTCTAGTGTCACAAGTATGGAAACATTATTGGTACTAATTCCATTATAAACTTGGATGGGATTTCCTTTAATAGATCATCCATGAGGAAATTTTTTTTATGGTTGTTATAACATGTTTTATTGAGTGTTATTATTGTTATTATCTTGGGTTTCTTTGGTGTCACTAGAGGGTCAAGTTATGGATTCTAATAAACAACGATTAGATAGGTTGTTACCCCCTTTACTTGATGGGTCTAGGTGGGAAGTTCCACAGTATTGGCTATTTTATAGTGTCTAATTGGTTATTTACTATGTAGTTTCACCATATTCTGGTAGGTGAGTCCAAACTAAATATGTCTAGGGATTGGCTTCGGAGATGTTCAAGAAATGCTCATGATCTACTATTGGTATGTCCTATTTTTTTCTGCAACATTTTGGTTATTC
Organism: Viscum album; assembly: GCA_963277665.1. Taxonomy (NCBI): domain Eukaryota; kingdom Viridiplantae; phylum Streptophyta; class Magnoliopsida; order Santalales; family Viscaceae; genus Viscum; species Viscum album. Next base: position 928,096,537 of record OY728129.1, on the reverse strand, counting down.
AACTTGCTATTTGTGCCTATTTTTTGGTTTCACTTACTTTATACATATTCCCTTTTTTATTTGGCATGGATTTTTATTTGGGTTTTGGTTTTGAAATGGGTTGTGTAAAGTGAAACTATTTTTTAAAAGGAAAGTTGTGTGTATCATTTTGAAAGAAGAATTTTTGAAAAGCTATGTTTGCTTGTTAAAAATATTGAAATTATACTTTCTATATATATTTTCAAACTAGTGTTTATGGATAGTTTCAGGAAAGTAAATGCATGGATTTTGTGGTGATTACCTTAATGTTTCCATATAATCACACCCTACATGTACCATTCAGTGTTAGTAGAACTGAGTTGTTTTAAAGGTTCAGTTTTCTAGTTCTAGTTTCTGGTTCAATTTTCCTTTGTAGAAAGTTAGTCTTGTGATTAGTTGTGACCAATAGGTCACATGGATATCATGTTTTATAGTTCAATATCAATTTGTATCTAATTCTATATTGTTTCACAGATGTTGTATCCAGATTAGTTTTGTATTTATTGATATTAATCTATTGTTAGTTTTTATACGTGCTTAGTTAATTTATTTGATATTTCTTTTTTGGGAGAATTCATTCTCATTGTGATTACTTTAGTGCTCGAAACTATTTTCCACCCAGTGGGGATCAGTAATGCCCTTCGGGCCATGTCTTGGACCAGGTCGTGTGTTGGTTGGATGGTATCCTAACTTGTTTCATGAAAAAAATGGTATCAAAGGAGTCCCTTGTTCTTTGGTATCTTAGGCAGATAATATATTAGGATTTTAGGGATTAAAAGGTAGGTATGAGAAGAACTACATGAACCCTTGCTCATTCTGATCCTCGAGTTTCCAGTGTTAGTCTGGGGTTTGAGTCTTTTGTCTTGGTTATAAATTTGAGTGGGTGGGGAATGACAATGGAGATGATCCAGTGTTTATATTGTGATCTCACATGGAGTAGTGACATATGTGGAGTCTGATTATATGGTTCATGTTCCTCTTGGTTTTGGATTCTTACTTGGTGCATGGACCACTAACCATGTCGTCGGGTTAGGCATGGCCACTAGTTCCTCATTCCAATAGTTTGGTGTGAGTTGTGTTTTATTTTTGTTTCAATTCTTGTGATTGGGTTTTTAAAATAAAAATAGTTTTCGAAGTGGAAATTATTTCATTCAAATTTTCTCGGATAGACAAGAATGGGGTTTAAAATAAAAGGTGAGTGGGATTCAAAATTTAGTGAATGCTTGGGTTTGTAGATGAAATGGTATGTGTGGCCCATGGTATTACTTATAAATGTTTGAATGTGCGTGTAATTGTGTGAAAAGTAAATGTTGGGATGTGTTCATGGATGATATAAGAGGGAGTGGGATGAACTCATATACGATAGTTCATCGGATTCCATGGGTGATTGTTTGAAAGTAAAATATTGACTTGGTTTTTCCAAAATTGATTTTTGAAAGGGAAGAATGATTTTAGAATTGGTTTTTTATTAATAATTGTGTTCTTGTTTTGTGAAAAATGGTTTTATGTTTTTTTAAAAGTGCATTTTGAAGAAGGTTTTTTAGATATTGGGAAAAAATGGGATTTTTTAAAAGAGGATTTTTTGGTTTGTTATTATAATGATTGTCTTGTGAGACTATTGTTTTGGCTTGAGATTTTCTTTCAATGGTTTTTCAGGTTGATTTCTATTTTAATTTTTTGTTCCTTGTGTTCTTTAGAATATGCCACCCAGAAAGGTATTCAATTTTCCAAGTGGGTCTTTCCTAGTTTCTAGTTCTTCTCAGTTGTCTCCCAATTTTTGTGGTCATCAAGATTTTTTTGAGGTAGTGGAATGGATTGAGGAAGTTGATTGTATCTTCAGATATTTGGGAACTCCCAAAGATATGAGAGTGTTTGTTGATCAATGTTTTTTTGAGGGTCCATATTTGGATCAGCTGAAGGGGATTTATATTTCATTAATGCAAGTTGGGATGATGTGGGAGGTGTTCAGGACCACTTTTGTCTGATGTTTCATACCTAAGGAGGAGAAGAAGAATAAATTGTAAGACATCATGAGTATTCATCATGGATAGTGGAAATTTAAGGCCTATGTTGACAACTTCAAGAAGATGGTTTCCTTTTACCTAGAGGTATCATCATTGGATCAGTTGAAATATCCTATTTTTATTTAGGGTCTTCATCCATATATCAAAGAGTGGTCCCTCTCCTCTATGGATCTTCATCTTGAGGAGTTGTTGGATGAGGTATTCCTATCTGAGATAGATTTTAGGGTGTAGTCAGTGGTATGTGGGTCTCATGATGTTTTCCCATCTAGTGAGAGGTTTATGCCATAGGAACGTGTTCTTGAGGAGTCTCCTTCATTGGATTCGGGTTCTTGTACTTCGGACCAATCATTCAGGTGCTTTTAGTGTGGTTGTTTTGGATATTTGAATCCATATTTTTGTAATCCTCTTAAGTCCTGTCATATTTGTGGCCATTTGGTTAATTCAGAGAAGATTTGTAAGAAGTGTTTCCTGAAAAAGAGTTCTTGATAGGATTATGTCATCTCCAAACTGTAAGGTAGTGGATGATTCAGAGATTAGGGCTCTAGCCATAGTTCCTAGAGTGAAGCTTGTGAATAGTCAAAAATTGATTGGGGTGAGGGAAATATTGGCCTAGTTTTTTACTCCAGTGTTAGAGTGGAGATGTTCGAAGTTTTTTGTATTAATGTTTGTTGATGGTGTGATTTTACCTTTTTTGTAAGAGTCTTGGTGGTTTATCCCTTTTTTAATCGAAGTTTTTGTTCCTATTTAAGTGTGAGTCTTTGATTAGTTGTTTTATTTTGTGTGTCTTTATGCTTTTTTTGGATGGGTTATCTATAAGGACCCAGCCTTAAACATTAAATGATATTGACTTATGCCAAGAATTCACATTGGGGATCTTTTCAGGTTTAGATTTTTAGAGAATTAGTCCATAACTATTACATAACAACTTGAATATTACATGTATACATTACTACTTAGTATCCATTTTTCATAAAATAAAAACTCTTAAATAGAAACATGTCTAGTTTTAGGTTTTAGATAGCTTGACTTTTCCTTGATCCCATCCTTGACCCTATTCATCTTTAAGTACTGTGGGAAATTTTTTAAAAACATGAGGTGAGCATAAAAAGCTCAATAAGGGTTATAAAATAAGTAAGGAAAACATTATCCCATCAATAAATACAAATCAATGAAACCATACTTTTCTATCAAAACATACCAAACAAAATCATAAGATTTATGAATAACACACACAAATCATAAATCATAAAGGTAACTTATGGAATTCATAACATACATATATTGTAGCTATCACATCTACATATAGAGTCACATTTGGAATACCCATCACAGTATATTCCCTAAATCCATTAGGGGAAACATTAACGTTTACCTCTGTCACATTACATAATGCATTGGAGAGATATCCCAGGCTCACTCACCCTAGGTTTATCACGGAACCACCCGTATACATAAACAATGCCCAATAACCATATCATGTTCATAACACAAAACAAAATCACAAAGAAAATATAACATTTCCACATTCTAATTACAATATATCAATTCATGATATTGAAATAAACAGTTCTTTATCAAATCATTTTCAAAACCATTTAAAACATTTAATGAAGAGATTTTTTAATAAGAGTGTCCCATACCACTTGGAATCTTTTAAATGAATTATCATATGAAAAAATTAATTTCCATCTTGATAAATACAAAAAACCATTTTGAAAACATAGACATTATTGAGAAATATTTAGAAGAATAAATCTTTAATTCATTTAAATCATCATTTTAGTTAAAGAGTTTTTAACAAAAAAAGAGATTCTTGAATAAAAATAATTTAGGAATAATACTTAATCAGAACTTTATAATATCACAATAATAGAGGGATTCATGATATAATATTCCAAATGACAGTATATACACTACATAAGAGTTAATTGGTGCATAACAACAATGAAGTCTCAATGGAATGTAAATTAAGACGAAATCCCTTATAAAAACTTTATCCTTAGACTAAGGATAAATAAATTACATAATAATGTGTGAAAAATAAGAATACCATAAATATAAGTGGATATTAAGTGTGAAAAAATCAGAGGTTATTCACACATATTCATAGCACGACATAATCAAGAAGTGAATGTTTAACCCAAAGAATTGAAATTGGGTGAAGAAGTTCCCTTATGGAAATTTGACAGCCTAACGGTGTCACTTTAAAATTAAGAAAATGAATTGATGCGAGAGAAAAGAGTATATCATCACATGGACATAAAATTTACATCAATAAGGATATATAAGAACATATACCAACATAATAATATGTAAATTAAAATACATAACAAGAATAAGTCTTTTAAAAAGAGGAGGGTGAAAGGTTCCCTTACCGATTTGGTAACTTACGAAACATACACCCCATCAAAGATGGTTCATACAATAAAGATGTAAATACCCATAAATTTAAGTATATTAAACAATTAATTAAATAATGGGAAGTACATAAACCACACAAAACGAAATAGTGGCAATATAGTATGAATCTCACGGGAATAAAAAGTGAGATGAAAACTCCTTACCACGTTGAAATAAATCGAGTTGTATGACCAAAATTTAATTACCACCAAATGAATAATTATAATAACACAAATATAAATATAATCATGATAATATATATCAAATGGAAGTACCCAATAAACTACATGAAATAAATAATTTTCAAACAATGGAAATCTCACAGAATTGAAAGTGAGATAAGAAATCCCTTACCTTGTCTCCAACTTGACTCGTTTGTTCCTTGTTCTTCCTGAATAATAAACTTAAGTTAATTTGTACTTACTTAAGAACCTGTTTCATGTTTATTATTCCGTTTATATCACATATTAGCATGTCATAAACAGTATTTAATCATTTAAGTTAATAACGGTCATTTTGTCGATATTTGGTACTTGAGTCAAAAATGAACTTCTTATATATACAAGTTGTCTATGTGGCCAAACATCCATTTTCTGCATAATTATTTTAATGATTTAGATATCATATATATCTATTATATCTATTATATATATATATATATCTGTATTTATAATAGTACATAACATTCGGAGGAAATAAATGAAATTCACCCTTTATGGAGACGGTAAGTCGTACGTACGCAAGAACACTACTTCCATTTCTATTTCATATTTAATGGAAAAAAACATAATGATACATTGGTATATTATAATTTCAGTATAATATCATATATAATATCATTTAATTCATCCTTTATACATGCCACATATTTCATAAATGATCCATATCACTTTGAGGGGCGGTAGTCCACACTTCCTAAAATGAAATTATCATGTTTACCCATAATGGAAACCATAAAGGTATGATATAAATTAAAAATATAGAATCATAAAGAAAACATAAACATAATATATATCATATATAAATACAGTTCCATCATAATTTTCACCATGAGAGGTGGTAGGAGATAATTGAACAATCATCATTTCGTGAAGCGTTAGTTTGTCATCCACAGAAACAGTATGTTCTTTACCCATTAGATGAAGGTGTGTGAAATTGTAGTTAAAATACATCTTATAAAAACATCCTAGTATATTTAGGATACTTGTTTTGTTATAAAAGTAATGAATAAAAATATTTTAGTGGTTGGAGAATTAAAATAAAATAAAAGAACTTAAGAGAAGACATTAACTTGAAATCGGGTAACTCCTTTTGGTTTGAACCAAAAGGGTTTATTGATGTGCCTTATGCCTAAGTCAAGGATTCTAGGTGTAATAGAGTGATATTGGGAGATTACTTGGTCAGATTTTGGACGAGACAAGGGGCTTGAGAGTTATGAGTAATGGGTTATAGGTGAGGGTTTTTTATAAGGGGAGGAGGGGCTCTTTAGGAAAGTGTAAAACTATTGTTTTATTATACAATTATTTTCAGTTTTTAATGGTCTATAACTTATTAAATTCAAATATAAGATGACTCATGGTCTAAATAAAATCATAAAATAAGAATTTGATAGGTTTTGGACATTATTTTAATCTTTATAATCTTATTTATTTAAATCTTTTATTAATCAGGTAAACACTACATCATTATTGTGTCATAAATAATTTAATTTATATGATGTTTAAAAATTATAAAAAATTACCATGATGTAGGAAATTTTTTTATCTTTAAAAAAAATATTTATAGTATAAAATATAACTTATATAATCTGGTGTAAAATTAATTTACTAAAGGATAATTTTTATGTAATTTTTTTCTTTACTTTAAGTTAATTATAATAAAATGTCATTATCAATCCTATGTGGCCCAATGGGGTCCCACAATCGACCCAAAGATACCCATGGTCGGATATATATCAAAAAATAGGATTAGGACACATTTTAGGGTAATTTTATATTATTATAATAATATTTGTTACCCTTATTTACCAGATTTACCCTTTAACCAGAGTAAATAAAATTTTTACTGAAGTAAAAATTCATAATGTCTAAAAATAAAAGTAACATATTTACACAATTTGGACCTCTTGATTTCAAATATGGAATCCCTTTTTAAAAATTCAAAACACATAAGTGGAATAGATTAATTTAAAATTAATTCTCACTGTCAAAACGAAAAGTGTGTTTTTTTGAAATATTAACTATCAAAAGATTGACTCTTGTTTTTGTCCGATTTCGAAGTGAAATTAATTCCAATGACCAACATTTCATTAAATGGTAAGAATATAATATAATTATACTTTAAAACCAATTATAAAGATAATTTATCCATGTAAATAATTTATATTAAAAATTAAATTTGAATTAAAATACTGTATTTTTAACTATTCATCAAAAAAATTAATTTTATCATAAAAATTACAAAACTTTACCCAAAGTGAATTTTGATGTCCAAATTCTAAAGAAGACTTTTTTTTCAAAAATAAAATATAAAGGTGACCAAAACTATATTTAATGAGGGTACTCCATTAAATGGCGGTAAATCAACCTTTTAAAGTAAATTAGATTCATTCACATTTTAAGCCTCTAAATTTTATTGGATAAATGTAAAAATATTTAACAAAAATATATAATAATTTTGTATTTAGTTCTATTTATTCCTTCTATTACAATGTCTTGGTGTTAACTACCCATTAAAATAATAATATTATTTTATTATTTTTCAGTACTACTCAACATCGTGTGCAATGTAAGATTTCAAAGAAACATGTTGTTGTGTATCAGGTATGACATCAAACATAGAATCCCCTTTAAAGTAAAATAAATATTTAATTTATAAATATTAAAAAATATGAAAATTTTATATTCTTTATTTACGTGGGATGTTACATCCTTCCCCCCTTTTGGTAATTGAATCCTCTCAATTTTAAAATTGGGCTCAGAAACTTCATTGAAAGTCCCACATCGGAAAAAGATTCATGAAATATATCATATTAAAATAAAGGAATAGAAGTAAAAAGGTCACCCAAAATAAATGATACTAGTATTCCTCGAAATAATGGATATGGAGGAGAGAACAAATCATCATGTTCTGATGTAGAGTGAAAGAAAACATGGTTAGGGGAAAGTTAATAACCAGAAAATCACAAACTTATGACGGGTAAAATGGTCTTTGATTCCCTGATAAGAAAAGTTAACAAAAAACTTTTTTATTTTAAGTTACTTTTCATAAAGTTGAAGAATTTATTTATGATCTTAACTAAAAATATAAGGAAATTAGTTTACTTTTCATGTAAACTTTCATCCGTTACTAGATGTATACCACAAACTCATCTTTTCTCCAAATGATGAGTATTCAAGATGAATTGTTCATGTTTAAAGCACTATAATCAACTTCTAGAGAATCACATAATCCAAAAAAGATGAATCATATTTTTCCCAAGTCTTTATAAATTAACCAAAACCAAAATGTTTAGTATAAGATCAGATAATCCCCAAAAAGTATAATCTTCAATAAAAAGAAAAACTACTCTAAATCTCTAAAATTTGTCAAACAATACCCAAAGCTCAACCAAGACCATTCAATAAACAACTATCCATAAAATTATTAAAAGTAATCAAAACTAATATTGAAACCCAAATATCATAAGTATTTAATAACATAGCCTTTAAGATAAATCTTAACATTTTTCTCAAAATAACATCAATTACTCTTAAAGTCTCATATTGAAAAGTAATTAACCTAATCACATATTCTCCATGATAGGCTAATAATTTTAATAAATAACCTAAAATCAACTTATTATTGATTCATAAAATTATCTAACTGAAAAGAATTATTCATACTAACTAGGGACTTCACGTAGTCTAGTGGTAGGCGATAAATCCCAATCGCACTTTGGTTGTGGGTTCGATTCCCATATCTTTTTCTGACACGACGGGTTGTCATGCGGTCTGCGTGTTGTACTTTTTCAAAACCTATATAATATTATAAAATTCCCAAAAAAAGATATAAATTAAACAAAAAAAACCATAACTTATTTTATCCACAAAGGTTATCTAATAGATTTCATTTTGCATCCCAAAATGTATTAACATGTGATTGCCTCAAATTCAAGGATCATATAAACCCAAATGGTTTTCTATAACGATATCTACAGAAGAAAAGTTAATTATTCCTTGAATAAAGTTTTCATATATAAAACATCAGGGTTACACATACTTTAAAAATTATTCTAATGTAATACCATCATCAAAATAGCCTTAATACTTTTAAGCATTTCACCATCATGAAATCTACCATAACTCTTGAATTCCTTATATGTTGACTTCTTACTCATTTATCATTCTTCATGATCCATTAACCATTCCTTTCCAACTTATTCTGAAATAATTCTTTCTTACAAACAAAATCATGAATCATATCCTAAGATTCAATAATGTCTAAACATCAGTTATAAATAATCGATACCTTTCATTGGTAATTGTCAGTTTCCTCATCCCCATTTGGAATGGAATTAGGTATTGGTAAACATATATTTTTACAATCATGGTGGTCTCATTCCCAAAACATCGTCGTAGTACATCTGTTTGTAAAATGACCATGAACACCACATTTAAAACCTTAAATTGATCTCTCAGAAATAACTTCTTTCCCTTTCCTAGAGTCAACTAGATGCTTCCTTTTTCAATGGAAGGTTTTTTCTTTATAACCTTCACTTACACATCTAAAGAATCTTCTGATCCCCTTGAAACATTTTCTTATGTGTTTCTTTCCACATCCTTGACACATATGATTTTGAATATACTTACCTTTATGATTATTACCTAAGATTATGTGGGGATTTTTTTCTCGTATATATGATGCCTTATAAAAATCACCAAGGTTCAGGTGGTCAATCATGACTCTCGATAGTTAGTTGAGAATAACCCCAAGAGTTCTCATTACAGCTCCCATTTCATTCTATTTCTCATTCAGAAAACCATCAATGTTTTCTTCACATCCACTGTTATTTTGTTCCTGTAAGATCCAACCATTTACTAAAATCAAAACGGTAAGTGTGATTTTATCCATAAAATCGTCATATAATATCTTATGAGGAGGGTAAATACTAAGATATACGTATTCATGTTATCTTAAACTCATTCACTTTATCTAAAATATCTATGACTAATTCTAAAATCCTAACCATTATGGTTATTCACTTATTCTTAAAGAAAACCCTAGCCTCTAAAGTTATCTAAACAGACCTCTGAAACCAACTATAAGGATTTGGCCTTAAACATTACATGATCTTGAATTATGTCAAGAATTCACATTGGGGATCTTTTCATGTTTAGAGTTTTAGAGAATTAGGCCATAACTATTACATAACAACTTGAATATTACATGTAGACATTACTACTCAGTATCTATTTTTCATAAAAAAATTCTTAAAAAGAAACATGTCTAGTTCCATGTTTTAGACAGCATGACTTCTCCTTGATCCCATCCTTGACCCTATTCCTATTTAAGTTCTGAGGAAAACATTTCAAAAACATGGGATTAGCATAAAAATATTAGTAAGGGTTATAAAATAAAGAAGTAAAACATTACCCCATAAATAAATACAAATCACTGAAACCATACATTTCAATCAAAACAGACCTTATGAAATCATAAGATTTATGAATAACACACACAAATCATAAATCATAAAGGTAACTTAAGGAATTCATAACATACTTACATTGTAGCAATCACAGCTACATAGGGAGTCACATTTGGAATACCCATCATAGTAAATTCCCAAAATCTCTTAGGAGAAACATTAACATTTTCCTTTGTCATGTTACCCAATGCCTTAGAGAGCTATCTTGGGCTCATCCACCCTAGGTTTATCACAGAACCACCCGTATATGTAAACAATGCCCAATAACCATAAAATATTAATAACACAAATCAAAATCATAAAGGAAAGATAAAATTTCCACATTCCAATTACAATATATCAAATCAAGATATTTAAATAAGCAATTCTTTATCAGATCATTTTCAAAACCGTTTAAAACATTTAATAAATAGATTTTTAAATCAAAGTGTTTCATGTCACTTTGAATCTTTTAAATGAATTATCATTTGAAAACATTAATTTATATATAAATAAATCCTAAAAACTGTTTTGAAAACATATACATTAATGAAAAATATTTAGAATAATAAATATTTAAAACAATTAAAATGATATTTTAGTTAAAGAGTTTTTAACAAAATGAGAGATTCTTGAATACAAATAATTAAGGAATAAAATTTAATCAGAACATTATAATATCATGCGAATAATGGTATTCATGATATAATATACCAAATTACTATATATACACCACATAATAGTGAATTGGTTCATAACAACAATGAATTCTCAATGGAATGTAAATTGAGATAAAATCCCATATAAAAATCATATCCATAGATTAAGGATAAATCAATTACATAATAATGTGTGAAAAATATGAATACAATAAATTTAAGTGGATATTAATTTTAAAACAATCAGACGTTATTCACACATATTCATAGCATGACATAATCAAGATGTATAATTTTAACCCAAAGAATTGAAATTGGGTGAAGTAGTTCCCTTACAAAAATTTGACATCCTAACAACACCACATTAAAATTCAGAAAATGAATTGATGAGAGAGAAAAGGTTATATCATAACATGTATATATAATTTACAGAATTAAGGATATATAATAACATTTCCCAACATAAGAAGATGTAAATTATAATACATAACAAAAAGAAGTCTTTTATAAAAGAGGAGGGTGAAAGGTTCCCTTACCGATTTGGTAACTTACGAAACATACACCCCATAAAAGATGGATCATACAATAAAGATGTAAATACCCCTAAATTTACTTATATTACACAATTAATTAAATCATAGTCAGTACATAAACCACACAAAAGGAAATAGTGGAATACATCATGAATCTCATTAGAATTAAAAGTGAGATGAAAACCCCTTACCACGTTGTAATCAATCGAGTCGTATGACCAAAAGTTAATAACCAAAAAACTAATCACAGAATACCATGAATATAAAGTTAATCATGATAATATATATCAAATTTCAGTACCCAATACACCACATGCAATAAATAAGTGGCAAACAATGGAAATCTCATGGAATTGAAAGTGAGATAAGAAATACAATACCTCGTGTCCGATATCACTCGTTTATTCTGTGTTCTTCCTGAATAATAAAATTAAGTTAATTTATACTTTCTTAAGAACCTTTTTCAAGTTTATTTTTCCTTTTATATCTCATATTACCATTTTATAAACTTTATGTAATCATTTAAGTTAATAACGGTCGTTTTGTCGATATTTGGTACTTGAGTCAAAAATGAACTTCTTATATTTACAAGTTATCTATGTGGTCAAAATTCCATTGCATCCATATTGATATTAATGATTTAGATATCATATATATCTTATATATCCAGTATATATATGTATTTATAATAGTAAATAACATTTGGAGGTAAGAAATGAAATGCACCCTTCATAGAGACGGTAAGCCATATGTACGCATGAACGTTACTTTCATTTCTATTTAATATTTAATAAAAAAATGAAAGATATGTATATTATAATTCCATAATAATATCATATATAATATCATTATATCCACTCTTTATACATCCCACATATGGAATTAACGAGTCATATCACTTTGAGGAGGTGGTAGTCCGCACTTTCTTAAATGAAATTATCATGTTTACCCATAATGGAAAGCATAAAGGTTTTCTCTAAATGAAAAATACAGAATCATAAAAAAACATAAACATAATATATTTCATATATAAATACATTTCTATCATAATTTCCACCATTATAGGTGGTAGGAGATAATTGAACAATCATCGTTTTGTGAGGTGTTAGTTTTCCATCCAGAGAAGCTATATGTTCTTTACGCATTAGATGGAGGTGTGTGAAAGTGTAGTTTGAATAATTATTGTAAAAAAATCATAGTATATTTAGGATATTGTTTTTGTTATAAAAATATTAATAATATTATTTTAGGGGTTGGAGAAGTAAAATAAAACAAAAAAAACTTAAGAGAAGACACTACCTTTAAATCGGGTAACTCCCTTTGGTTTGAACCAAAAGGGTTTCTTGATGTTCCTTCTACCTAAGTGAAGGCTTATAGGTGGAAGATAGGGATAATTATATCATATATGTTCAGGTTTTGGATTAGCCAATGGGATTGAGAGGTGTGAGTAATGGGTTAGAGGTGAGGGTTTTTTATAAGGGGGGGGAGGGGCGCCTTAGGAATGTGTGAAACTATTATTTTATTATATAATTATTTTTGGTTTATAAAGGTCAAAAAATTATTAAAGTAGACTATAAGATGACTCATTGTCTAAATCAAATCATCCAATAAGAATTGGACAGGTTTTTGGAAATTATTTTAATCTTTATAATCTTATTTACTTAAATCTTTTATTAATGAGGTCAGCACTGCATCATTATTGTGTCACAAATAATTTAATTTATTTGATGTATAAAATTTTTAATAAAATTACCATAATATAGGAACTCTTTTTAGTTTTCCAATAATATTTATAGTCGAAATTATAACTTATATAAGCCGGTGTAAAAATTAATTTACTAAAATATATTTGTTTATATCATTTTTGTCTTTACTTTAAGTTAATTAAAATAAAGTGTCATTATCAATCCCATGTGGCTCCATGAGGTCCCAAAATCGACCCAAATATCCCATGGTCGGATATGTATCAACCAATAGTATTAGGACACATGTTAGGCTAATTTTATAGTATTATAGTAATATCTTTTTACCCTTATTTACCAGATTTACCCTTTAACCATAGTAAATAAAATTTTTACTGATGTAAAAATTCATAATGTCTAATAATAAAAGTAACATATTTACACAATTTGGAACTATTGATTACAAATATGAAATCAATTTTTTAAAATTCAAAACAAATAAGTGGAATAAATTAATTTAAAATAAATTCCCACTGTCAAAATGAAAAGATTTTTTTTTAGAAATATTAACTATCAAAAGATTGACACTTGTTTATATACAATTTCAATCTGAAATTAATTCGAATGACCAAAATTTGATTAAGTGGTTAAAATATAATCTAATTATACTTAAAACCCAATTAAAAATATAATCAAACCATATAAATAAATTAGATTAAAAGTCCATTTTGAATTAAAATACAGTATTTTTCACTATTTATCAAAAAAAATGAATTTTTTTAGAAAAATACCAAAATTTTACCCAAAGTGAATTTTGATGTACTTATTTTAAAGAAAGATTTTATTTTGTCAAAAATAACCAATAAACATGAACAAAACTATATTTAATGAGGGTTCTCCATTAGAAGTTGATAAATCAACCTTTTAAAGTAAATTAGATTCATTCACATTTTAAGCCACTAACTTTTATTGGATAAATGTAAAAAAAATTAACAAACATGTATAATATTTTTTTAGTTAGTTCTATGTATTTGTGCCATTACAATGGGTATGCATTAACTACCATTTAAAATAATAATATTATTATATTATTTTTCAGTACAACTCAACATCGTGTGCAATGTAAGATTTCAAAGAAACACATTGTTGTGTATTAGGTATGAAATCAAACATAGCATCCCCTTTAAAGTAAAATTAATAATTAATTTAAAAATATTAATAAATATAAAAAATTCATATTATTTATTTACCTGGGATGTTACATCCTTCCCCTATTTTGGGAATTATGTCCTCGCAATTTTAAAATTGGGCTCAAAAACTTCATTGAAAGTCCCACATCAGAAAACGAGTCAATAAATCTATCACATTAAAATAAAGGAAGAAAAGTACAAAGGTAACCCAAGATAAAAGATACTAGGATTCCATGAAAACATGAATATGGAGGAGAAAAAACAATCAAGTTCCGATGGAGAGTGATAGAAAACATGATTAGGAGAAAGTTAACCACTATAAAATCACCAACATATGATGGGTTAAACGGTCTTTGATTCTCGAGTAGGAAAATTTAACATACAATGTTTTTTTAAGTTAATTTTCATAAAGTTGAGGAATTTATTTATGAGCTTAACTAAAAATATAATGAAACATGCTTACTTTTCATGTAAAATTTCATCCTTTACTAGATTTATACCACAAACTCATCTTTTCTCCAAACAATGAGTATTCAAGATAACTTGTTCAAATTGAAATCACTATAATGAACTTCTAAGGAATCACATTATCCAAAAAATATGAACTATATTTTTCCCATGTCTTTATACATTAACGAAAAAAATGGTTATTAGAAGATCAAATAATCCCCAAAAAGGATAATCTTTTACAAAAAAAAAAGAACTACTCTTATTCTCCAAAATTTGTCAAACAATACCAAAAGCTCAACAAAGACCATTCAATAAACAATTGTCCATAAAATTCATAAAAGTAATCAAAACTAATATTGAAACCCAAATCTCAAAAGGATTTAATCACAGAGTCTTCAAGATAAATCTTAACATTTATCTCTATAAATCATCTGTTACTCTTAAATTCTCATATTGAAAATAAATTAAACGAATCACATATTCTCCATGATAGTTTAACCATTTACATAGATAACCCAAAATAAACTTATTATTTATTCATAAAATCATCTAACTAAAAATAATTACTCATATTAATTAGGTACATCACATAGTCCAGTGGTAGGAGATAAATCCCAGTCGAACTTTGGTTGTGCGTTCGATTCCCACAGCTTTTTCTGATACGATGCGTTGTCATGCGGTCTGCGTGTTGTCATTTTTCAAATTCTATATAATTTTATAACATTCCCAAAAAAGATATAAATTCATCAAAGATAATGTAACATATTTTAACCACAAAGTTTATCTAATAACTTTCATTTTGCATCCCAAAATGTATTAACCAATAATTGCTTCAAATTCAAGTATCATATAAACCCAAATGGTTCTTTATAACTGTATCAACAAAATAAAAAATAATTATTCCATGAATAAAATTTTCATATATCAAACTTCAGGGTTAGACATACTATAAAAATTATTCTAATGTAATCCCATAATCAAAAGAGCCTTAATACTTTTAAGCATTTCACCATCCTAAAATCCACCATAACACTTGAATCCCTTATATGTTGACTTTTTACTCATTTAACATTCTTCAGGATCTATTAACCATTCCTTTCCAAATTATTCTGAAATAATTCTTTCCTAAAAACAAAATCATGAATCATATCTTAAGATTCAATAATGTTAAAACATCAGTTAATAAATAATCCATGACTTCATTGGTCATTGTCAGTTTCCTCTTCATCAATTGGAATGGAATTAGATATTGGTATTCATATAATTGTATGATCATGGTGATCTCATTCCCGAAACCACTTTGTTGGACATCAGTTTGTATAATGACCATGCACACCACATTTAAAATATTCAATTGATCCCTCAAAAAGAACTTCTTTCCCTTTACTAGTGTCAATTGGATGCTTCTTTTTCCATGGAAGGTTTTTTCTTTATGACCTTCACTTCCACATATATAGCATCATCTCATCCCCTTGAAACATTTTCTTATGTTTTTCTTTACACGTCTTGGACACATATGTTTTTTAATATACTTACCTTTACGATTATTACCTGAAATTCCATGGGGATTTGTTTCTCTCATGTATTATGCCTTATAAAAATCACCAAGGTTTAGGTGGTCAATCATAACTCTAGATAGTTGGTTTAGAATAACAATAAGAGTTCTCATTTCAGCTCCTATTTAATTTAGTTGCTCATTCAAAAAACCATCATAGTTTTCTTCCCATCATTTGTTACTTTGGTGTCTACTAGATCTATCCATTTACTAAAACCAAACAGGTAAGTGTGATTATATCAGTAAAATCATCATATAATATCTTATGAGGAGGGAAAATACTAAGATATACTTATTCATGTGTTCTTAAACTCATTAACTTTATCTAAAATAACTATGACTCTTTCTAAAATCCTAACTATTACGGTTTTTTCACTTATAATTAAAGAACACCATACCCACTAAAGTTATCTAAAACAACCTCTTATACAAACTATAATGACCCAGACTTAAACATTACAATATCTTGAATTATCTCATGAATTCACATTGGGGATCTTTTCAGGTTAAGAGTTTTAGATAATTAGTCCATAACTATTACATAAAAACTTGAATATTACATGTAAACATTATTACTCAGTATCCATTTTTCATAAAATAAAAACTCCTAAAAAGAAATATGTCTAGTTTTAGGTTTTAGAAAGCTTGAATTTTCCTTCATTACATCCTTGACCCTATTCATCTTTAAGTCATGTGAAAAA
Organism: Viscum album; assembly: GCA_963277665.1. Classification (NCBI taxonomy): domain Eukaryota; kingdom Viridiplantae; phylum Streptophyta; class Magnoliopsida; order Santalales; family Viscaceae; genus Viscum; species Viscum album. The sequence continues at coordinate 928,079,657 of OY728129.1, read as the reverse complement.
ACATTTCAAAAACTTGGGACGATCATAAAAATCTCAGTAAGGGTTATAAAATAAGAAAGGAAAGAATTTTCCTTCAATAAATACAAATCAATTAAACCATACGTTTCAATCAAAACATACCTTACGAAATCAAAACATTTATGAATAACACACCCAAATCATAAATCATAAAGGTTACTTATGGAATTCATAACATACATACATTGTAGCTATCACGGATACATAGTGAGTCACATTTGGAATACCTATAATAGTATATTCCCTAAATCTCTTAGGAGAAACATGAATGTTTACCTCTATCACGTTACCCAATGCATTGAAGAGCTATCTTGGGCTCACTCGCCCTTGGTTTATCACAGAACCACCCATATATGTAAACAATGACCAATAACCATAACACATTCATAACACATAAAAAATGCATAAAGGAAATATAACATTTCAACATAGAAATTACAATATATCAAATCAAGATATTTAAATAAATAATGCATTATCAAATCATTTTCAAAACCATTTAAAACATTTAATAATGAGATTTTTAAATAAAAGTGTCCCATACCACTTTGAATTTTTTAAAGGAATTATCATCTAAAAAGAATTAATTTACATATCAATAAATCCCAAAAACCATTTTGAAAACATATACATTAATGAGATATATTTAGAATAAAAAATCATTAAAACATTTAAAATGGTATTTTAGTTAAAGAGTTTTTAACAAAATGAGAGACAATTGAATACAAATAATTGAGAAATAACATTTAATCAGAACTATATAATATAATGATAATAAAGGGATTCATGATATAATATGTCAAAGGACTTTATATACAGCACTTAAGTGTGAATTGGTTCATAACAGCAATGAATTCTCAATGGAATGTAAATTGAGGCGAAATCCCATATAAAAACCGTATATTAGATTAAGGATAAATCAATTAAATAATAATGTGTAAAAATTAGAATACAATAAATATAAGTGGATATTAATTTTGAAAAAATCAGAGGTTATTCACATATATTCATATCATGACATAATCAAGAAGTAGAAGTTTAACCCAAAGAATTGAAATTGGGTGAAGAAGTTCCCTTACAGAAATTTGACAGCCTAACAACGTCACATTAAAATTCTGAAAATGAATTGATGAGAGAGAAAAGGGTATATCATCATATGGATATAAAATTTACAGTAATAAGAATATATAAGAACATATCCCAACATAAGAAGGCGTAAATTAAAAGACATAACAAAATGAAGTCTTTTAAAAATAGGAGGGTGAAAGGTTCCCTTACCGATTTGGTAACTTACAAAACATACACCCCATGAAAGACAGATCATAAAATGAAGATGTAAATATCAAAAAAAATAATTATATTACACAATTATTTAAATCATGGGATGTACATAAACCACACAAAAGGAAACAGAGGCAATATATGATAAATCTCATGGGAATAAAAAGTGAGATGAAAACCCCTCACCATGTTGTATTCAATCGAGTCGTATGACCAAAAGTTAATAACCACCAAATGAATAACATAATACCATTAATATAAATAGAATAATTATAATATATATCAAATGGTAGTACCCAATACACCACATGCAATAAATAAGTGACGAACAATGGAAATATCACGCAATTAAAAGTGAGATAAGAAATCCCTTACCTCGTGTCTGACTTGACTCGTTAGTTCCTTGTTCTTCATGAATAATAAAATTAAGTTAATTTTTGCTTTCTTAAGAACCTTTTTAAAGTTTATTATTCCTTTTATATCACATATTACCTTGTTATCAACATTATGTAGTCATTTAATTTAATAATGGTCGTTTTGTCGATATTTGGTACTTGAGTCAAAAATGAACTTCTTATATTTAAAAGTTTTCTATGTGGTTAAAATTACATTGTCTCCAAAATTATATTAATGATTTATATATCCTATATATCCAGTATATATATTTATTTATAATAGTAAATAACATTTCGAGGTAAGACATGAAATGAACCCTTTATGGAGACGGTAATCCGTACGTACGCAAGAACGTTACTTTCATTTATATTTTATATTTAATGAAAAAAACATAATGATACATAGTTATATTATAATTATAGTGTAATATAATATATAACATTATTAAATCCATTCTTTATACATCCCACATATGGAATTGACGAGTCATATCACTTTGAGGGGGCGATAGTCCGCATTTCCTAAAATGAAATTATCATGTTTACCCATAATGGAAACCATAAAGGTATGATATAAATGAAAAATACAGAATCATAAATAAAACATAAAAATAATATATATCATGTATAAATACATCTCCATCATAATGGCTACCATGAGAGGCGGTAGGAGATAATTGAACAATCATCGTTTCGTGAGGCGTTAGTTTTCCATCCATAGAAACGGTATTTTCTTTACCCATTAGATTGAGGTGTGTGAATGTGTAGCTGTAATACTTCATATAACAAAATCATAGTATATTTTGGATACTTTTGTTGTTATAAAAAATAATAAAAAGATTTTATGGGTTTGATAATTAAAATAAAACAAAATAACTTAAGAGAAGACATTACCTTTAAACCGGGTAACTCCCTTTGGTTTGAACCAAAAGGGTTTCTTCATGTGCCTTAGGCCTAATTTAAGGCTTCTATGTGGAAGATAGTGATATTGAGAGATTTTTGTGTCAGGTTTTGGATGATCCTAGGGTCATGAGAGATGTGAGTAATGGTTTTGAGGTTAGGGTTTTTTATAAGGGGGAGGAGGGGCTCTTTAAGAATGTGTGGAACTATTATTTTATTATATAATTATTTTTGGTTTATAAACGTCCAAAAATTATTAAAAAAGAAGATAAGATGATGCTTGGTCTAAAAAATTATCAAATAATAATTGGACTGGTTTTGGACATTATTTTAATATTTATAATCATATTTAATTAAAACTTTTATTAATGAGGTAAACACTGCATCATTATTATGCCATAAATAATTTAATTTATTTGATGTCTAAAAATTATAAAAGGGTTACCATGATGTAGGAAATATTTTATATTTCCAAAAAATATTTATAGCTGAAAAGATAACTTATATAAGAATTTGAAAGAATTAATTTACTAAAATATATTTGTTTATGTTATTTTTGTCTTTACTTTAAGTTAATTAAAACAAAGTGTCATTATCACTCCCGTGTGGCTCCATGGGGTCCCAAAATCGACCCAAAGATTACCATGGTCGGATATGTATCAAAAAATAGGATTAGGACACATGTTAGTGTAATTTTATATTATTATAATAATATTTGTTTTCCCTTATTTACTATATTTACCCTTTAACCATGGTAAATAAAATTCTTACTGAAGTAAAAAATCATAATGTATAAAAATAAAAGTAACATATTTACACAATTTAGAAATCCAAATTAAAATTATGAAATCACATTTTCCAAATTCAAAACACATAAGTGGAAGAAATTAATTGAAAATTAATTCCCACTGTCAAAACAAAAAAATGTGTTTTTTCTAAATATTAACTATCAAAAGATTGACACTTATTTATGTCAAATTTCAAAGTGAAATTAATTCCAATGATCAAAATTGGATTAAATGGTAAAAATATAATTTAAAAACACTTAAAAACCAATAAAAAAGATAATATAACCATATATATAAATTATATTAAAAGTATTTTTGAATTAAAATACAGTATTTTTCACTATTCATCAAAAAAATGAATTTTATCATAAAAATACCAAAATTTTACCCAAAGTAAATTTTGATGTCCCGGTTTTAAAGCATAATTATATTTTGTCAAAAAGAACATATTAAAGTTACCAAAACAATATTTAATAAGGGTTCCCCATTAAATGGTGGTAAATCAACCTTTTAAAGTAAATTAGATTCATTATCATTTTTAGCCTCTAACTTTTATTGGATAAATGTTAAAAAAATTAACCAACATTTATAATAATTTTGTAGTTAGTTATATTTAATCCCAATATTACAATGTCTATGTGTTAACTACCATTTAAAATAATAATATTATTATATTATTTTTTAGAACAACTCAATATCATGTGCAATGTAAGATTTCAAGGAAACACGTTGTTTTGTATATGGTATGTCATCAAACATAGCATCCCCTTTAAAGTAAAATTAATAATTAATATACAAATATTAATAAATATGAAAATATTATATTTTTTATGTTGGAATCCTCATGTATTAATCATGTTTTAATGATCACAAATCCTATTACTGTTAATTAATCTCTATCTTAATTGCACATCTTTCTAATGCTCTTTAGTCTCAATAATAACTACACATCATGTTTTAATGATAACAAATCTTATTGATGTTAATTACTCTATTTATTATTTACAAGTCTTATGCATGATCAAAAATCTCACTTATATTATCAAGCCTTTATATTTATGATTCAAGTTCACTTACTCTCTACTGGTTAAACTTAATTCATATTCTGCATATTACTGTCTAAGTCTAAATACAGATATTTGTCTATGTATAGAGACATCGTGATGTTTGAAATAGTAAGACAGACTGTGTACAAGACACAGTCACAGTGACCCAGACACCGTGAAGGACAAACCGTGAAGGACAAACCGTGACCCAGACACCGTGAAGGACAAACCGTGACCGAGACACCGTGAAGGACAAACCGTGACTCAGACACCGTGAAAGAAAAACCGTGACCCACACACCATGACATGGAGACACCGTGAAGCACATACCGTGAAGCACATACCGTGAAGACCATACCGTGAAGGAGACACTGTTTAGATAATCACTATGACACTGTTTCTTAACTTTTTTGTCAATATTAATTAAATAATTCTAATGGTCATATTTGATGTTTTTAATGCAATTAATGTTATTTAATGATAGTTGTTGGCATTTTAGGAAACCGTATATCGTACCTATGAAAAGGGAATAATTCCTACTGCCAGAACTCATGGAATATAAAGAAGATTGAGATGCAGTACACATATGATAAAAAAAGAAGTGTGATGATACAACAAGAAGAACTTACATACACCCAAGATCACTGTGCTGAATAAGAAAAACAATCCCGAGAAAGAAAGAGATTGCAAGACTTTCAAATAATTCTCATGAGTGCAATCCAACACCACTGAAGATCACACGATGAATCAAGAGATCATTTTCACTCCTGTAGAACACAAGCTAGACTACGACACTCTGTTTTTCAACACAAAAACCAGAGTAGGACTCAGAAGCAATTCTGCTGAATCCAACGAGTCCAGAGCTGCATTGCCAATCACTAGAGTCTTCTAAACTCTTATCTGTTCTATCTAAGTGATTTGTTTATTTACTTTCAAGCAGTGTGATGTACTCTGTATATCATACCCACACACTGTCTCCTGCACTGAACTAGAGGATATCAAAATCCTCACTCCAAAACTCTTAACTCTTGTTTACCCACGTCAACTGTGGAAGAGGTCCTTGTGTGGACTGGTCTTTTGTTTTTTTTTCACTAAGAACTGTGGTAGAGGTCCCTGCGTGGCCTGGACAGTTTTGTAAACTATTGTTAACCCCTCTCTAGGGTGTGGATCAAATTTATATAAATTTGAGAGGACTAAGTCTCAGCTTGAGAATGAACCTCTTGTTATATCTGTTGTACATCTTTAGTTTAATTTTAAAGTATACTACATATATCTTTTATACTCAACTGTTGTTACTTTTAAATACAAAACTAATTTAAAGCTACTTCGATAGTTAAATTAGCAAGTGTTTACACTTATTGTAGATCAGTAGGTTAGTTTCAAAAGTTAGTTTAATATTGTGGTTAAATTAACTGAGACCTAATAAATCTTTGAGAAGCTAAGTGAACATTTACAATCTGTATAAATTCACTACAGTTTAACTTGTTTTATAAATTTGGGGATTTTAAATAGACAATATTTTAACATAAATTTTAATTGGAACTCAATTCCCCCCCCCCCCCTCTTGAGTATCCACTCCGACCAACATTTGGTATCAAAGGTTTGTTTTTGTTTAAGGATTTTTGAAATACTATGTTTTTTTAATATGATTTTAGTTTCATCTTTAAAGATCTTAAATATTTGTTACCTCTAAATTTTTATATCTTTAAATTTACTTTCTAAAATCTTGTTATGGATAATAGACTAGAGGGTGATGCTACTAACAGACAAACCTTTCTTTAATGGTACGAACTATGCTCAGTGGAAGATTAAAATAAAAATACATCTAGAGAGTATGGGTTTTGATATCTGGACTGCTATAGAATCTCAATATAAAATTCTAGAAACATAAAGAACAACTTGGGATGAACCTACAAAGACTGCTTACAATAATAACCGTAAAGCCATGAATGCCCTGTACTATGCTCTAGGAGATGAGGAATTTAACATAATTTCAACCTGTAAAACTGCTTTTAAAAATTGGGATACTTTGGGTTTTTCTCATGAAGGAACAACCAATGTTAAATAAATGAGATTAAATACTTATACTATTAAATATGATAATTTTAAAATGAAGACTGATAAACCTATTTCTGATATGTATCTCAGGTTCAATGTGATAGTCAATACAATGAATTCACTCGGAAAGGCTATTCCTGCAATGGAACAAATTATGAGGATATTGAGGTGTCTACCATACCGATGGAGAGGCACATCTGTTTCAATCAGAGAGTCGTGTGACATTGCTACTCTACCTGTCAAGGAACTCATTAGTAAGCTTATGATGTATGAGGAAGAACTAAAGGTGAATAAAGAGGAATAGGATGAACGAAAAAGGAAATCAGTGGCTTTCAAGACTACTGCTTCAAAGAATAATAACAAAAAAAAAGTTCAAATACAAACTGATAGTTCAACAAGTGAAAGATCAGACTCTGACAGTGATGCTTAAATGGCTTAGATAGCAAGAAGGTTGAATAAATTTTTTAGGAAGAAGAAATTCTTCAGAAAATAAAATTACAAAGGAAAGTATGACAATAAGGGACATTGGAATAAGGACTGGAAAAAGCCAGATAGAAGTGAGGAAGTTGTTTGCTACGAGTGAAAAAGAGAAGGACACATTAAAGTAGATTTCCCAAAGCTAAAATTCAATAATTAATATTATTACAAGGACAGTAAGTACAGGAAATCTATGAAGGCTACCTGAAGTGCTTCTAAAGACAGCACAAGTGAATCCGAAATGTCTGATTCTGAAAAGAATCGTTCCAACATGTGTTTCAGGACAAACACATCTGATGTAACCTTAGATACTCCTGCTTTAAATTCCTATTATTCTAGAGATGATGCAGAATCTAATTCAAATTCTGAAAACATGACTAGTGAGGAATTATTTGAATATTGTAATATGCTGGAAGAGACATGCAATGGACTTAAGGATAAGTACAAATCATTGAAAAACAGCATGCTCTCACTACAACTGTTAAAACTGAACTTACTGTTGAAAAAGAGAAGAATGCTCAACTATTAAAGGAAAATACAGAAATTAAAATGTCAAATGAGAAACTTAGAAAAGACTTAAAGAAGTTCAGAAATGGAAAGTATACACTAACTCAAATGCTAGGAAAGAAAGTGGTACCAAAATACACTACTGGAATAGGCTACAAACCTGGACAGAGAAAGATTACTAAGAATAGATTTATTCCTAAATCTGGACAGAATACTGCTAGTTTTAGTTCTGGACATTCATATGCTTCAAATAGTTATTCACAAAGTTATAAATAAAATAAAGTTTATCTTTCAAAATATATTTATTTTGTAAATTATATGAGACCCATAAGACAAATATGGGTACCTAAATCTTTGATTGTTAACCTTTCTAGACCCATGAAGATCTGGGTACCAAAATCATTTCCGATCTAAAACTGTTTTGTAGGAAACCTACTTGAAGAGTTCCCACAAGAAGATATGGTATTTAGACAGTGGATGTTCAAGAAATATGTTTGGGGATTACTCATGCTTCAAGAGTTTAATAAAGGTTTATGGAGGCTATGTCACCTTTGGTGATAATTCTAAAGGAAAGATCATCGGCCTAGGACAAATTGGTAACACAGATTCAGTTTTAATTTCCAAAGTTTTATTTGTTGATGGACAGAAATATAACCTGTTAAGTGTTTCTCAATTGTGTGATGATGGTTTTAATGTCATGTTTGAAAATGATTCCTGTAATGTTTTTTCTAAAAATGTTTTAGTATTTTCTTCTTTAAGAAATGAAAATGTTTATGCTGTGGATCTGAATTCTCTAGCTAAACAAAATGTTACTTGTTTAAATGCTTTTCATAAAGAGTCTTGGCTTTGTCATAGAAGATTAGGACACTAAAATATACACTCACTTTGGAAACTAACTAGGAATAACTTGGTTAGAGACCTACCCAAACTTGAGTTTCCAAATGACAAAGTGTGTAATCCATGTTAAATGGGAAAGCAACACAAAATCTATTTCAAACCAAAGAAAGAAGTCTCAACTTCTCAATCTCTCGAGTTGGTTCACATGGATTTGTTTGGACCATCTAGAGTTTCTAGTTTAAATGGGAATCACTATGTCTATATCTTAGTAGATGACTTTTCTAGATATACTTGGGTATACTTCTTAGCTCACAAAACTGAAGCTTGTTCTCATTTTGTTAAATACTCCAAGTCTGTAGAAAATGTTAGTGGGATTAAGATTAAAACTCTAAGAAGTGATCATGGTCGTGAGTTTGAAAATCAAGACTTTGAATCTTATTTCTCACAAAATGGCTATAGTCACAACTTTTCTTCTCCTAGGACACCTCAACAGAATGGTGTAGTAGAAAGAAGAAATAGAACCCTTCAAGAAATATCTAGAACCATGCTTAATGAATATGACCTACCTATTTACTTTTGGGAGGAAGCTATGAATACAACTTGTTATATCATTAATAGAGTCTTAATTAGACCTGTTCTTAATAAGACTCCTTATGAACTATGGAATAATAGAAAACCTAAAGTTAGTTACTTTAGATTCTTTGGCTGTAAAGTTTTTATTCTTAATACAAATGATAATCTTGGTAAGTTTACTTCTAAGAGTGATGAAGGAATCTTTTTTAGGATATTCTTTAACTAGAAAATCCTATAGAGTCTTTAATAAAAGAACCAAATGTGTGGAAGAATCTGTTCATATCAAGTTTGATGAAACTGATCCACATGAGTCTAAAACCTCTCTTGAAAATCTTGAAGAAGATTTGGGTGTTCTGGACCTTAATGACAAATCTAAAGAACCTGCTATAAAAACATCCAGTTCTGAACATATTCAAAAATATGCTTCTGATGTACCCGAACCTAGAGAAGAGCCTAAAATTTCTAGTCCTACCTTTACTAGATCAACTATAATTCTAAAGAATCATCCTTTAGATGCTGTTGTAGGAAATTTGGATAGAGGGACATAGACTAGAGATTCTCTTAGAAATCATGTTGAACATCAAGACTTCTTGTCACAGCTTGAACCTAAAAACATTGATGATTCTATTAATTATGAATTTTGGGTGATTTCCATGCAATAAAAACTCAATCGATTAAAAATAAATAAAGTCTGGAATCTTGTTGAAAGACCTAAGAACACTTTTACTATAGGCGCTAAATGGGTGTTTAGAAATAAAGTAGATGAATCTGGAAACATATATAGAAACAAAGCTAGGCTAGTTGCATAAGGCTATAGTCAAGAGGAAATAATTTCCTATGAGGAGACTTTTTCTCCAGTAGCCAGATTAGAAGCCATTAGGATTTTACTTGCTTATGCTGCACATCTAAATTTCAAACTATATCAAATGGATGTCAATAGTGCATTCTAAAATGGATATATTTATGAGGTTGTTTTTGTTGAAAAACCACCTAGATTTTCAAACCCTCGTTTTCCAAATCATATTTTTAAATTATGAAAATCTTTATATGGTTTAAAGCAAGCTCCAAGAGCTTGGTATGACAGATTAAGTACTTTTCTAATTTATAAAGGTTTTACAAAAGGTATAGTTGATCCTACTCTTTTTATAAAAATAATTTCTAAAGATGTTTTAGTTGTACAAATTTATGTAGATGATATTATTTTTGGATCTTCAAGGAATTCCCAATGTACTGACTTTTCTAAAATGATGAAAAATGAATTTGAAATGAGTTTAATGGGTGAACTAAAATTCTTTCTTGGATTTAAAATCATTCAAAATGATGATGGAATTATTTTAACTCAATGTAAATATACTAGAGATCTTTTAAAATGTTTTTGTTATGATAGTACAAAAATTAGTGACACTCCCATGAGTACCACCTATAATTTGGATCTTGATGAAGATGGTAAATCTGTTGATCAAACCACTTATAGAGGAATGATTGGATGTCTACTCTACCTGACTGCTAGTTGTCCTGATATTATGTTTAGTGTGTGTATGTGTGCTCGTTTTCAAGAAAACCCTAAGGAGTCACATTTAAATGCTTTGAGATAATTTTCAAATACCTCAACCATACTCCCAATTTATGTAACATCCCCAAATGATAAAGGGTTAAATGACTAAATGATATGACTCATGTCAACAAGGTTTACCTTCTTTTTCGGGAGCCTACCTGGTTAGAACTTCATAGTTAAGCATGCTTGGCCTGGAGTAGTGATCAGGATGGGTGACCTTCTAGGAAGTTTCCCAGGATGTGTGTGAGTGAGGACAAAGCACACTGGAAACGACATTTTTTGGCCTGTGGGGACTATTATTAGTCAGATGACCCGTCCGGGCATGTGGGTGGACCCTGGGGTGGGCCCCATGTGTCTGCGGGGCAACTAGTGGTACTTGGTGGGTCAGGACCCGACATCCATGTTAAGGCGGGGTGTCTGTGCTGTCACCGGGACCCGGTTGTCACATTTGGTATCAGAGGTGGTACCCAGCCTTAAGTGTGGTGCACTGCTTGGGTTGAGATGTAGGGCCCACAATGGGGACGTTGTGCTCTAAAGGGGGGTGATTGTAACATCCCCAAATGATAAAGGGTTAAATGACTAAATGATATGACTCGTGTCAACAAGGTGCACCTTCCTTTTCGGGAGTCTACCTGGTTAGAACTTCACAGTTAAGCATGCTTGGCCTGGAGTAGTGATCTGGATGGGTGAACTTCTGGGAAGTTTCACATGATGTGTGTGAGTGAGGAAAAAGCACACTAGAAAGGACATGTGTTGGCCTGTGGGGACTATCATTAGTCAGATGACCCGTCCGGGTATGTGGGTGGACCCTGGGGTGGGCCCCACGTGTCTGTGGGGAAACTGGTGGTACCTTGTGGGCCAAGACCTGACGACCATGTTATGGCGGGGTGTCTGTGCTATCACCGGGACCCGGTTGTCACAATTTAGGACTATTCTATCCCAAAGGACAATCTTTTGATTTAGTTAGTTATTCTGGTGCTGATTTTGCTGGATGTAAGTTAGATAGAAAAAGCACCTCTAGAACATGTCACCTTTTAGGCAAGTCAATAGTATCATGGTGTTGTAAGAAACAAAATTATGTTGCATTATCTACTGCAGAAGCTGAATACATAGCTGCTGGAAGTTGTTGTGCGCAAATTTTGTGGATGAAACACACTGATTATGTTGCATTATCTACTGTAGAAGCTGAATACATAGCTGCTGGAAGTTGTTGTGCACAAATTTTGTGGATGAAACACACATTAGTAGACTATGGATATCAATTTAGACATGTCCCAATAAATTGTGCAACCCAAGTGCTATTAAAATTTCTAAAAATCCTGTTTCTCATTCTAGGACAAAACATATTGATGTAAGACATCACTTTTTGAGGGATCATTATCAAAAAGGTGATATCACTTTGGAATTCATTGGTACTGAATGTCAACTTGATGATATATTCACTAAACCATTAAATTCTGAAAGATTAGACTATATCATACATGATCTTGGTATGATTAATCATAAATAGATATCTTACTGATCTTAATGTTTAATACTTTACTGTATTTTACTTTACGGTTTCATGCTCACTGTTTTACAGTTATTGCATCATGCTCACGATCTCACCATTAAGACCTTGTGGTCACAGTCTGTCAACTCACTATCTCACCGTGACTGCACAGATTGGTCACTGTCTCACCGTGACGACCACCAACTATCTCACCATGATGACTGGTTTTCATCACACCGTAATTACAACTCACGGTCTCACCGTGAAGATTACTTATATTCTTATTTTAACCCGCATCACGGTAATTTTTATTTCACCGATATTTGATTTCCTGCGTTTTTGTTTTTATAATGTTTGACATTCCCAAATGATAAAAATTAAGGGTTTCACTTGATTTCTTACCCGAACTCTCTCTTGAACCTTCTCATTTTTGAAAACCTTCTCTTCCCTCTCACCCGAACCTTCAGTGGATACCAAGGATGAAGCGTCCATCTTCACCCTCATTTGAGAAGCACCGCTCTAAGAAATAGAAGAGAATATCGAGGATATCTCCCAAAGGACCTCTAAACCCAAACTTGGTAAGCTGTACTATTGTACCCGATAAAGATATTTTCCTTGAGTGTCTTCTATCTAGCAAGTCGTTAGTTTTGAAAGTTTTAAGAGAACAAGGATGGCTTGAATGGTTCTCTGGACAAAATAGACCGATTTACCCGAGGCTGGTATCTCAATTCTTATCAATATGTGAAGTTTTCCTTTGAGTTGGGAGATAAATTTATGGTGACCAGATGGATCAATGGTCAGAAGTTTTCTTTCTCTTCAAGGTTGTCGGATGCATGCCTACGGATTCCTCATGAAGGAGTGAGTAATGACTACCAGAGAGACCCTCCTCCATCATCTGATATCTTCGATCTAGAAAATGACTTGGAAACTCTAACTGGTAATGGCACTAATCGAAGGGCTATTTCGGCAGAGCTAGATGGAGAAACTAGACTTCTATTCAAATTTGTTCAGAATTTGATCAGTCCAAGAAAAGGGGATTTTGCTGTAATGAAGTATCAGGATGTGTTCCTAATTCACCTGTTGAAGAATGGCCATAAGATCAACCTATGCATGTATGTTATTAACCATATCTGTGAGATGACTAAAGTCACTTCCAAATCCACCTCCTTGTTTTACTCAAGGATGATTTCAGCCATTCTAGTTTCCAAAGGGATGGTTGGACTGAATGAAGAAAATTTAGAGGACCATGATTTATGCTTATCCAAGCCTATCATCAGAAGGATGAAGATTAGCTAGAACACTTGGAATAAGCAGTGGGTTGAGGATAATGATCAACTTTATAAAAAGTTTAATTCTGTTGACTACCCAAGAAGGCCTAAGAACCTAGTCGATCCTGGTTTGGAACCAGATGAAGTGGCTGAGTATTCAGAAGAAGAAGAAGAGGAAGTGATAGTTGAAGTATCGCCTAGAGAAGAAGCTGGAAGACCTCCAATGGAAACAGATCCTGTTGAAAAATAAAGGACTGTTGTCCCTGCTGAAATACCTCAAGGAGAGGAAGTTTCTATTGGTTTGAGAGAAGAGGAAGCTCTTACTTCTAGTGAGGATGTCAATCCAGAAGCTCATCCTACTACTGCAAGAAAATTGGTTTTTCCTGATTTAGAGCAGAAAGAAACTATAGTGACAGATCATGTTGAAGAGGATCTCCCTATTGAGAAAGAAGTCGGTCTGGAAGCTCAAACAGTGGAACAATAGGTTCCTGAGATAATTCCCTCTGCTGAAGAGAGGATGGAAATTTTCTTTCAGTTGGAAAGGAAAGAGTTTACTGAAGATATTAGAGATGATCCTGTGGATCTTGACCATGTTGCTGATCCTAAAGTCTCTGAAATGGAAGCACAATTTGAGGGGGAGGAACCTCAAAACCTTGAGATTATAGAAGATGGATCAGCAGAAGCTTCTCAGCCTACTATCTCATACTCTGTGTACATCCGTTATGTTTTCCCAAGCTTTTATGATGTGAATGAGTCAGAGAAAGTGACAACAACTGGAATGGATCTCTCTTCTGTGTTTCAACTGAAGTCTATAGCTCATCCAAAACCAGTACCAGAACCAGAGCCTCAATCTGAATCATAATCTGAGTCTGAAGATGACTCTGAACCGCAACCAGAACCTGCTCCACTACCTTTACCTGAACTCTAACCCAAGCAACACTCCATTGTAATTAAAGATGATTTGAAAGTTTTTGGAGAGACTCGGTTAGCTGGAGTTGAGAAAATCTTATCCACTCAACCTCGTCCAGTAACTCAACTGAGTCGAGAATATGCATCAATTCTCTTGTAAAATATTATATTTCATATTCAACCAAGGATGATCCGAGAAATTCAAGAAGTCGGAGTAGAAAATAAGTTTTTGAGTGCTGATTTTGCAAACCTGAAAAGTATGGTAGCCAACTTGTAGAATGAGTTGTCTTTGAGATCAAACTTGTCTCCTATTTCTGCCCCTACACCTGTTGCTTCTTCTCCTGAGCCAACCGATTCTACCCTTGCTAGAGAGATTGTGTCTCAAGTTCATCCAAATCTACTATATTTTGATTAAAATATTAGAACAAGACACATCAAGATGATGGAATGCATGAGGGAGCTTGTAGAAAATCTGAATAAGCTCATAGATGAGTACACTGGATGTCTGTAGAAATTTTTGAAACAGCTCAAAATTCTATACATAGCCGTAAAAGATTCTCCTGCTTCAGGTCAAACTTTTGTTCCTCCTTTGGATGATTCTCTAATGAGATCCATAATCAAGGAATAACTTCAGAATGACTTGAGTGTCTTGAATTTTTCTTCTTTGTTAGAAGTGGTTAAGAACAGTGATAGAGCATTGGACTTGGTTAGAATTCATTCTAAGATAGCCAATGATGCTCAACAATAGATCACCAAGAATATAGATTTTTATCTCACCCAGATTTTCTCCAAAACTGATATGACAGATCACCTAGGATATCTTGTGGAAAACCTGAAAATCCCTCTGGTAACTCAAGCTTTTAAAGCTCAAGTTTAGAAGATTACAGAGTTCACTAGATTTTTGGACAAATTCATGGAGAATAAGGAAGATTCTGAAAAGGATATGCAATATGGTTTAGAAATCATTACTGATTTCATCAATCTTTTGAAGCCATATCTTCATATAAAGAGTACTGCTATAGTTGATTCAACTGCTGCACCCCTTAGACATGTTCTACCTACCTTAGCCTCTACTTCCATGTCAGTCAGTCAAGCGCTTTCTCATATCTGGCCAGTCATTCTTGACCAACCGCAGCCTAGATCTTCTATTGGTCCTACTTGAGCTCCATCTGTTTTTGAAGTTCTACCCTTACCCTCTCTGTCTACCACATCTCTGCCTTCTTCTACAACTACACCAGCTCCTGCTGTTGATAAAGGAAAGGAAAAGGTGGATCCATGAAGACTCCAAGGATTTTTTTCTTTTTTGATGGGATTTCATTTTTTGTTTAATGTTTTTATTACTCCTGTATGTTTTATTCTGAACCTTTTCAATGAAAAATGCAGTGTTTCACTTCATTCTTTCTACTTTTTGATAATCCCAAAAGGGGAAGAAGAACTACAAGTACAAGTATCAGTACTATAATGAGTACTATAATGAGATATGTTATTATCAAATCTATTATTTTCTAATTTTTTTATATTCTAATATTCTAGTTTCTTTAATGTTACATTTCATTTATATTTTGACAATATATGATTTGTGATCATCAAAAAGGGGGAGATTATTGGACTCCTCATGTATTAATCATGTTTTAATGATCACAAATCCTATTACTATCAATTAATCTTTATCTTAATTGCACATCTTTCTAATTCTCTTCAGTCTCAATAATAACTACACATCATGTTTTAATGATAACAAATCTTATTGATGTTAATTAATCTCTTTATTATTTACAAGTCTTATGCATGATCACAAATCTCACATATATTATCAAGCCTTTATATTTATGATTCAAGTTCTCTTACTCTCTACTGGTTAAACTTAATTCATATTCTGCATATTACTGTCTAAATCTAAATACAGATATTTGTCTAAGTATAGAGACACCGTGATGTTTGACAGAGTAAGACAGACTGTGTACAAGACACAGTAACAGTGACCTAGACACCATGAAGGACAAACCGTGAAGGAAAAACTGTGAAGGACAAACAGTGACCCAGACACCGTGAAGGAAAAACCATGACCCAGACACCGTGAAGGACAAACCGTGACCCAGACACCGTGAAGGACAAACCGTGACCCAGACACTGTGAAGGACAAAACATGACCCAGACACCGTGAAGGACAAACCATGACCCACACACCGTGACATGGAGACACTGTGAAGCACATACCGTGAATCACATACCGTGAAGACCATATCGTGAAGGAGACACCGTTTACATAATCACCGTGACACCATTTCTTAACTTTTTTGTAAATATTAATTAAATAATGCTAAAGGTCATATTTGATGTTTTTAATGCAATTAATGTTATTTAATGATAGTTGTTGGCATGTCAGGAAACTGTATCTTGTACCTATGAAAAGGGAACCATTCCTACTGCCAGAACTCGTGGAATATAAGGAAGATTGAGATGTAGTACACGTATGAAAAAAACTGTGACGATACAACAAGAAGAAATTACATACACCTGAGAGAACTATGCTAAACAAGAAGAACAATCCCAAGCAAGAAAGAAATTACAAGACTTTAAAATTATTATTATGAGTGAAATACAACACCACTTAATATCACACGATGAATCAAGAGATCAATTTCACTCTTGTAGAACACAAGCTAGACTACAACACTCTATTTTTCAAAAAAAACAGAGAAGGACTCAGAAGCAATTCTGCTGAATCCAACGAGTCCATAGCTATATTGCCAATCACTAGATTCTTCTAAACTCTTATATCTTATATCTAAGTGATTTGTTTATTTACTTTCAAGCAGTGTGGTGTACTCTATATATCTTACCCACACACTTTCTCTTACACTGAACTGGAGGATATCAAAATCCTCACTCCAAAACTCTTAACTCTTGTTTACCCACGTCAATTGTGGAAGAGGTCCTTGTGTGGCCTGGTCTTTTGTTTTGTTTCTCACGAAGAACTATGGTAGAGGTCCCTACCTGGCCTGGACAGTTTTGTAAACTGTTGTTAACCCCGATCCAGGGTGTGGATCAAATTTATATAAATTTGAGAGGACTAAATCTCAGCTTGAGACTGAACCTCTTGTTATATTTGTTATACATCTTTAGTTTAAGTTTAAATTATACTAAATATATCTTTTATACTCCGATGTTGTTACTTTGAAATACAAAACTATTTTAAAGCTACTTTGATAGTTAAATTAGCAAGTGTTTACACTTATTGTAGATCAGTAGGTTAGTTTCAAAAGTTAGTTTAATCTTGTGGTTAAATTAATTGAGACCTAATCAATCTTTGAGAATCTAAGTGAACATTTACAATCTGTATAAATTCACTACAGTTTAACTTGTTTTATAAATTGGGGGATTTTAAATAGACAATATTTTAACAGAAATTTTAATTGGAACTCAATTCACCCCCCCCCCCTCTTGATTATCCACTCTGACCAACACTTTATTTACCTGGGATTTTACATTATTAGTTCTAGTTGTGTTCATTTGAGAGATGTTTGGATCTTGTGTAAATGATGAATTGTTGTTCCTCTCACATCTTTGTTTGGGTTTCTTTCATGGGATTCCCCTTAGGTTGGGGGTTTTAATTATGTGGGGGATTTATAATTATAGTGATGGTGTTATTATCTTATTTAGAGAAATTTGGGTTAGCTCATGTTGTGAGTTACCATGATAGTCTCCCTGAGGTGGTGTTGTTGAGAGTTCTATATTAGGCCAACCCAATGTTGTACCATGGTATTAGTTAGGTTCTTATGGTGTGGATAACCCTATCATGTTCTCCCATAATTATTCATGATGTGGTTGCCTCTATAAGTGGTTAGGTGTGACTTGTTGAGTGAAAAGTCACCCTGAGGTTTGTGGTTTTGTTTAGCCTTATTCGGTTTTGGAATCAGCTTTTGATTATCATCCAGCTAAGGGACTTTATAGGGGAAGAAAGAGATTGTGGTGGAGAGAATCATCACATCTTGACCCTATGAATTATTTTATTTTATTCTTTTCTTCATATTGGATCCTTTGGTTGAATTTTAGGTCGGGTCCTGGTCTGAATTTTTGAGTATTTGGTTGAAAAATAGATATTTTGTTCTTAGCATTAGGTGTTTCATGATTGACTAATGGTTAGGGTAAATAGTGTTGATTCACCCAAGAAATAGTGTAGAAAATTTTGATTTTAGACAATGGTGATTTCACAATTGGTGCATGGTTTGTAAAATCATGCATACAAACCATGCATCATGTCCTTCTTAGACAATGAGTGGTGCACCGTTTGGATAACCGTGTAGCCAAACTATGTGAGATTCCTGGATCATTAAAAGTGTGAAATTGTATTTTTTCCCTCTATTATTTTAACCATAATTTAGGATTTTCTCCCCTTTATCAACCTAGTTGCACCATTGTGGCTCCAAGATCCACCTCCCTTTCTCTCCTTCCACTATTAAATCTTATTGAAGGTTCTAAGGTTAGTTCCTTTTAATTTTTGGTAGATTTACTATTACCCTCTTCTCCCTCTCTTGGTTTATTGGTTTCTTGGTTTCTCTTGGTGGTTTTTAACTCTTGGATGAACCCTATGGGTTAGGGTTGATGTTTGGGTTGTTTTTCTTAGATGATAGGGTGGGTGAATTGTCTCTTGGGCTTGTTTATTACTTCTTCTAAAGTTTCATTTAATTTACACATCATTAAGGTAGTTGTTTTAATCCATTTCTTTCCTTAACATTCCATTTTATGCTTTATCTTTCAAAAATGATTTACAAATATGTTTCCCTTACTTGTGATGTGTTAGAATTAATTTATCTGGTTTTTTGATGATGGAAAAAGAGTGAAAAATGATTTTCCAAAGGGTTTCTTTATTATTCCTATGTTTATATTCATTTAGGGTATTAGAAAAATGCATATTGTGTTTTAAAGTGAAATTGGGTATTTTTTGTGTTTTTTTACTTTCATTATGCTTTGGTTTTGTAATTGGATTGTGGGTTGGATGTTTTATGTGAAAATTGGTGGCATCTATGGTGTGACACGTACGTGTGGATTATTGTATTAGTTTAAAAAAGTGATGTTTCTTTAAAAAGATGCTTTAAAAGTGATTTTAAGTGTGCATGTGTTGAATGTTTTTTGTCAAATGAAATGGGTTTTGTTACAAGTGATATTATTATTTATTTTTCTAAATATTTTTTATGAATTGGGTAAGTGGTGCGAGGAACAATTGAAAGTGGGTTTAGTGTGAGTGCAGATTTGAAAGTGGATTTGCCTATGGAAATGTTGGGTTTTATGTGTCATTTACTATTGTATTTCCATATGGGTTTTATGAGTCTTGAAAGTGGTGTGAAATGTGTTTCCAAATGGACTTGATGATTTGAGTGAAATTAAATGTGGTTTTAAATGTGTTTCTGAAATCTTGTCCTATTTGGAATTTTGAGATATGGTTTGGTGAAGTATTGGAATAAATGTCTGTTTTGAACTTTAAAACATAGATGGTTACTATATGGTTAAAAGGACCATTTTAAGATTTTCATATTGTTTCTTTTTGACACATTATATTTGGAATTTTTTTGGATTTGAAATGTAAATGATCATTTAATATTTTTCTTTTGAAAGTGTTGTTCCATATTGACTTGGAAAATTCTGTTGGAATTGGAATTGGAATTTCTTTTGGAAGTGTATTGCCCAGTTGGCACTTGAGATATTTTTCAAGTTTTCCATTAAAACTCATATGATTTAAAATAATTTTTGGTACTTTTTTCCCCTTTTAAATGTTTTTTAAGTGATGGGATGTGAAGGGTCCAATTTTTACATCATGATATTATTGTAATTGTTTTTTAGAACTCATGTGATGTATGGGCTCAGTGGGAATCTTGAAATGTTTTGGTAAGTGGATTGAAAATACAGGTAGCATACGGGATGGTAGGTATTTAAAAATGACTGAGAAAGTGTTTTTTGAACTTTAAATGTGGGGATGGCCTAATTTTCACTTATAAAAGAAATTTATTTTCATTTATGTATGTGATAATTGGCTTATATAGGAAAAAAACACTATAAATTTGTATGTGTTCCCCTCTAGTGGCTCATGCATGGGAATATTATTGGTACTGAGTCTATTAGAGCTTGGGATGGGATCCCCTCTAATGTATTGTGCATGAGGACTTTGTTGGTTATGGTTGTTATACCAAGTTATTTTGAGTGTTATTATTATTATTATTATCATTGTATTATTGGGCATCATCTATAGGGTCGGGTGATGGTTTTTTTCGACCCTGATTAGATTGGTTGGTACCCCCTTCACATTATGGGTCTATGTGGGACGTGCCACTGGATTTTCTATATTAGATATTCTAGTTGGTTATTGACTATAGAGCTTCACCATATGCCTATAGGTGATTCTGAACTGAGTATGTCTAGTGATTTCCTCAAGAGATGTTCAAAAAGTGCTCAATATCTACTATTTGTATGTCCTATTTATTTTATATTGCATGTCAGTTATTGGCCTTTCTAGTTGTGTTTGTTTATTTAGTTTAATTTTTTCATATCCCCTTTTTGGTTATTTTTATTGGATTTTTATTTGGGTTTTTGTTTTGAAATAGGTTGTGGAAAGTGAAATTGTTTTTGAAAAATAAAGATGGATGTTTTTTTTGAAAACAAAATCTTTTAAAAGTTGTGTTTGGTTGTTGAAAATATTGAAACCCTTCTTTATAAAAGCATTTTAAAACTATTGTTTATAGAATATTTTGGGAAAGGGAATTCATATATTCTGTGGTGATTACTTGCTGAGTTTTTTGTATGCTCACACCCTAGTTATACCATTCAGTGTTGGTAGAACTGAGCTATTTTGTAGGTTCATGTTTTAGGTTCTGGTTTCGAGTTCGAGTTTCCTTTAGATTAGTTTGGTCTTTTCACTTGTGGAGACCAAGAGGTCATGTAGAAATCATGTTGTGTGGTTTGGTGTCAGTTTGTATGTAGTTCTATTTTTTGACATTTGTTGTATCTGGATCAGTTTTCTATTTATTGATATTTGGTTATTGTTGGTTTTGTTGTGTGATCAATTCATTTATTTGATCAAGGTTTGTTTGGGAAAAATCATTTTCATTATGATTATTTTGGTGCCTAAAATAAGTTTCCAGTATTTGGGGATCAAGAACACCCTTTAGGCCATGTCTCAAATTTGGTCAGGTGTTGGGTCAGAGGGAATCCTGGCTTGGTTCATGATAGTCATATCCAAACATTATAAGTAAATATTTTATATACTTTTATTGAGTTAAAAAAGTTTCTTTTGGTTTTCAAGAAATTTTATAAGTTAATAAAATCATAAGTTATCCTTTTATTCTCTTTTCAAACTCTGATTTCATAAGATCCACACGAGAATATAAATGTGATTTTTGAGTTGAAACAAATATATTATCATCATCAAATTTTTTAAAATTAATGTTTTTCTTAAAAACTTTTTTAATAAAAATTGTTTGATCTGACACTCCATTAACAATAATTTTTTTGAATTTAAAATCTGGTAATTATATCATACCTGGATCTTTGGGCTTTTTTAAGTATATAGAGGGCCTTGGTAAGTCTAAAAACATTGTCTGGGGTTTTTTATTTTAACAATCAGGTGGTTTTTCTACATAAACGTCCTCTTACACATATCTATTAGGAAAATAACACTTCACATCCATTTGATAAATATTATAATTTGAGAGTACTACATTGGATAGAAGTATATTAATATATTCAAGTCTAACTATTGGATCAATTGTTTTTTTACTATCTATTCCTTCTTTTTTATTATATTTTTTTACAAGACTTCTTTCATTATTTCTTACTATTATTCCATTTTCATCACATTTATTATGAAATACCCATATTACTCAATTTACAGGAAAATATTTATTGCATTCTACCAAATTCAAAATTTTGTTCCTCTCAAATTCATTGAGTTCATCTTGCATTTCCTTTATCCAATCTCCAACATCTAAATCCTTTTAAGTGATCTTGGGTTCAAACTGAGATAAGAATGGACAATGTTCGCATTCATTTCTTAATAAAATTCTAGTTTTAACTAGTTTATCTACATTAACAATGATATTATTAGTGGGAAGATTCATTAAGATTGGATAATTTATTGGATTTCTAAAATTTTGTTCTTTGACAATCGGTTGATTTTCTTCAAGAGGTATAACTTCATAAATAAATTTAGTTGTTCTCTCATGTGAAAAAGTTTCCCCCAAGGGTTTAAAACCATTTTTATAATGATCATCTAAATATGTGGTTTTGGGTTGTTTAAAAATAAAATGGTTAGTTTCATCTAATTTATCATGAAAATTTCCCTCAAAAATACTTTTTCTTTTGTTAAAAACATCAAAAGATTTACTTATTGAGGAATAGATAATAATAATTCATTTGTAAAATTTTAAATCTAATTTATATAAATTATTTTTAGTATTCACAATGAATAATTTTCATTCTAAAACTACGATGTAATAAATTTTTGGTTTTCTTCTTGACCACAACTCATAAGGAGTTTTAATAATAAAAGGTAAAATTAAAAAAATTCGGAAAAAATACCTTAAGGTATCATATACGGTGCTTTTGTGATGATTATATTTGTTAAATAAGAATGTGGACTCTTAAATTTTTGGCATTCCAATATTTTTATTGACTAGGTATGTTGACAATGATCCAATATAGAGGAATTGTTTCTTCGGAAGCAGTATAGAAAGATGTTTATACATGGTGGCATCATTTCATATGGTTGTCCAAATTTTTGGGTCCAAATTATAGAGTATGGGAAAAGGTTTTTTTGGAAAAGGAAGTATTTTTCATAAAATTAAATAAAAATTGTGCAAGGTTGGTGGTGATTTGTAAAGTTTCAAACATGTCAAGATGTAGGACCATCACATCAAAATATTAAAAAGTCAAGTATTTTGTGCATGTTCTGAAAGTTTGAAAAAGATGTATTTGTGTGACATAAAGAAGATGAAGTTGTGTGCACCCACAAAAGAGAGTTTTTCACCAGATATGATGTCAGAATGAGATGTTTTGAACTCATGTAAAAATTTCAGGAGCTCAATCCTTAGAAAATATTGTGGCTCTAAATCACATAAGATATGTGCACAAATCATAAGATTTGAAATCAAGAAGATTTAAATGAAGTAACAACTCAAATATTTTTTCACATAGAAAAGAACTTATTTGTACATGACTAAAGGAGTTTTACAAAAAGTGTGAAAGTTGTGTGCCAGTTGTATTTCCGTGATAATCTAAAAGTTGGACAAAATTTGGTAGTTTCACGACCTTGCAAAAATTTTCACTCAAGTTAGTAGAGTTGCACATAAATCATCCAATGGTTGTGAAAAAGACACAGTTGTGTGAACCTATAAGGATTTCTACATTAATTATTCAGTAAAGGGGTATTCATCAAGGGGATGAAAGTGGAACTTAATGTTGTACTAAAAGAGGATTAAAAGATACTTATTCAAGTGATAAAAAGGATAATCATTTAAAGAACCAATGGCCACACTTCAATTGAGTGAGCAATGAGATTTCAACTATGAATAGTTGTAAACCAGAAGGGATTTTATGTCCACTCTAAAATATATGAAGTTAATGAGCATGGTAATAGAAGTGATCTATCCCAAACCTTACTTTAGTAGTGAACCTTAGTGGATTTAGCACATCAAAAAATTGTTTTTGCGTACTCCTTGTTTGTAGCTCAGTGAGGGTGAACCAAGTAAATTTTCTTTGTCTCATGAATTCTTTCATTTATTTTCATACATTCTTACAAGAAATGGAGATAAGATTATATTTTTAAAGAAAAAACTATATTTGAAGGGGAATGTTTTTTAATCTATCATACCTTGATTCAACCCCCCAAGAGTATTTAACCTAGTTATTCTAACAAAACTCATTTTATAGTATAACATATAGCCACTCAAGTTTTTCCATGTAAGACTTTGGAATGTTTCTAAGAGTATTCCGGAAGATTGGTGCTGAGTCGGCATGGGATTCCAAAAACCAGAGAACCTGAATGCTGTGATATTAAAATATTTAATATATTTTGTTATGTGTGCATAGTTTTTTAATAAATTTTTCATAAATCCTAAATAGAGTCTTGAATATTAAATATAATACTTTGATTGAGTCTATAACGTGGTGTTTACCCTTGGTGTGACATAAATATTGTTTATGTCTGGTGCCTGGTCTAAGGAGACCATTGGCAGGGCATTTAATGATGAGGTTATTGACTAAATAAAATTAAATTAATAACCTAATCTAACCCCCACCCCTTCATTAAATTTGGATGTGCATAAAAAAGGGATAGGAATCTCCGTTGTATAGCATATTAATTGAGGGTAGAAGACTTGTTTTTAACCTCTGAACTTGATAGCGATCACTCTTTGGATCATGTTACAATGGCTTCGGAGTGTGGATCTTCACCCGAAGCATTGGCGTTTCACCATTAGGTAGGAATATTTATTATAATTATGACCCTAATACCATTTGTTAGTTCTTTTATGTTTTTTATCCCTATTACGACTTCTAGAGATACCCTATGGGTAAATCTATGAGTTTCAGGTGAAATTGGGGAGTTTCAAGTGGATTAGAGGGAATTGAAATTTGAAATCCCTAATCACACAACGTGCAGTGCTGGAGAAAACGCTGTGTGTTCTTCTCATTTTGGGAAAATTAATTTTGGGGACAACATTCCATGTATTGGTGGTACACTCTATTTAGTGAGCCCCTGTCATCTGGTTGAAGAGATGGTAAGGAACTCCAAGTAAATGGACATGATCATATAGAAGTACACGACCAAGTACATGGGAACAGGTTGTGGTACATGGGAATGTTTGGTGGACATGAACAAGAGTATGGTTATTCAAGATATACCATGTTTTAAGGGTACATATCGTATGGGGTGAAATGTCCAACTAGCTGTGTATGAGCAAGGACACACCCAGGATACCAAACGAGGTCACATGTTATGTAACATAAGGTACATGTCGTGTATATTCCCAAATACACATGAGTATCGGGAGGGGACTTCGTGAGGGGATGAATTCTAGAGATACATTGTTTACCATGGGTATATATAGTGTACTCGCCTTGGAGGAATCTCCCTCATTTATCTCTATATTTTGGACTCAGGTAGAGGCCTATGGGTAGCCTATCCTATGTAGTTTTTTGCATTGAACACGATGGCAGCTATGGTTTTGGAATGTGATGTGTCACACAAGGTGAGGTCATTAGGTTTCTTGATAGTGATGTATATACCAATATAGGTTGATTGATTTCCCTTTTTCTATCCTTGTGGGGGTATAGTGTGTCATTGCATCCTCAATAAATGATTGTGATCCCCTTAATAGGATGAAATCGGATAGAGTTTTTTTATCCCTCTAGGAGGAAAAGGAAAGATCTTTTATCATATAATTCTTCCCTATATAGGTTTCATGGTATAATCATGACCTTCATACATAGGGGAGAGATCTCATATCTAGTAACCTATCCAAGTATGGTTTGTTTCAGCATTTTATATATGATCCCCTACATTACAGGCAGTTCTAGTAGGGTTTGTAGACTTTGTATACATACGACCCCATACTTTATGATAGGTTAGTTATGAATTGTGGAATTATCATGAGTATGATCCCCTACTCAGTGGTTGGTTCTAATGGGGTTCATAGTATCGTTCAAAGTATGATCCCCAACTTGGAGGTTGGATACAAATTTCGGTTTGTAGTATCTATCAACATTGTTGGGAAGGATCATCTATATATGTAACATGTATTTGCGTATCATTAGGGTTTTTGTCATCCCACATTGGTCTTGGGTGTGATCCCCTGTCTGAGATATATTATTTATGGAATTCTGTGTTGGGTTTGTGGTGCCCCCTAATGGTTCTGGGTGTGATCCTTTATTTTTTATATGAGATCTTTAGTGTTTATACTACGGTTTTAGGATTCCACCATCTAGGATGGGTGGGATTCCCTATCTGAGCATCAAGATATGATGATTTAAAGCATGACTTTATTTTTGGAAGGATCTAGTGAGCGTTCTCTCTTGGTTATATAACACTAGGGATGGTGGGGATGTGTTGTCAGCCTAGTGATACCTGACAGAGCATGTTCTCTCATATGAGAACCATTGGGGATGATAGAGATGTTTTTGATGGGTTTTATTTCTTGAGAAAGTACCATCTGGGATGGTAGGGATCATGGAGTGAGTTCTCCTGGATGCACATTACCTTTGAGTATTGAGTAAAATCATATAGATGATAATTAGGTAGGGACCTCATGAGACTTGGAGTCTTAGATGAGTATATCTACGTTATTATGGGTTTCCTCATGGTGATTTAATATACCCTGATTGAAAAAACCATGAGGAATGAGATGAAGCATCATTTATAGATGATGAGTAGTTGAGATAGAGTTTCTTGTTTTATATCGCTTGGGTTACCTCTCGCTTGTGTTGAGAGTACTAATACCTTTCATTTTATCCATATTATTTTATATTTTTTGGATCCTTCATTATACTCATCGCTACATGGGATCTTTATACATGTGTCATGTCTTTTGCAGATGATAATCCTTTTATAGTAATCTTAAGAGGACCCAAAGATGGTCGAGCATAGAGATATTAATAGACTGAGGGTATACCATTGATTGATCAAGGTGTGTTCTGGTGGTTGCATTTTACATTAGTCCCATACTTCTGAGAAGGTTATACTATTTGGTAGTTTTTAGTGGGATTGTATTTTTTCCTATTATGGTTTCTATAATATAATTGTGGGATAGATCTATACATGCATTCTATTTTTATTTATTATAATCTATACAATGTTACATGGAGATGTATGTGGGTATGTGGGCACAAGTACATTTGGATAAGGCCCCCCAAGTGTGTAATTTTCCTACTCGTTGTTGGTCTCCATCCCCTAGTATATTAAATGTGGAATTAGGGTAGTCACATCTAAGGCCCAAATGGGTTTGGTCATGATAGAGTGGTATCAGATCAATCCTTCTTTGAGACCAGAGTATTTTTCTAGTCGTGAGCTTGGTTTGGGATTTATGGTGATAGTGTTGAACTATTTTGAGTTTGTCATTAAATTCAGGGACTCTATTGTTGGTGAAATAGTTGTCGTATCCCTTCCCCAAGACACTTCTAATATTCTTGTTGACTCGATATATATGGACACAAGTTGTAGGTAAAATTTGGTACATGCATCATATAAGACTGGGTTGTGGGATCCATGTCCTTCTTAAGTCAACTTAGAATATATACTATTTGACTATGGTGTATCTTGATTCTATTTCAAAAATACACTATGACAATATCCATATAGGATTAAATAGAGTTATTTTAATGACAATCCACCTAGTTATGAGGCATTGGTGCAAGGCACTAGGCAGAATGTGGTTCCTCTGGGTGGTCTTCTAGATGACCCACCACCCGTTAAGAATCAGGTTGTGTCATAAGTTCAGGATGAGGATGTGTATAGGTTTATTGTTCTTCATGAGTACCAAAGGTAATGAAATATGAGGTATTAGGGTGATCCAGACTCCACACATTTGATGATTGGATTGAGGTAGGTATGCATGTTTTCCACCTTATGAGTACACCTCCCGATCAAATGGTGGTCCAAGAAGAGAATATTATATAGGGATTAGTTGATAAATAGTGGAGTCTAGTGATGAAAAACCATGATTATATAAAACTAACATGTATGGAGTTTGAGTGTCTCTTCAAGGAATATTTTTATCCAATCATTTTGAGGTATATGTATATCCAGGAGCTTCTACAGCTTTGGCAGGATAACATGCCCATGGTAGAGTATTTACTGATGTTAACATACCTTCCATGATACTCCCTGGATATGGTTCATGATTATTTTTTTCAGATTAAAAACCGTCGATCTGGGATTATTCTATGGTATCAAGGCTTCAATTATATCGTTGTGCATTCTTGCCAATGATGGGTTGCTTGAATGGGCCTTAGTAGTGGATAGATTTCTAGCTGATCAGACTCCAACTATTGGTGTTAGTTACAAAAGAGCACCAACCTTAGGAGCTAGTATCTGACTGTAGGCGCATAGATTTGGTCATTTTAGATGCTTTAGGAGATAATCCCATGATGAATTTTAAATGAATCAGGGCTCCAAATTCATATATATTCATACATGGGAGATTCGGTTTTCACTTGTGTCAGATGGGGACATATTGAAAGAGTTTTTCTAACCCATAGTGCAGTTGAGAGGGATACGATTGATGGAACACCCCAGAATAGGCATTTTCGGGATCATGGAGTTTTTTATGATGGTGGATGTGGCAGAGGATTGGTAAGGGAAACAGGAGGTGGAAGGAGGTTTTATATATTTCCACTACCAACCTTATGTTGTCCGCACTAGGCTCAGGGGGTTCGAGCATGGGGGAGAGGATAGTTGCAGGACACAAATTCTCTGAGGGTGATTATAGTTATGCTATATTTCCTTTCTACTTTTTTTGTAGTATTATTTGACACAATTATTAAACACTCTATAATGTCCAATTATTGCTCTATGTTTATCCAGGGTGACATGGGGCTTTGATAAAGCTTTGTGATGGTGATGTTTAACTTAGCTTTGGGCGTACGAGGAAGAGGGACACATCCCCCATTGAGACTCATTCTTTTGATGTGATAAAAACCCATGCAGGTGATTCAATGTCCCCAAAAGAGGATAGTGTCGAAGTGTGGTGGGTGGGTTCCTTTAACATGGGTGTCCAGGTCATGGTTTCAAGCTGGAGTGTCAGAGCAAGACCTGACGATACCGGTCGAGCCTTTATGCATGACCCTTATACTGGAAGATCCTATAGATAGGGTCAATGAATATACCCTTCTTTAAACATTATGACCTATATCTAGGATGATATTTCCTCACATATAATTTTTTTCTTCACATAAGAGTGAGTCCCTATAATGTTTCCTCAATTTGGATTGTATTCCTTCCATCCATGATCAGATAGTTAGCATCATTGGGTGTGGTGGTGTTTCTGGATTATGGGGTGGAGATCCTCCTTTGATCAGAGTGATCCTAGACCAACAAGTATAATCTCTTGTGTGGGAAGATACAACTGACCTTTCTTTTAGATGTCTAGTATGAACCTTGGAGCAGGAGTACTATGATCTTTTGTTTTCCTATTTTAGTGGTGGATTTTAGTACATCTACCTAAAGACATTCCAAAATTACCTCCACATTTTTAGTTCTCTTCTACATAGATTGGAACCCATGGGATACCTATATATTTTCATCAATATATCAGTTGACTCCTGCAAAGATTTGTGTGATGTGGTATAGTAGGAGGTTTGAAAACGGAGGGCCTGGTAAGACCCAACGTGTCACTTGGGTGGCCCTATGTTGTTGGTTGGTACCCTCATTTCCTTTTTGTAAAGGTTTCATATGATAAACTTGAGGATTGAAAGACATATATCTCGTTGATGGTGTTTACCCCTCCTATTTTTTAGTGAAGAATGGAGGCACATTTAAGAGATTTTGATCATGAGGTCTCACGTGACTGGATATCTACAGGACATGTTCTTTATGGTTTTTTCAAAGGTGTGGAGTACATAGACCTTCTAAGGTTTGATGATGGAACTATTCATGCTAGGAGATGAGGTGTTGTGTAAGTTACTTTTCCCTCAGCCATACACCCAAATTGGGGTGGTTGTGCCAAGTAGAGTGAACCATTTGGGTTCTAGGGAACATGCTTTAGGTTTCCATATTAGCTTGGGGATGTTTTTCTCCACCATCAACATAGCACTATTTGAGGCCACATTCAGAAGGCTCTGTAATTCATCGTTATATTGGTCAAATCTAGTGGTAGACAACATTTATGGTCATAGATTTTGTTTTAGCTATGGATGTTGAGGGTGTAGTTCATATAGGGGTGAATGAGGACTGATGAGATAAGTCCACATCTGCATCAGATTAGCGAGGTAGTGTACCTCTAGACTCTTTGACCCCGGTTGGATGAGGTACATGGTGATTTATTTTTTTCAGTTGAGAAGACATGTTCACACTTTATTACATGATGTCACCCTAGTTTGAGATGGACCTTTCTTATGATTTGACTTTTTCTATTCCCCTGAGTTTTTTTGTTGATAGTATGGGAACTCTCTGTTGATCTCACAGGCGTGGTGTGAAAGACCCAGTTACAACCTCAGTTTCGTACCCCTTGTGGCTAGACTTTAAATTTTTGGGGGATGAAAATCTTTATGGTGGAGAGAATTTAGTGTCTCGGGGTTTTCTATGTAAGACTTTGGAATATTTCTAGAAATATTCTAGAATCTAGAAGCTGAGTCGGAATGGGATTTTGAGACCCAAAGAGCCTCAGTGTGATGATATTAAAATATTAAATAAAGTTAATCACGTTCACAATTTTTTCAGTAAAAGTGGAATAACTCCCAACTGAAGTCTTGAATTGAAAATATGAGACCTCGGTTGAGTCAAGGACATGGTGTTTACCCTATGCATGACATAATTCTTATGAGCATCAAGTTCCCGGTCATAGGCACATTTTGGTGGGGAATTGAGTGATGATATTATTAATTCAATAAAATAAAATTAGTAACCTAATATAACACCCCACACCATTTGATTCATTCATGTGAATATAAAAAATGGAGAGGGATCTCCCTTGTGCATTAGATGAACCAAGGGTAGAAGAAACTCCATAGAACTCTGATCTTGAGGTGATCACTCTTGGATCTTGGTGCAGTAGCTTCAGAGTGTGGGTCAACACTTGAATATTCAATGTTTCACCATGAGGTAGGTAGATTTACAAGATTTATGTCACAGTCCCAATTTATTAATTATTTTATGGTTTTATATCCCTATTGTAACTGCTAGAGATCCCTTAGGGGTAGATCTATGGTTTTTAGGTGAAATTAAGGAGTTTTAGGTGTCTTGGAGGGGATTCTAGTTCGGAACTCCTGATCACACAGTGTGTAGTGTATGATAACATTCCATGTGTTCTTCCTATTTGGGGAAGATGAATTTTTGGGATTTTATGTCATGTATTGGAGGTACACGCCATGCAGTGAGCCCAAGCCATGTGTCCAAAGACGTGGTAAGGCAATACATATAAATGGACATAGTAATGTGGAAGTACATGACCAGGTACATGGGTTGTAATACCCCATAATTACATGTAATTTTTCTAAAAAATTATATGAGATTATTTCAAGACCAAGTTTTGAGATTTCATGGGATTTCGAGGCCCGAAGTTCCTGGAATGATCTGTCAAAAAATGTTAATTGTCAAATAGTGTGTGTGAGCGGTTTTCCTGAAAAATGTGTAATAAGTCTTAAATGGGTGCTTGGATAAAAACATATGAGGGATCTATTGTATTTAGGGAGGTGGGTTTACCCTAGGAGAGACTTAATTTTAGTCCGTGAGGGCCTCCAATGAGAAAACCCGAAAATGAAATAACCGTAAATAAAATTATTAAAAGAAATTATTTTATTTTTGAAATCCTTATAACTCACGAACAGTGACTTAGACTGAAAATCTGATACTACAGTTGATATCATGAGAGTATACCTTCTTTAAGAAGAGCCTAATATTGGATAGTGTGAGCCAATAGTGGAAAGTTTTTTTTTTGGCCGTAAATAAAATAATTAAATAAAGATTATTCTATTTTCAAATACTTATAACTCAGAAATGGTAAATTGAATTATAAATCCAAGAGTATCATTTTGTTCATGAGAGTGTTCTTGCCTTAGGCGGAGCCTAACATCAGCTATTGTGGGTCCACTATGAAAGTTAGTTTTTGGGATGTAACTCTAAATAAAAATAATTTAAATAAAAAATTATTTTATTTTTGAATACTCATAACTCACAAATGGTAATTCATATTAAAAATATGAGACCATCGTTTAGTTCATAATGAGATGTTCTCCTTAAGCAGGACTAAACCTTGACCGGTTCAGGTCGAGAGACAAAGGTAATTTTCGGACATTTTAAGGGAAAATAAAATTTATTTTAAAAATTTATTTTATTCGAAATTGTTTTGCTGCAACGTAGCAAAGAGATGACTATTTCATTCCATAAATGGAACCATGCGAAGATGCTGCAACACAATGTAACATAAAGGTTGTTTCCTAATTGAAACAACGTAACAATGACGACTCAGCATAACAGAAATTTTATGGCATGTTTTCTCTATTGAAAGGGATAATATGAATTGGGGATGAGTGTGGGA
The DNA here is from genome assembly GCA_963277665.1 of Viscum album. Classification (NCBI taxonomy): domain Eukaryota; kingdom Viridiplantae; phylum Streptophyta; class Magnoliopsida; order Santalales; family Viscaceae; genus Viscum; species Viscum album. Next base: position 928,047,314 of record OY728129.1, on the reverse strand, counting down.
TATTGCAAATCAACCCTAATCTCTAGAGGATCACCGTTGATGAACGACGGTGGAAACCTATCCAACAACGAACACCGGTGAATATGATAATGGAAACAAAATACATGGAGATCAGGATTAGATCCATAGATTGAAGGACAACAATGAGTGTTCATCCTTGGCTGATCCATTTCCCATGTAGGGGTTTATATTCTTAGTGAATTGGTTTTCCCTATTCTCCCCTCTAAAAAAGAATATGGATCAACTCTCTAAAAATTTGATCCATAGATGGGTTTTTCCTTGTGGGGTTGGGAAATATAATTTTGGGTTGATATTGGGATTAAATATCATTGATTTATAATTTATATGTTGTGATCCCACTGACACGAACAAAACCAGACCAACATAAACAAGGGTCGATTGTTCATTTGGGTGATCTTTGTGATCCCCTTCATCTCTCTCCCCCTGTTTTTCATATCATAATGACATTGGTGACACCAGGTTGTAGCACCCAGTCGTTGTGGCGGCACTAAGTCGTAGCACCCAGGTGGCGGTGGTAGTAGGAGGCACTGGCCCTATGGCATGCGGCAAGCGGGAGGTAGTGTGACCGAGTGGTGTGCCGATGCGGTGGAAGTTGCGCCCATCTCAAGCCTTGATATAGGAGGCATGTGGTGCTAGTTGGTTGTCATGTCAGACTGGTCAACCCGTGGGTTGACCGTGAGGATGATGTGCCACATGGTCACAGACCATGTGCAGAGGAGCAGTTGGCCTCCTTTCGGTCGTGTGTTATAGAACCGGACGCAAGTGTTGGCATCCAGGATAGTCCCAAGCTGGCCCGCCAACTGGGCAGGCCCGATATATTACTAGGCCTCTAGGACGTCCTTGCTAGAGGAAAAATCATCCCACCAATATGGGTCGGGCTGCTGGGAAACCCGGTGGGGCAGTACCGTTCTGACCAAGTCGGACCCGGCCGAAGAATACAAACTGGGTCCCAGGGAGACCTGAAGGGATAGACCCATAGCCGAACCGAGCTGGGTGTAGGAAGTCCCAGTGGGTCAGGCTAGTCCGGGTCATGTTGGGTTAGCTGAAACGGTTTAGGTCATGTGAGACCCCAGGGCCAGGGTTGTCGGGTCGGGTCGACCAAGTCGAACTGGGCCTAGATGCAACTGGCCCTTGTTTACTAAGACGGCAATATCATTCAGATCGGGCATCTAATTGATGTGTTTCCTATTTCATTGGGTACCTTATGAAGAGACAATCCTTTGAATATACTCTGAGTGAGTTTTCCTGGAAGTTGAGATATGATTGATGGCTTGAGAAGTAGATTCTCTCAGAATCAAGTTCACTAGAGATCCGGAATCCTTCTGCTGGCTGTGAGACTAAGGATATGACGAGCGAAACCATAGTGGTGTAGTAACAGAGTGGACCATATTGGTCCTATATCTTAGTGGGATTTAGTGGTCTATGAGAAGAGTGGACCTCAGTGGTCCAGAAGACGAGTAGACCTCAGTGGTCGAGCAGAAGATCGGACCTCAGTGGTCCAACAGACAAGTGGACCTAAGTGGTCCAGCAGACGAGCGGAACTCATTGGTCCTGGAGATGAGCGGACCTCAGGGGTCCAGTATATGAGATGACCTCTATGTTCATGGAGATGAGTGGACCTCATTGATCCAAAAGACAAGGGTACCTCAGTGGTCCTACAAACGAGTGGACCTCAGTGGTCAAGAAAACTAGCAGACCTCAGTGGTCCTTCAGTTGAGCGGACCTCAGTGGTCTAGGAGACAAGTAGACCTCAGTGGTCCAGGACATGAGCGGGCCTCAACGGTAGGTTCTACTAGATGAACTAAGAGTATTTACATTTTTATGGGGAAACGGTGTTAAGTGTTTCAACTTTGTGTTTCAGGATAGGGAGTCCAGTCTTCACGTGTTAGTCGATGTATCCATACACCAGGACCCTGAATTCAAATTTCCAGCTCGGTACATGAAAACACTGGTTGTGTGGGTATTTGAGTGTTTTCTCATGATCTTTCTGTGTCAGAGTCATCTCATCATTTATAATCTATTAATCATGAATAATCTTGTTCTCTTTCAAGATTCCTCCATGCAGACATCCAACCAAGATTCCAATGTGTGACCACAATGATGGTCCACATAGTGATGAGGCTTCAGTACAGGGATCATTTCCTGAGTTAGAACCTTCTTCCGGTGTCTCAGCTTTAGCACTACCCTTTGGTCAGTAGTTACTATTAGTGTTATCGGTAGAGGATTCACATAGGATCGGTTCCTTACATGATTTTCAGTGACAGATACCCCTCAGGTTCCAAGTTGAGTCCAACTCACAAGAGGTTAAGGATAGGCTTGAGGTGGTGACTGAGTTTTCCATCTAGTTAGACCACCATTATATAAGATGGTGGTCCTAGCAGTGATCCTTCTGTGTAGATCTTGAGGGTGATTCTGGGGTTTAGATTACCTGATCTTATGATGAGGTGACTTTGCATGGTCCGATCTTGAGAAACTTTCCCATGAATGGGCTCTTTCCAAAAAAAGATAAGGGCTATGTGTTCCCAAGAGCTTCTACAGCTTTGGCAGGAAGACATGTCAAAAGCAGGGTATTCATCGAGTCATATTGACCTTTCCAGGTACTCGATGAATACAATATGACTAGTGCTTCAGGACTCGAACCTCTGAGCAATATGTGTTTAGATACATCTGAGCCAGTACTCTTCCTCTGTGCATTCCTACTTATGCTAGGGTGCTGGAGAGAAACTTTGTGGTTGAAAGTCCTTTGGCTGAGCAGATATAGCTAGTGGATGTTAGTAGTGGGAAAGTGAGAAGTTGATGTCAGTCTTAGAGACTTGGAGGTGTGATACATTTCGTGAAGAGGTCCCATAACTGGGGATATATAGCTCAAGGATCATAGGGTGAGTCCCATCATCCTATAAAGAAGTAGTCCTTTTTAAGAGATGATAGGCTATATCTCACTAGAGATTACCTAACCCATCATGTTGACATTGAAATGGTGGATGTGCCACCACGTAAGAGATAGTGATAGGAACAAATTAACCTATAGGGTGTAAAATGAGGCAGAGGAGCTGGGAGTACAGTAGGAGGTGGTATACTTTTCGGCATGTTACAACCACCACCTCAATGTGGTCCACACCAGGCTCAAGGAGATGGATGGAAGATGAAGGGGTATATTCATGCATCCATCCTTATCCCCATAGCAGTGGATGTTTTGAGTTTTCAGTTCCCTACAATGGTGGAAGAGTACGAGGACGTATTTCCAATGGATGATCTGGGACTAACTTATTACAGAGAGGTGGACTTTTGCATTGATATATACCTTAGCATATCACTGAGATCTACACTTGAATATTGGATGGCTCTCATAGTGTTCTGGGAACTGAGGGTACAGTTGGATGACTTGTATAGGAAGGGGTTCGTAAGGCCCAACATTTCAACATGGGTATCCCCAGTGTTGTTTCCCAAGAATATAAACAAAATCATGAGGTTATGTGTGGACTTTCAGCACCTAAACTAGGTGACCATAAAGATTAAGTATCCTCATTAGAGGATTTAGGACCTCTTTGATCAGTTGAAGGGAGCGATATGGTCCTTGACGATAGACCTCAGATCCAATTATCACCATCTTTTATTATGAGATAAATACATCTTGGGGATGGATTTAAGATGTTGATACAACCACTATGAGTACTTAGTGATGTCATCTCAGATGCTGAATTTGCAGGGAATCTAGTGAAGATCAAGTTGGTGCTTGCTTGGGAGCAACCCAATAGCATTACTGAGGTGAAGAGTTTCTTTGGGTTGGCTGGGTACTATCAGAGGTTTGTACCTGACTTCTCCAGGGTGGGAGAACACATGAATTTATTGAAAAAGATTGAAAAAACCTTTGTGTGGGAAGAAATATGTCATCATTGCTTTCAGCAGCTGAGGTCAAGCTTGACGTGTGCACATATCTTGAGGCTTCCAGAGGAGGACACCGACTACTTGGTGTTCTGTGATGCATTCGGAAATGGGATTGGTTGTTTACTAATGTAATAGTAATTATTTATTGCATATCGCTCACAACAGTTGAGATGGCATGAGAAGAACTAGGTGACTCATGACCTTGAGTTGGCAGCGATAGTCATCGCACTGAAGTTGTGGGGACACTACCTTCTGGGAAAATGATTCATCATCTAATCTGGACCCAAGAGTCTCAAATATATATTTTCTCAGAAGGATATGAATATGAGAGAGTGATGTTGGGTAGAGTTCCTCTATGACTATGATTTTGAGATATTCTATACTCTTGGGAAGGGGAACATGGTGGTAGATACTCTCAGCAAAATATTGAGCTCATAGCTACTGAACTAGGCCTTAGAGAAATTATCCTCACTTAATATATCCTTCGTGGATAGAGAGGAGAAAACATTCTTTAGTCTATGTTATTTTCCTCTCCACTATTACCAAGAGTTAAAGAGGTTCATCTTGAAGATTCTTTCTACAAAACTACATGTTCCCAAATGTCCACTGGGCATGCCCTGATGGATATTTGAAAGGTGGGGAGCTTGTCATCATTTTCTAAAGATGCACCATAGTTCTAGTGGCATTATGGGAGAGTTTTTGAGGGAGTTTCATACATCCTTTTTGGAGGTACATATAGTCATGGAAAATATGTACCAAGACCTCTGGTGTTATTATTAGTGGTCGGGGATGAATAAGGCAGTAGAAGAGTTTGTCTCGAGATGCCTCACTTGTCAGCAAGTGAAGGCTGAGTACCAAGTTCCTGTAGGCTTAACATAACCCCTCATGGTACCATAATGTAAGTGGGATTAGGTATCAATGAACTTCATGATGGGTTTACCATATATGTCCAAGAGACATGATACCATATGGTTGATTGTTAATCGACTCATCGAGTCAACCCACTACCTAACTACTTAATAGCATAGTTTAGTAGAGGGTTTGGATGCCTCTACGTGATATAGATTTAATGATGAGGTGAATTTTGTGGAGTTTCTGATAGAGATCGGGGATCGACAGGAGAGGATCTTACATTGATGGTTGATTCCTCTATGGTGTATTCATTGGAAACACGAGAATCTCTAAGAGAGAACATGGGATCAGAAGACTCATATTCATGATCAGTACCCCCATTTGATTGATTATCTCTTATTTTGGATTGTGATAATGTAAAACCCTAAAGGGGGAGTAATTTAATACACCATAATTCAATGTGATTTTTTTTTAAATAATATGGGATTATTTCGAGACCAAGTGTTGAGACAGTGTGCGATTCCGAGGCTCGAGGATCCTGGAATGATCTGTCAAAATTTCTTAACTTTTAAATAGTTTGTGTGATTAGTTTTCTTAAATTGGTAGAATAACTATTAAAATTATTCCCGAATCTGAAATATAAGGGCACCATTGCGTTTAGGTTGGTGGTTTTTACCTAGGCGCGACTTAAGGTTAGTCGGCACGGGCCTCCAGTAAAAAACCCCAAAAATGGGATAACCGTAAATAAGATAAATAAATAATTTTTTTTATTTTTCAAATACTTACAATTCATGAAAGGTGACTTTGATTGAAAATTTAAAACAATTATTGATCTCTTGAGGGTATCATTTCCTTAGTTAGAGCCTAACATTAGCCGACGTAGGCCAATATTGGAAAGTAGTTTTTGGTCGTAAATAAAATAAGTGAATAAAGATTATTTTATTTTAAAATCATTATAACTCATAAAAAATAACTCGAATTTAAAATCTGAGAGTACCATTGAGTTCATGAGGTTTTGCTTCCCTTAGGCGGAGCCTAACATCGGCTATCGTAGGCTAGCTGTGAAAGTTGGGTTTTGGAATGTTACCTTAAATAAAATAATTTAAATAAAAAATTATTTTATTTTCAAATTCTCATAACTCAAAAATGGTAACTCAGATTAAAAGTCTGAGACCACCATTTAGTTTGTAATTAGATGTTCTCTTTAATCAGTACTTAACCTCAATCGGCCGGGTCAAGGAAAATATTAATATTTGGACGTTTTAAGGAAAAATAAAATTGACTTAAAAGGTTTGTTTTATTTGAAATTGTTTCACTACAACGTAGTGATGAGCAAACTATTTAATTCCATAAATGAAATCGTACAACAACACTGCAACACAATGTAACAAAATTGTTGTTCCCTAAATTAAACAGTGTAACAGAAATGTTACGATGCATTTTCTTCATTTAATTGGATAACAAAAATTTGGGATGAGAGAGGTATCTTGAAAATCACTTTGAATCTCTGGAGGATCACCATTGAAAAATGATGATGGAAACCTCTTCAACGACAAATTCTGGAGAACCGGACGATGGAGATGCCATCCTTGGAGAGTGGGATCAGATCAAGATATTGACAGATGATGACAAGAATTCATCCTTGACTAATGCATTTCCTAGGTAGGGGTTTAAATTCTAAGTGAATTGGTTTTCACCTTTCTCTCCCTTTAAACAAATAACACAAATCAACTCTCTATCAAGTTTATCCATAGATAGATTTTTCTTTGCAGGGTTAGGAAATATAATTACGGGTTGATATTGGGATTAAATCATAGTGATTTATAACTTATACATCATGATCCCACTGAAACGAACAAAGTCTAACCAACATGAACAAAGGTAGGTTGTTCATTTGGATGTTCTTTTTTATCCCCTCTATCTCTCCCCCCATTCTTCATGATGTAACGACATCAGTGGAACCAGGACAGGACACCCAGGCCACGGCTGTAGCAGGAGCTGTCGGTGTGCCCTGGCGGTGATCCAAGAATATGGAAGTTGCGCCCATCTCGGGCCACAGTAGAGGTGGCACACGACACCTATGGGGTGTCGTGGAAGACCGTTCAACTTGTGGGTTGACCAAGGGGAGAATGTGGAACACAGTCAAGGACTGCATGTGGAGGAACGTTCGACTGCCTTTCGAACTCGTGCTAGTGAACTGGATTCCATCGCGGGTGTCCGGGTTTGTCCCAAGCTGGCCTGCCAACCGGGCAGGGCCGAGATATAATAGGGCTACTAGGGCGGTCCGACTGGAGGAAAACACATCCCACCAATGCAGGTCAAGTCAAATGGAAAACTATGCCACTGGACAGCCTGATAGGGTAGTACCGGTCCAACCAAGTTGGATTGGGATGTAGAATGTGGACCGGGTCACTGGGTGACCTAGCGGACTCAACCCACAGCTGAACAGGGCAGGGCCAGCAAGGCCTAATGGCAGAGACTGGACTGGTTCATCCCAAAAAGAACCTGGATTGGTTGGAAGAACTGGGTCACGTCATGTGGGACCCCCAAGCCAGGTTGGTCGGGTCAGTCCGACCAAGTCAGACTGGGCCTGAAGGCAATCGGCCCCTATTTAATAAAACACAAATATCATTCAGACAGAGCATATGATTGACCTGCTACATCTGGCATTGGGACCCTTGTGACAAGAAAATCCTTTGAATATACTCTAAGTGAATGTGTGTGGTATTTGAGAGATGACTGGTGGATTGAGAAGTAGATTCCCTCATAATCAAACACACTTGAGAGAGTGAATCCTACAACTGGCTATGAAACTAAGGATATAATGAGAAGGACCTCAGTGGTCTAGTAAGCGAGTAGACATCAGTGGTCCCATAGCTCAGTGAACCTCAATGTTCTAGTAGCGGAGTAGACCTTAGTGCTCCAGCAGACAAGAGGACCTTAGTGGTCAAGAAGATGAGTGGACCTCAGTGGTCCAACAGACGATCAGACCTCATTGGTCTAGTGGACCAACATATCCTCGTGGTTCTGCAGATGAGTGGAACTCAGTGGTATATCAGAGTGGTCCTACAAATGAGTAGACCCTAGTGGTCCATAAGACGAGCAGACCTTAGTGGTCATATTGATGAGTGGACCTTAGTGGTCCAGGAGATGAGGGGACCTTAGTGGCCCTAGACACTAGCGAACCTTAGTGGTCTAGCAGACTAGTGAACCTCAGTGGTCCTACAAACGAGCAGAACTCAGTGGTCGAGCAGATGAGTGGACCTCAGTGGTCCAACAGACGATCAGACCTTAGAAATATTATAGACGAGTAGACCTTAGTGGTCCTGCTGACGAGCTCACCTCAACGGTCCAGCAAAAGAGGTGACCTTAGTAGTCTAGAAAACGAGCATACCTCGGTGGTCCAACAGACCATCGGACCTCATTGGTCTAGAAGACGAGCGGACCTTAGTGGTCATACAAATGATCAAACCTCATTCGTTCAGTAGATGAGTGGACCTCAGTGGTCTAGAAGACGAGCGGACCTCAGTGGTCCATTAGATGATTAGACCTTGGTGGTCCAGTAGCCAAGCAGACCTCTATGGTCCAGAAGACAAGCAAACCTCAGTGGTCTAGTAGACGAGTGAACCTAAGTGGTCCAGCATCTGAGGGGACCTTAGTAGTCTACTAGCCGAGTAGACCTCAATGGCTCATCATAGATGATTCCCTTAGTAGTACCAGATGATTTATCTATACAGCTAAAAATCTTCCTTTATATACTTTGTGTTATACCTGGTATGAGCTTTCTTTAATTTTCGGTCTTCTCTGTATGGGCATTCCTTTGTGGTTTGGGGTCCCTTCTAAGTATTGTGTTACTCTCCCCTACATGGGATTTTCCCACACATGTGTTGTCCCATGCTGGTGATTGACACTTCAATGGAGCCCTTAGTGGTCTGGCACCAGGTGGTACTTAGTGACATGGTATGGAAGGGCGTACTTCTACGGCTACAGGCAGTATCCATTCACCTAACCATTATGTGGGGTCTCATGTAGATGGACCATGGCAGTTGTACATTCCTTTGTAGTTTTTTGCTTTTATTCTGGCCCATTTGTACTTTCAGTTTGTACTACACTCTCAGTAGTTTTCTGAGTAATAGTTTTGGTTTAATTTGTGTTTACCTTCTTCAGTTTGATATTTGTGCATGTGTATAGGTTTAAAGGAAAATTTCTTCCCTTTTGGGATATTCCTACTTAGTTCTAGTCTTCAAGACCTGGCCTATGGGAGGAGGGCTTGGGGTAGTCACTGCATGGACCTTGGAGGGAAGGTCATGACATGGGCATGGGGTTCTAGACACAGGAACTAATTGGGAACATGGCCAAGAGGTCGGGTAGCCAAGACACATCATATACTGAGGGTATATGTAGTTTGGTGAAAATGTACATTCAGTTATGTAAGGGAATGTATATTCCTAGTAAATGGGTGAGTTTAAACACCGTGTGACATGTGGTACACACAATGTATATTCCCAAAAACACATTGAGTACGAGGAGGGGAGATGTCCAGTAGCAAGTTTCTAGATACACATTGTGTAATGTGGGTACAGACCATATACTCCCCTTAGAAGATTCTCCCTAGTGTATTTATGTCTTCAGAACTCAAATGGAGTCTCACGGGTAGCCTATCCTAAGTATTTTTCCGCATCTCACTTGATGGGGGCCTTAGTTTTGGAATTAAGCAAGATATTCAAGGTGAGTTTAGTGGTTCTCTTGATGGGGATGTATGGACTAGTATAGGATAAGTGGTTTCCCTTGGTCTATCCCTTTTAGGGTATAATGTGGCATTGCATCCTCAACATAGGATTGTGATCCCCTTATCCATATGAACTCAGATAGATTTTTTGTATCTCTCTGCGAGGTTGGGGTAAGATTCTCTATTTTACTGTTCATCCCTAGGTAGGGTTCATGGTATCATCTTGACCTTCATACATAGGGTAGTGATTCTCTATCTAGTAGGCTATCTCGTTAGGGTTTTTGGAATCATTATAAATATGATCCCCAACTTAGGAGGAAGTACCCATAGGATTTTTGGAATCATTGGACATATGATCCCCAGCTTTATAGAAGGTTAGGTTGGATTTGTGGAATTGTTTTGAGTATGATCTGCTACTTCGCGTTTAGTTCTAGTGGGGTTCAAAGTATCCTCAAGAGTATAATCCCCTACTTTACGTTTGGATCTGGATTTAGGTTTGTGGTATCTCTCATCAGTCTTGGGCATGATCCTCTATCTGTGTAACATTAATTTGAGGCTCTTTAGGGTTTTTGTAATCTCTTAGTTGACATGGGTTTGATCCCTAGTCTGGGAGATATGATCTCTAGAGTTCCAAATTGGGCTTATAGTGTTCCCCATTGGTCCTAGGTGTAATATCCTATCTGTGAGATGATATCATCAGTCTTTTAGTGGGGTTTTAGGAGTCCCCCATCTAGGATGGGTGAGATACCCTATCTAATTATCAAGATCTTTTGAGTGACAATGTGACTTCATTTGTGGTGAAACATGATGAGCATTCTCTCTTAGTTTTCTGCCATCATGGATGGTGGGGATGCACCATCAGCCTAGTGATACCATATATAGTGTGTTATATTGGATGATCATCATTAGGGATGAAATATTTTTTCTCTATGAGTGTTATCTCCTAGAAAAGTACCTTATGGAATAGTAGGGCTTGTGGAGTGAGTTATCCTGGATGAGCATCCCTTTTGATTCTTGAGTATAATCATGTGGTTGGAAGTGAGGTTGGTACCTCATGAGACTTGGAGTCTAAGCCAAGTATATCTAATTTATTCTTGTTTTTCTTATAGTTATTTCATGTGAATTTATTGAAACACAAAGTGGAATGATTTTACAAGTCATGTATAGTCGAGGAGAGGTTGAGATAAAGTTTCTTGTTCTCTCTTGCTTGGGTTCCCACTGGCTTGGGTCGAGTAGAGTGATTCCTTTCAGTGGATTCCTTTTATTTTATGATTTTAGGGAACCTACTAGGTATTTTTGTACGCACCTCTACATGGGATCTTCCTATAAATGTCATATATTGTGAAAATGATATACCTTTCGATGGAGTCCTGGGAGGACCCAGATCTAATAGATCTTAGATAGATAGATAGATTGAGGTGTATATTGATTCATGAACGAGGTGTATTTTGGTGGTTACATTTTGCAGAAGTTCCCTCCTTTTGATCATGTTGGACTCTTTTCCAATTTTTTGTGGGCCTGAATTTTTCCTTTTCACTCTTTCAGCACTCTGATTATGGGATAGATGTATGCATGAATTCGGTTTCATGTTATAATGATCTATTCATTGTATCATGTCGATGTACGTGGGTGTGTTTATATAGGTAACTTAGGTTAAGGCATCCCATGTGTGTGATTTTTCTACTCGATTCTAGTCACCAGCCCCTAGCCTATTGGAGGTGGGCCTAGGGTAGTCATAGCATGAGCCCTGTTGGGTCAATTTGTGACATAACAGGTAGAACTAACTTCTTCAAGCCAAATATTTTAGCAATTGAGTATTCCCTTGACATGGTTCTAGTAATTTTCTAAATAATTCTATTTCATTATTAAACTAAACCATTTTTATATGATGTTATAAGAGATTAAAAGTTATGTATAATACATTTCTTATTATAAGTATAAAAATTATTATTTAAAAATTCTCCACCTCGATCACTATGAATAGTTACCAAATTTATACATTTCTCATTTTTAACATGGGATAAAAAATTAAAACAAAAAAAGTATTTTGAAATTTTATCTAGAAAATAGACCCCCATATATCTAGTTTATTCATCAACAAAGATATATACATAATATCTTCCACTAATACATCTAGTTTTTGTTAGAGTAAATGAATCTATGTGAACTTAAATTAAAGCTTTAGAATTTCAAACATTAATAATAGATTTTAATCTTGACTTATTTTTCTTTCTAAATTGAAAAGGATAACAAACATTATAATAATTAAACCTTATCTCTAGTAAATATCTATATAGTCATTTCTTATAAATTTTGGCTAAATTTATAATATTATAGTGTCCTAAAATTATATTCAATAATCAAGAATTATCTTCCATTTCACATAGACAAGGTAGATCTTTGCTTCTAAGGTATTCTATGTTTAAAGTGTATGAATTCTCATGCCTATCGGAAGATAAAATAAATTTAACATCTAAACTTTGAGTATTACATTTATCATTTCTGAAGTTCACAAGATAACCATAATTAAAAAATTGAATTATGTTAATGAGATTGTTCTTAAGACTAACAACATATAAAACATTGGAAATTAATTCCTTACCAATAAGTACAAATTTACAAATACCATATATTTATCTTTAGAATTATATCTTAAAGTAATTTTTCCAACTTTTAACTTTAAGATATTTTGGACAAATTTCCATTTTCTAGTTATATTCCTAGAACATACACTATCCATATACCAACTATTTTTTTCACTACTTTTTTTATACCTGAAATAGAAATAATAGAATTTTGTTACCTGGACATGCTTGGTTCCAGAATTTTTAGTAAATAAATCCTTGCAAATACAAATCTTACAAAATTTATTTTGTTTTATAGTTGGTAATTATTTATAAATATAGGATTTATGATAAACAAAATATTATACCTTGTTTAAAGAACATTTTTTCTTCCAATAACCACCTCTCAGACATTTATTATAGAAGGGTCCACTTTTTGGAATCATGTAATTTTTTGGAAAATAAAGTTTTTCTATAGTAAAACTAATCAAAAAAGTGTTTCTATATTGTCTCATATGTCTTTAAAAATTATTAATTTTTTCTTTCCCATATATAAATTTTTATAGAATTTTTGTTAGACAAATAAATATCATAGTTTAGTTTTAAAACTAAGCTCTTATCTTTATTAGTTGTGATAGAACTATATTTATTATCTAATTCGGAATATAAATATGAAATTAATGAGGTAAGTCTTTAAATTTGAGAATTTTCTTTGGTGTGTTCTACCCTATCACATTCATAGATTTTAAAACTTTATTATTCTATTTTTTCAATCAAATTATAAAATCATGATACTTATTTAAAACTTGGTAAAGTACCCTCATCATCATATGTAATAACCATTTCCTTATAAAAAGAAGTTGAACATTCATCATCTAAATCTGGATAGTTTTTATTAAAATCTAAATTTTTTAAGGATTCAATGGATACCTCTTCAATCAATCCTTTATTAATTGTCAGAATACCAGTATAAAATACCAATTAATTCTATTCATCATTATTATTTCTAATGAAATTTTTGAATAACTATCTCCACCACATGAACTCTAATTTTTTAATAATTTAAAATTTTCTACCCCTTATTGTTATAGAACCTTATCGAATTTCTATCCTTATTCTTCTTATTTTTCAGCCTTGTAAATTCTGGTCTAATATTACCTAGTATCTTACATTTATAACATATCATATCAGAAGTGTCTTTATTATCACTTATATCTTTGGATTTTTATTATACTTATATCAAAAATATATATTTCCCATGATTCTTTTCATTCTTTTAGCAAGTTGGGAAAGTTCATTCTCACTCTATTATGATGAAATGCATTTAGTCTCAACCTTAACTTTATTCTTCATAGAATACTGAGGAAACTTTTCAACTAATATGGATTTCTTAATTATTGTATATGTAGCGTAAAAATATACCCTATTATTATTTTCCTCTTTTTCAACATCTATTTTTAATCTGAACTCATATTTCATGAGACATACAATTAAATCATCTCAACTTAACTTAGTCATATGTTTTGTATCATTAAGATATTTTTTTTATTCCCACTCATTTGAAATAATATCAATAATTTTGTTAACCAACTGATCATTAATAAAATATTTATATCTAAGATATTGTAAGATGTTTGCAATGGTAAAAAATTATAGATGCATCTGAGAAACATATTCTTCATGTATAAAATCAAAATCTTGATAATCTATACTAAGCATAGATATTCTTGTTTACACTACTTTAGTAGTTCAGAGTGAGTAACTTCAAGTTTATTTTTAAATATTTTTTAGTTTCAAATAACAAAATATGGGTGTATATATTTCTGTTCATTGAGCACAATAAAGTATTTACAACTTGATAGTTAAGATTATATTCATCTTTCTCTAATCTTATAAAAGTGGTAACTTCTTTATTAGGAATTTTATAGTTTCCAATCAACATGAAAAAAAGTTATACTCCTGTATTGATAATGAAAGTATTCATATGATCTCTATTATAAACATAATTATCACCATAAAATATTGGTGGTCTTATTATATTTATATTTTCTAGTTCCCCAATGGAAAAACATACCATATTAAGAAAATACTCCTTCAAATAAAACATGTTAGTTTAATAGTTTATAACAAGTGAAAACTTTTATTGATACGATATTTAAGATTGAAAGTGTAAATTTTTTACTATGAGAGGGGGTGAATTATAGTTTATGGAAATAAAACTAATATTTTTTACCAACCTATTTATGTAATTTACCTAAAAAAGATAATTATAAATTAACATTATGTTCAGAGTAAGAAATAGTTTATAATAAACAATATAAAATTTTTATATGACATGCGTAATGGAATTAGAAACATATAAAAAAGTAAAACAGAATTATAAAAATTATGTAATTATAATTAAAAAAAAATTATAAGAAATATCAAAACTTTTATGATTAGTGTTAAAGAAGTATTTAACCATAAATAATGTATCCATGATATTCACCTAATCATAAAGTTTTATCTTTATTATACTATGAAATACATCAACCACAATAATTAAAACAAATATTTTTTTCTTAACCTTTAGAACCCTCAATAAGACCAATAGAAATATCCATTGTATCTCTACTCTAAGATCCCTCAATCAAAAAAAAAATAGGACACAATTATTACAAAAGAAAATACTTAAGGCATTTACTATGTATCCTAACAATCATATGCCTTAATAAAAAACTCTATAAACATTATAATGAATCATTTTCTCAGAACATGATGTCAAAATATCTTTATAATAACTTTATATCACTTGGGTAATGATTAATATAAATCTATTTCTCCTTGATCATGAGACTCTATTTATATATTCTCTTCCAGTGGTCAAATTCCACGTTTTCAGGTTCATTTGCAAAGGAAATGGTTGAATTACTTCTTCACTTCAATATTTCATCACAATGTCTCTCTTTGATTGTAATCATGTTATAAACTACTATATTGTATGTAAAATATGTTTGGTAGAATTATTTATCTCCATCTTATAGAATATATTTAGTTATTCATCTATTAGGTTTTATAAAAGTTAATCTGGTGAAAATACCTACCTCCATCAAATAAATTTAATTTTATATATTAGTTAAAACATTATATAGTGGACATTGTTGTACTTAATCATCTAAACTTTATTAACCTCTATCCATTGAACTTAATATCCATTCATCTTGTGTAAAAAGTAAATTTTCATTTTCTATACTTAATAAATTTATGCACAATGTAATTAATATCTTTCGTCCCATAAAACATTAAACTTTCCAACAAAAAACATATTAATGTCTTTAGAAGTGTTAATTTTAAACATTTATAAACATTCAAGGAAGTTGGTTTTTAATTTTCAAAAGTATTGTTAGAAAGTGTTTAAATTATACTTTAAACACAACATACTGGTAACATTATGCATCAAATTGAGGTGCATTTGATCCATACACATTGTAAATGACTTATGGATCATTTTACTAAAGTATAAAAGTAATATGAATATGTTTTCTCAGTTTTGAGTATGTGATTCATACTTTGAACTAAAATTCTAATTATAAATAAAAATACACACTTTAAGTCATATCGGTCACATCATGTGTTCAATTGACATGTGGTTGATTCCAACACCAAAAAAAGGACGTGTGGATTATTTTCATAATGTATCAAGACCATCTAAGTGTGTTTTCTTGATTTTTAGTGAGTGTCATTTGTTCTGAAAAAAAGTGTTTGTTTAAATTGAAAACATAAAATTTGAGTCATACCAATATAATTGAGTATCATATTGATGTGTGGATAATTATTACTCATCAAAAATTATTTATAGACCATTTTCCTAAAATATCAACACAATATCATTTTTATTTATTGGTTTTTAGTGAGTGAAACTTTATAAAATGAAATGTTATTTTTAAACTGAAAACATCAAATTTGAGTTATACTGGTCACACCATGTGTCGTATTGATGTGTGGATGTCTTATATATGTCCCAAATGACTTATAGAAAATTTTACTAAAGTATAAAAACAATGTGATTTCATTTTCTTGGTGTTGTGTATGTGATGTATGTATTGAACTAAAATGTAAATTTCAAATAAAAACATGAACTTTGTGTCATACCAGTCACATTGTGTGTTGGATTGACATGTGGTTGATTAAATAATATCAAAAATGGCTTATGGGTCGTTATACTATTATATCAATACAGTGACAGTGTTTTTTCTATGTTTTTAATGAGGGGAACATTTTGTACTGAAATTCCATTTTTAAACAGAAAACACTCACCATGAATCATGCAAGTCACATTGTGTATCAGATTAATTTTCAGATGATTAATTATCATAAATAGGTATTCATGGATAATTTTCTTAAAATATTATGAAATTATGAGTTGTTTTTCTTAGTTTTCAGGAATTGATTCGTTTTTAAGTAAAATGTCTTTTTTAAACAAAAAATAATTACTTTGAGTTGCATCGATCACACTATATGTCAAATTGACATGCAGATCACTCATAAATGTAAAAAAATGAATTATGGATCATTTTCCTAAATTATCATGATAATACTAGTGTGTTTTATTAGTTTTTATTGTGTGAGTCATTTTTTTAACTAAAAAATCATTTTTCAACTAAAAACACACATTTTTTCTGATACATGTCACACCATTTATCAAGTTTATATGTGGGTAATTTATACATATCAAAAATAACTTATGAACCATTTTTAGAAAGTATCAAGACTATATGAGTGTGTTTTCTTGGTTTTTAATGAGTAGTACATATTTTTAACAAAAATGTCACTTTTAAATAGAAAACACACATTTCGAGTCATATTGTTCAAACCGTGCATCAGATTGAGATGTTGTAGATTCCTAAAAATTACAAATGACTTATAGTTCATTTTTAAAAGTAATAAAATAATCTAAGTGTGTTTTATTGTTTTTGAGTATGTGATCTATTACTTTTAACTAAAATGTCAATTTTAAATAAAAACATGCACATTGAGTCCACATTGTGTGTCTGTTTGATATTAAGATGTATACTACACATAAAAATGACTTATATGCCATTTTTATAAATTATCATTACAATATGAGTGTGTTTTATTAGTTTTTAGTGAGTGAAAATGTTTTGAACTAAAATGTAATTTTAAAAGATAAAACACGTACTTTGAGCCATACTGGTTGTATCATGTATTATATTGATGTGAGAAAAATTCCTAATCATGAAAAATGATTTAAAAGTAATTTTCTTTCAATATTCAGACAATCTAATATTTTTTCTTAGTTTTCAATGAGTGTTACATTTTTAATTAAAATGTTATTTTTAAAATGAAAATATGAACTTTGAGTCATACTAGTCACATTGTGTATCATGTATACATTTGGATAATTCACATACATTATAAATGAATTATGGATCATTTTACTAAATTATTCATACTATACAAGTGTGCTTTCTTGGTTTTCTATGAGTGACACACATTTTAAACTAAAATGACAATTTTAAATTGATAACAGATTTTTGATTCATACCAGTCACACCATGTATTGAATTGATGTGATTCTAGTTCATATACATCAAAAATTACTTTTGGATCATTTCCCAAAATTATCAAAACAATATGAAATTTTTTTCTTAGTTTTGAGTGTGTGATGCTTGTCTTGATCTAAAATGTCAATTAAAATAAAAATACTCTCACTTTGATATATACTTGTCTTGGATGTATCCAATTTATTTTTAGTTTATTCATACATCCTTAAAATTAATAATGGATCATTATCCTAATATATCAAAATAATAAGATTTTTTTTGTAATCATTTAGTGACACAGATTTTTAACTAAAATGTAATTTTTTGAACTAAAAAGGTGAACTTTTAGTCATACTAATCACATAATTTATTGGATATATGTATGGATGATTACTAATAATAAAAAAATATTTATAGATCATTTTCATAAAAATATAAATACCATAAAAGTGTCAATACCATAAAAGTGTGTTTCATTAGTTTTTAGTGATCACACAGTGTATCAGATTGATGTGTGGTACATTAAAACATTTAAAAAATTTATTATATATCATTTTACTAATGTATCAATACCATAAAAGTGTGTTTTATTAGTTTTTAGTGAGTGAAATGTTTTTTTAACTAAAATTTCAATTTTAAACTGAAAAAATACATTTCGAGTCAAACCATATACATCATGAAATAGATTGAGGTGAGAGTAATTCCTACACATCAAAAATGACTTATGGATCATTTTACTAATGTATCAAAACAATTGGAATTTTTTTTCTTTTTTTGAGTATGTGATGTGTTTTTAATAAAAATACCAATTTTAAATAAAAACACACACTTTGAGGCATACAAGTCACAACATGTGTCCGATTGACAAGTGATTGATAACTATATGTCAAAAATGAATTATAGATAATTTTCTAAAAATCTGAAGATAGTAAAAGTTTTTTATGTATATATTTTTAGTGAGTAACACATGTTTTTTTACCAAAATTCAATTTTTTAACTGAAACCACACACATCAAGTCATATAGGGAACATAATTTGTTAGACTAACATGTGATTGATTCTTATATGACACAAATTATGTATGGATAATTTTACTAATGTATAAATATAGTCCTAGAGTATTTTTTTAGTGAGTGATAAATGTTTTGAACTAAAATATCACTTTTAAATTCAAAACATGCACTACGAGGCGTACCAGGAACACCATGAGTCAGATTGATGTGAGGTTAATTCCTAAATATAAAAAATATTTATGGATCATTTTCCTAATATAACAAGACATTCCAAGAATATTTTCTTGGTCTTTAGTGGGTGATGTGTTTTTTGAACTAAAATATCACTTTTAAATAAATAATTTATTTTCAATGAAAGTAGCCACATCATGTGTTGGATTGATGTGTGGTTGATTACTAAAAATAAAATATTAATTATGAATCATTTCACAAAATTATTAGGACAATATAATAATTTTTTATAGGTTTTCAATGAGTAAAGCGTGTTTTTAACTAAAATATTACTTTAAAATAAAAACATGCACTTCAATCATACCAGCTATACAACATTTCATATTGATGTGAAGCTAATTACTACATATCTCAAAGGAATTATGGATCATTTTCCAAAAGTATCATTATAATATGAGTTTTTTTACTATGTTTTCAGTGAGTGATGTGTTTTTTGAACTAAAATATTACTTTTAAACTGAAAACATGCATTTTGAGTCATATCAGGCACACAATTCATTATGTTTATGTGTAGCTAATTCCTATATTCAATTAATAACTTTTGAGTCATTTTACTATGTATAAAGATAATTTGAGTTTTTTTGATTGGTTTTTATGGAGGGAAAACATTTTTAACTAAAATTTCATTTGAAAATTGAAAACATGCACTTTGACTCATTTTTAAAGTGAAAACACACACTAAAAAACATAAAAAGATCAAATAAAGAAAAAATATCTCTATAGTGAGAATAAATAGTACATAAGTGAATCATAATTTTCAAATTATTTGTCAAAAAATATTTTTTCTCCAAGAATTTTGTGTTATTTATATAGCACAAAATGGTTAGAGAAATAATTAATTCTTAACAAATTCATTTATTCATGATCTCTATGAGAATAAAATAAAAAATTTGTAGATAAAAATGATCATAAAAATAACTAAAAAAATAAGAAGATAACATGATGAGAAAATAAAAAAAATATTTTGTATGAATTCACCTCTTCATGATGTCTGTATACATTTTGACATCATGTATTATTCCCACTAAATTATAAACCAATCTATTTTATCTTTTTAATATGTGGACTGTTGAAATTCATGGTAGTAATGGAAAAATATAAATAAAAATTGATTAATAAATATTTTAAATTAGATTTTAATTATCATTGTAAATTCCTCTTTTGTGATTCTTATTTTTTGAAGGAATAAAATATCTTTAATAAATTTTCAAATGTAATAAACACAGTCTTTGTCATTAGTTGTTTTTCAAACAATAGAACCATTGAGAAAAATATGTAATTTTTTATATATGTTATAATAATCAAATATAATTATATGTACCATAATAATTATCCAAGTGTATATATAGATAGGATTATTTTTCTCATTGACCGTCCTCATACCATAAATTTGACAATATTCAAACATTTCCCCATCATTAAAAAATCATTAAAATATAATATAAAATGTATAACTTGAAGTTAAATATTGAATGTGGTTTATTAGAAACTGATAAATGTCATCATATTTGGTCAAATTTTTGGTAATCCATGATTTGAATCCAAAGACTAAAACTTTGGGGTATCCAAATTGATTTCAATGAGAAACCAATGATCCCTAAAAAAGAAAAATGAATAATTATTGAAATAAATGAAAATATATTTTATATGATTGGACTATAGAGTCTTACCCCAACATTATGGTTATTAAGAAGTGTTTTTCATCTTTAAGTTTTTTTCAAACATTGTGGCTATTTGGTCTAGAATTTCAAATTATTCATTTTCTTCCAATGACCTTTACTGTTTATAATTAATGTGGGGAATAATGAGTCCAAATTTTTATTCGTAAGGTTTTCCCTTCAAATAGTAATGATATACATGCCTATAAAAAATGAATAGTATTTAATTATAATTAACATAGTAGATCAACTATTGGAAAAATGGATTATGAAAATGCACCTCATATATAAATTTACAAATAAGACTCTCACCTATCCTTGCTTGAGGATTTCATCTACATTCTTAAGACCAAGATTGTCTATAATGACCTCTTCATATATTTTTTCTTCAAAATAAATGGTTTTAGTATTATAATCATTGAATGTTATATCCACAAGAACTTTTAATATAAGTAAATGTGGAATTTGAAATGGTGGGGAAAACTTACTTTCATAGGTATTTTGGATTTATTAGTTGATCCTTTAGATTGATTTTATTTAACCTTTTATTTCCCCTTCCCTTTATCAATATGTAATAGCATTCCTCATTTTATGAATTTTTTCATTAATTATTAAAGGTATTATATAAGGGATATAATAATAAAGGACATACCTCACTGTCGATATGTATTTTTACAAGATCAAAAAGACGGGCCACAAAGGTCCCAATAGAATGTTTCATCATGTGAACATTGAGATCATCAAGGGGAATAGATATCTCACCACTCATATCATGAGTTATATGAATCTCCACTCTTACGTGATATTTTGGATGTGTTTTTTTGTGTAGAATATCCCCATGGATATTGTACAATATACCCCTTATAATAAGAATATGGGTGGGTGCTGATAGATATAATTCACAATCAATTTTTCCCTACATAATATTAGTACAGTAAAGGTATTAATATCTTCTTGATTCACATTAAATAAAAATACTTATGAAAAACAATATAACCTCTAGTAAGGAATATATGTGAGGGGAATAGATTATGTCAAACCTAGGGGTGGATTTTAGGCAATTTGTATTGTTATGTTGTTTCTTTTCTTTGATTCCTTCCCATAATATTCTTTAACAACACAGATTAGAAATTAAGTTTTTTTCTAAAATAATTATTTGAGCCTGAATCTCATAAATATTTTGTATATATATCCCCTGTCACAACCTGGCCCTACCTGGGCTCGAGCCGCAACTACCCCAAGCCCGCCTCCATAGGCCAAGGGTTGGCGACCAGCGCCGAAGGCACAACAACTCGGGGAGGCCTTTGCCTAAGCACTTGTACACACACAAGAAGCACACTCAATGCAAAAGTGCAGAGTAAAAGAAAAGACAAGCAGAGTAAAAGAGAAACTGATATATATATATATATAAACCACAATGTGCATCGACCTCTAAACAGTACAAAGTACAAGCTGAAAGTAAACTGAAAAGAAAAGGTGCAAAACATACGCCCAACCAAAAAGTGCCAAAACCCGGCAATAGGTGAACAAAAGAAAACAGCTGGAAGGGTCCCCCACCTAGAACCCGACTACGACCACTGCACGCGGTCCAAGCTCCTGAACTCCTGTTCTCCACTGAAGTCATGACCAACCTGTCTGTCATCTGCACGGGCACACCAAGTGCGGGCAAAGCCCAAGAAGGGGTGAGTATAAAAATACTCAGTAGGATACCCCGAAGGCTCGAGGGAGCAACAAAGGAGGTACCGAAGGGTGAGCATTAGAGAAAATAGAAAAAGTAAAGGAGTACAACAGAGGGTGCAGTAAAGAGTAACAGTAGAGAGTCCAGATCAACCAAAAAAGAGGAAAGAAGGTAGACTCATCCAGACACAAGGAGTTGGAAACGGTGAGAAGATGAACTTCCTATCGAGTTTTCACTACCAATAGAAGGAGAGTAGACTCGTCCAACCACGTGAAGCTAGACACGGAAAGCACGTGGCATACCCCGCGTGTCTTCGCCTCACCTGGAGAGTGAGTATCCAAACCCAAGAAGTGGGTACTAGAACATGGTATATACAAGTCCGTATGCTCAATCAAGAAGCCCAAACAAGATCATAATGGGATCTCCATCCCGTAGCTCAGCCCAAGAAAATGAGTTGCCAACAGTCCTACGAGTAAACTCCATCGATGCCCAACATCCCGCACGTCTACCCCAAACTACAAGTCAAGGGGCTCAAACCATTGCACCTCAACACTATCCGCTTTGGGCGGCAATGACTCGCCTGAATGGTTTTAGATCGCGTCACAAGAATGGGTCTCGGTGGGGAAAGCGCCCCTCGTACTTGAGAGTTCTAGGGAAAGTCAAACCACACCTCGTCACCGCCCTGCAGTCGAGAGGTCTTCTCAAAGTCAAAGTCATTCCACCACTGACCTGTACAACCAAGGGTCCCACTCCGGTAATCACGGAGGAAAGCCACATACTAGCCTAGTAGAAAGGACTGAGTCTGGAATATCAATGGGTGTCCCACTGCCTAGCCCTGCTGGAGGGTAATTCATAATACTTCATCCGGCGACCCACTACCCAGCCCCGCTGGAGGGTAGACCTTAATACACCATCAGGAGACCCACTGCCCAGCCCCGCTAGAGGGTAGACCTGGAATAAGTCGACAGGAGACCCACTGCCCAGCCTTGCTGGAGGGTAGACCTGGAATAAGTCGACGGGTGACCCACTACCCAGCCTTGCTGGAGGGTAGACCCTAAGAGGTCGTCAGGTGACCCACTGGCCAGTCTCTGCTAGAGGGTAAACCCTAAGAGCATCGGGTGACCCACTGTCCAGTCTCTGCTGGAGGGTAAACCTTAGAAGTCAGTGAGAAACCCACTGCCTAGCCCTGCTGGAGGGTAAATCCGAAGAATTCGATGAGTAACCCATTGCCCATCCCTGCTGGAGGGTAAAACTCAGAACTGCCCTGGCCATCTCTACTGGAGGGTACAACACTGGACAACCAAACACCGAGTGGGTATCGCGCAACCGCCCAACTCCATAAAAACTCACCCAAAAGGGGTTCAACGCCTGTTCCATCACTGGGTGTCACTAGCACTGCTACCGGCCGATCCATCAAGAACAAAACCAGGGGGAGACCACTCAACCCTGCTGGTCAAACAAACGAGCACAAAGCCAGGGGAAAAACTCCACCCTGGTAGTTAAACAAACGAGAACAGAGGGACCCTCTACATCGTGAGAGGTTAAAGTACATAAAGCAGAACCCGACACGTACTTGGGGCCCACACAATGTGTGGCCCCATCTCAACCCCAACCAAGCGCACAAACGTTCTCAGGTACAAACAAACACATGTACCTCCAAGCATTCCCGTATACTCCCAGAGTATACCACATTCTCAGCCCAAGGGCCATCATGCACACGGCACCCAACGTCAATGTGAAGGCGTGGCGTAACATCTCCAACTTGCCGCCTCAACGACTGGGGCACAGACAACCACATCTCTTTAACCACCAACATCACTCTCCCAGGAGTGCACGCGATCACATGTCAAGGGTCCGCTATGAACACGGTGGAGGAACCACCGCCGGGGCACCTTTTATATTTCCACATTTAATAAGATTGTGTATGAGGCTCCGTAAAACCAAACGGTTCACACCGTTGTAATTCTTGCGGAAAAACATGCGAGATAGACTACTTACTCGCCCGAAACGGTCAACCAGTGAAAAAGGTATTATTCACCATACCAACCCGTGTGGGGCCCACCTCAAGATCCTAAAACTGAACAAACGGATCACACCACTATAATCCCCTCGAAAAAACACACGGTATTGAATACTAAATCACCCAAAATGGATACCCGGTGAAAAAGGTATTATTCACTGTATCCGGGTCGGGTGGGACCCACACCACGTCCTCGAAAAAGATCGGGCGAACTGTGCCATCGCAAAGCTCTCAGAAAAATATGTCTAAAGCACTACTCACTTGAGTGGAAAAGATATCCGGAGAAAAAGGTACATTCCGGCTTACCACGCATGAGCGCTACCACGCGGGACCTGCATCTCGGTCCCGAAGCGCTACCAATGGATCGCACCGTTGCGATCCTCTCGAAAAAAGCACACAAGATGGACTATTCACTTGTCCAAAACGGTCGCCCGGTGATAATGAGGGAAAATCACCATCGACGCCCAAACGGCCCTCGTGGGCCTCGTACCATCATGCCGAATTAGAGTGGGTGGATTGCACCATTGCGATCCCCTCGGAAAAATACCCAAAAACGACTGCTCACTTGCCACGAACGGACGCCCGATGAAAAAGTTGTTAAACGATGTCCGCAGTTCAAAAGAAGGGTCTTGGGGCCCACGCCAAAACTTTGGCCTCAACGCCTGAAACCACCCTGGAAAGCTTCGCCTTGACACCAGGGTCCCAATGCCACTGATGGCGCGCAATTCAGACATCGGATGTGTCCGCGCCGCTCAAATCAGGAACCCCCGGAAAAATGACAATTCACTTAAAGTAAGTGTCGTGCCACCGAGGCCCCTCGTTTCAAGAATTAAAAATTCCTGAAACCATTTCAAAAAGTCTGCCTCGACATCAGGTCTGTACTGCCGCAGACGGCACGCAAAACAGACGCTCGTAGCGAAAGTTACAGGCGTCGGAAAACTGAGGGGCAAAGCCCCTTGGGTTGGACCGGTCGGTCAGCCCGGCCTGGGCCGGCCCGCGGCCGAGCTGAGCGGGCCGACTGTGGACCTGCGGTCCACGCGCAGACCGGCCATGAGGGGCCGGTCGCGCCAGCCGCGTGAAGACCCGCCTTCGGCGGGTCTTGTTCCACCGCCAGGTCGCGCGCTGCGACCCAAAGTCCACGGATCAACCGACCGGCTCTTCCTCTCCACACCGCGCGAAGCCGCCGCGGCCGAGGACTCGCCACCATGCCGAAGGCCGCCCTGAGCTGCCTCCTAGAGCTCCATCGTGCCCGCTCAAAATTTATAAAATTGAACGTCTGAGGCTTCCAAATTACGAAAATGCCCCTGGGGCCATTTTTCACAGACGGCCCGTGCCCGCAAAAGTTATACCCCTACTAGGGTAAAAGGCATGTTCTAAACTCAACGGTGCCCTCGGTTTTCCAATCTGAGCCACCGTTTAAGAGATACCTGCATTTCAACATTAAATGAATAAATTAATTAATTAATTTATCCTTTTAAAGTTCCGAAAGCGAGCGAGGGGTCCAAAAATCATGTGCCGACAAGTTTTATGTTGTTACTAGGTTAAACACCCCATTAGGGACCCATATGTACACTTGGATCTCTGATTTGGATCTCCGTTTAGAAGTTATCACATTTATTTTGTGTTTCCAGTGTAAACGCACTGAAAATTTAATTTCAGCCCCTCTGGAGCTCGGAATCGCACGCCGTCTGAAGGCGCTGCTCTAGAATATCATCAAGAATATTCCAAAGTATTTCACAAGGAAAATCGGGTTCTTACATCATTTTCTCCTTCAAGATTTTCATCCCCAAAAAGCAAAACCAGGGAATAACTCAGGGTACTAAGCCCACACCTGGCTCCCCCGTACCTAGAAGAACTCTCACCCAGCTCTGCGCCACCGCACACAGACCAAAGGATTTGATCTGTTCATGCGAGGTCTGCCCTCACCGCTGACGTGAATAGGAGCACGCACACATCTCTTCAAGTAAACCACACGGGAGACGTCGTGCACCCACCCCAGACCTTGGGGTTAGGGAAAGGTGGTAGGGAACCTCGCCATTCCTTTACACGGTCTCAAACGGCCCAAAGGCTCTTGGGGTTAACTCACCTCCCCGATCGAACCTCTACATTGCACGCCATGACTGGAATCACCGCCCGCACCTGGAACAAGGCCCAATGATTCCCTCCTTCAGAATATCCATATGGTGGAACACCCAAGGGTATCTGGTCACGCAAGATTCCACAACCGATGTCCCACAACCAAGACTCTCTTACACGCTCGGGGAGCGATGGAGTCGACACTATCGACTAAAGAGGAAGGTCTCACACCTTCTACTCTACCAAAAAATGGTTACACCCGACGCCCTATGTCACCCTGGTAACACCTCAAGTAAGTAGCAGGGAGGAAAGCATTCCACACACAGAGTCTAACAATTCTACCGCAAAAGTAGAATAGTTGTAGAGCGTACCACTTATCACATCATGCTCTGCAGGATCATAGACATCCAAATCTCACGGCTGTCCGTGGTCCCAACTGTCAGCTCCCGGAGCCTGACGTGGACCTCCTAGTGGTGATGGGAAGACCTCGTAAATTTGTCCCACACTACCAGCTCCTCCCGCTCCGCTGCTAGCAGCACCTCCTTGGGCGTTACTCCGATCACGGTGCTGTTTATGCCACGGTGGTGCACCTGCTGCCTGCCCGATATTCTCAGCATGCCGGGTCGGGAAGTCCCGTGCCAGGTGACCCCGTCCATCGCAAGCATAGAACCGACTCTATCCGGGATGCACTAGTGCCCTCCGGCTCCACTGTGGTGTACGACCACGCCCCTGAGTCCGGTTGTCAGAAAGCACATGCGTCGAGGTTCTGCTTGCCGACGCCCACTAGTTGTGGCAGACGTCTCGGCTCCAACGTGTCTGCTGCCACCACCAACTCTAGAATGTGGCAGGAAGCTTTCTGTCACCAGCGCCAGCTCTAGCACCCCAGGATATGTAGAGAGGCCCAAGTGTACTATGACAGCACGAATCTCTCTCGGGAGACCCTTCTCGAACTTCCGCGCTCGGAAGTTATCGTCATGGACCAAGTCCGAGTAAAAGCGTGCACGTTCTGCAAAACTAGCCGCGTACTCGGATATCGTCATCCCTCCCCACTGAAACTGCAGGAGCTCCTGAATCCGAACGGAGCACAAGCTGGAGGGGAAAACTCCCCACGGAACAACAACTGAAAGTCGCCCCATGAAAGCGACAACTCGTCAAGAAACTGAGTCACCAGAATCCACCAACTCCAAGCTGATCCACGAAAAAGGCTGTCTTCCAAAGCCACTCTCTGATCTTTCAGCATCCGCACAAGCCTGAAAATGCTAACCACTATCTCTAGTCAAACCTCCGCTGCCTGAGGTTCTGGCTCACCACTGAACCTCAATGGTCTCTACTGCTGGAACTCACGGAGCGCACTCAACCTGCGCTCATACTCAGCCATCTCTACTGAAGCTGTCTACTGATCAACAGGTGGGGGTGCTACTACCGGCCCACCCGGAGAAAGGGGATCGCATGATGGGTCCTGGATTTTGGCCTCGTAGCTCACAAGGTCGTCATCACGAACCAAAACTGGTATCATCACTGGCTGTCTTCACGGAGACATCATGAATATCATCAAGGAGTGTCATGGTCAGATGAGCTTATATGTATATACCGATAACAACGATGGGGAGCTGACTCAATAAGGACAGTCAAAGACTCAATCATATGTGATGTACAAAAATTTTTTCCCTACAACAAGTGTCTCAGCATGCCGAGTCGACAAGCGGGTTATCAAGGTCCTGGTGAATAGATACGTCGGTCGCCGCACCATCACTGGACTCCCTGGCCTGAGAGCCGATCTTGAGACACATTGACACTGTTGCCCTAAATCCCAACCAATTCCTTTTTAGGGATGTCCGCACAACGCCCCAAGGAACGAACCACCTCTGATACCACTTTGTCACAACCCGGCCCTACCCGGGCTCGAGCCGCAACTACCCCAAGCCCGCCTCCATAGGCCAGTGGCTGGCGACTGGCGCCGAAGGCACAGCAACACGGGGAGGCCTTTGCCTAAGCACCTGTACACACACACGTAGCACACTCAATGCAAAAGTGTAGAGTAAATGAAAAGACAAGTAGAGTAAAAGAGAAACTGATATATATAAAAACCACAATGTGCATCGACCTCTAAACAATACAAAGTACAAGCTGAAAGAAATGTGAAAAGAAAAGGGAAAAAACACGCGCCCAACCAAAAAGTGCCACAACCCGGCAATAGGTGAACAAAATAAAACAGCTAGAAGTGTCCCCCACCTAGAACCCGACTACGACCACCGCACGCAGTCCAAGCTCCTGAACTCCTGTGCTCCACTGATGTCACGACCAACCTGTCCATCATCTGCAAGGGCACACCAAGTGCGGGCAAAGCCCAAGCAGGGGTGAGTATAAAAATACTCAGTAGGATACCCTGAAGGCTCGAGGGAGAAACAAAGTAGGTACCGAAGGGTGAGCAGTAAAGCAAACAAGAAAAGTAATGGAGTATAACAGAGGGTGCAGTAAAGAGTAACAGTAGAGAGTCCAGCTCAACCCAACAAGAGGAAAGAAGGTAGACTCGTCCAGACACAAGGAGCTAGAAATGGTGAGAAGATGAACATCCCATCGAGTCTTCGCTACCTATAGCAGGAGAGTAGACTCGTCAAACCATGAGAAGCTAGACACGGAAAGCACATGGCATACCCCGCGCGTCTTCGCCTCTCCTAGAAGGTGAGTAACCAAACCCAAGAAGTGGGTACTAGAACAGGGTATATACAAGTCTGTATGCTTAATCAAGAATCCCAAACAAGATCGTAAGGGGATATCCATCCCGTAGCTCAGCCCAAGAAAATGAGTCGCCAATAGTCCCAGGAGTAAACTCCATCGATGCCCAACATCCCGCACATCTGCCCAAAACTACAAGTCAAGGGGCTCAAACCACCGCACCTCCACAATATCCGCTTTGGGCGGCACTGACTCGCCCGCACGCTTTTAGATCACATCACAAGAATGCGTCTCGGTGGGGAAAGTTCCCCTCATACTTGAGAGTTCTAGGGAAAGTCAAACCACACCTCATCACCACCCTGCAGTCGAGAGGTATTCTCAAAGTCAAAGCCGTTCCACCACTGACCCGTACAACCAAGGGTCCCACTCCGGTAATCACGGAGGAAAGCCACAAACTATCCTAGTAGAAAGGAATGAGTCTAGAATATCAACGAGTGTCCCACTGCCCAGTCCTGCTGGTGGGTAATTCATAATACATCATCCGGCGACCCACTGCCCAGCCCCAGTGGAGGGTAGACCTTAATACACCATCAGGAGACCCACTGCCCAGCCCCGCTGGAGGGTAGACCTAGAATAAGTTGACAGGCGACCCACTGTGCATCCTTGCTGGAGGGTAGACCTGGAATAAGTCGACGGGTGACCCACTGCCCAGCCGTGCTGGAGGGTAGACCCTAAGAGGTCATTGAGTGACCCACTGCCCAGTCTCTGCTGGAGGGTAAACCCTAAGAGTGTCGGGTGACCCACTTCCCAGTCTCTGCTAGAGGGTAAACCTTAGAAGTCAGTGAGAAACCCACTGCCCATCCCTGCTGGAGGGTAAACTAGAAGAAGTCGATGAGTAACCCACTACCCAGCCCCACTAGAGGGTAAAACTCAGAACTGCCCTAGCCATCTCTACTGGAGGGTACAACACAGGCCAACCGAACATAGAGTGGGTATCGCGCAACCGCCCAACACTAGAACAACTCACCCGAAAGGGGTTCAGTGCCTGTACCATCACTGGGTGTCACTAGCACCGCTACCGGCCGATCCATCGAGAATGAAACCAGGGGAGACCACTCAACCCTGCTGGTCAAACAAACGAGCACAAAGCCAGGGGAAAAACTCCACCTTGCTAGTCAAACAAACGAGCACAGAGGGACCCTCTACGTCACGAGAGGTCAAAGTACATAAAGCAGAACCCGGCACGCATGTGGGGCCCACAGAACGTGTGGCCCCATCTCAACCCCAACCAAGCACAAAAACGTTCTCAGGTATGAACAACCACATGTACCTCCAAGCATTCCCATATACTCCCAGAGTATACCACATTCTCAGCTCAAGGGCCATCGTGCACATGGCACCCAACGTCAACGCGAAGGTGTGGCGTAACATCTCCAACTTTCCACCTCAACGACTGGGGTACAACCAACCACAACTCTTTAACCACCAACATCACTCTCCCAGGAGTGCACGCGATCACATGCCAAGGGTCTGCTATGAACACGGTGGAGGAACCGCCGCCAGGGCACCTATCATATTTCCATATTTAACAAGATTAGGAATGAGGCTCCGTACAACCAAACGGTTCACACCGTTGTAATCCTCGTGGAAACACACACGAGATAGACTACTTACTCGCCCGAAACGGTCAACCGTTGAAAAAGGTATTATTCACCATACCAACCCGTGTGGGGCCCACCTCAAGATCCCAAAACTAAAAAAAGGATCACACCACTTCGATCCCCTTGAAAAAATAGATGGTATTGAATACTCAATCACCCAAAATGGATACCCAGTGAAAAAAGTACTATTCACCGTATCCGGGTCAGGTGGGATGCACACCACGTCCCCGAAAAAGGTCGGGCGAACTGCGCCATCGCAAAGCTCTCGGAAAAAAATGTCAAAAGCACTACTCACTTGAGTGGAACGGAAATCCGAAGAAAAAGGTACATTCCAGCTTACCGTGTACGAGCGGTACCACGCGGGTCCCGCATCCCAGTCCCGAATTGCTGCCAATGGATCGCACAGTTGCGATCCTCTCGAAAAAGCACACAAGATGTACTATTCACTTGTCCAGAACGGTCGCCTGGTGATAAAGATGGAAAATCACCTTCGACGCCCAAACGGCCCTCGTGGTCCCCCCACCATCGTGCCGAATTAGAGCAGGCGGATTGCACCATTGCAATCCCCTCGGAAAAACACCCAAAAACGACTGCTCGCTCTCCACGAACAGGCGCCCGATGAAAAAGTTGCTAAACGTTGTGCGCAGCTCAAAAGATGGGCCATGGGGCCTGCACCACAACTTCTTCCTCAACATCTGAAACCACCCTCGAAATCTTCTCCTCGACACCAGGGTCCCAACGCCACTGACGGCGCTCAATTCGGACATCGGATGTGTCCGCGCCGCTCAAAACAGGAACTCCCAGAAAAATGACAATTCACTTAAAGTAAGTGTTGCACCACCGAGGCCACTTGTTTCGGGAATTAAAAATTCCCTAAACTATTTCAAAAAGTCTGCCTCGACATCAGGTCTGCGCCACCACAGACAGCGCGCAAAACGGACGCCCGTATCAAAAGTTACGGGCGTTGGAAAACTGAGGGGCAAAGCCCCTTGGGCTGGACCGGCCTGGACCGGTCGGTCCGCCCGGCCTAGGGCGGCCCGCGGCCTAGCCAAGCGGGCAGGCTGTGGACTTGCGGTCCACGCGCAGACCAGCCACGAGGGGTCGGTCGCGCCAGTCGCGTGAAGACCCGCCTTCGGCGGGTCTTGTTCCCCGCGAGGTTGCACGCTGTGACCCCGAGTCCGCGAGTCAACCGGCCGGCATAGCCGGCCGGCTCTTCCGCTCCGTGCCGCGCAAAGCCACCGCGGACGAGGACTCACTGCCGCGCCGAAGGCCACCTGGAGTTGCCGCCTGGAGCTCCGCTGTGCCCGACCGCCATCCCGGAAACGCCGTGCTGCCGCCTGAACCTCGCTGGACCGCCGGAAAACCCTTAGAACTCCCAAAATTCCCGTAAACATCGTCGGACAGTTGCGGCCTCCTCGTGACTCGGATTTCAATTATGAAAGATGTGACGGAAAGAAAAAATTGTATACTACGTGTCCAGGGCATTTTTTCAAAGATTTAACAGCAAATCAATTCATAAAATTTGAACTCAAAGTAGGTGCGGGAATAAAAAAAATTGAAACCGCGACAATCCAACCTTGTTGGGCTTCGCCCGAGGCTTCACGGACGGACCGCCGGAGTTGCCGTGCCTCGCCGGAGTTGCCTCGCTGGAGTGGAGTAGGGGAGGGAGGGATGCCTCCTGCTACTATCCAGATGAGGAAGAAGAAGAGGGATGGGGTGAGTTAAGCGTTTAAATAGAAAACGCTTAACCACCCGCCCGTCGGCCCGAACCCGAACTCCTGATGGGCTCGGGATTAAGGCTCCCCTGAGCTAAAAACCATTCTCTGAACGCAACGGTGGTCTCGAAATTTTAATCCAAGGCCCCATTCAAATGTTATAAAACTGAACGTCCGAGGCTTCCAAATTACGAAAATGCCCCTGGGGCCATTTTTCACAGACGGCCCGCGCCCGCAAAACTTATACCCCTCATAGGGTAAACGACACGCTTCAAAATCAACGGTGCCCTTAGTTTACCAATCCGAGCCACCGTTTAAGAGATACCTGCTTTTCAACATTAAACGAATAAATTAATTAATTAATTTATCCATTTAACGTTCTGAAAGCGAGCGAGGGGTCCAAACCTCCTACGCTGACAAGTTTTATGTCGTTCCTATGGTAAACAACCCATTCAGGACCCATATGTACACTTAGAGCTTTGATCCGGATCTCTGTTTAGAAGTTATCGAATTTATTTGGTGTTTCCAGTGTGAACGCAATGAAAATTTAATTCTGACCCCTCCGGGGCTCGGAATCACACGTCGTCTGAAGGCGCTGCTCTGGAATATCATCAATATTATTCCAAAGTCTTTCACAGAAAAAACCGTGTTCTTACATCCCCCTATGAATTTATTTCATAAAAATATGTTTTAAGATACACTCTAAAAATATATACATCTAACATAACCACATTGTTTTGGATACTTCAAGGCCACTGAAAGAGATCATTCATTAGGTAAAACCAATGAAAATTAACATGTCTAAATAGGATAAAAAATATCAGAACATATGTATAAATTATTATGTAATAATAAATTAAATAAAATAAAAATTAATATATCATACCTACACGTGATTCTCATACTCATTGTGTGTTTTTATTTACTATATTCAATCTTTATTTACATGAGCCTCCTTCCATTTAATATGACATGGGATGGAGGTGGATTTGGATTTTGATTCATCAATTTTGATATAAAAATGGATCCTAATTATGTTGGTGTTTCATGAAACATTAAATTATTACTACATATTTAAAATTCACATCATTTTTTCTAAGTTAAGTATTCCCCATCCTTGTTTTATGGTTGTGGTATGTTGGTTTTGATGCACACTACTTATTTTAAATACTCTATTGTTGTTTCATAAATTAGAAATTCTTATTCAATGTTATTAAAACAAATATTTCTAAGTAAATTATTACCGAACACAATGTACCTGAAATGATTCCCCCTCATGATGACCAATAAATGCATTCCTTGTTTCTTGGTTTTTCATGTGTACATATATTTGTGGTGGGTGAGGGTTTATATTCCCTTCATCATACCTAAGATGATTCTTTATAATAATTAACTAAAATTATCTATAATCCATTCCAATAACCATTAATACATATTTAATTTTAAAATTAAATAGTAAAAATGCACTCTCTAAAAGATAATGAAGATTAAATCAATATTTCATTATTTTATTTTCTTATAAAATAGAGAAATTATAGCATAATGTTACCCTAATATCTTCACAAATTTTTACATTCATTGTAGGAAAAACACTCTAGCATGTATCTACATTGATAGACATAAGAATTTTAGTGGTGACCCAAATGTAATGAATAAAAATGGGAGGGTTGGGGTTAATAGGCTAGTTGAGTACATTTCATCAGCATTGAATTTTATGTCTCAGGCTCAAACCTTAATAATTTTTATTATGAATATTGTTCTAATATGCTCCTATTTTTTCTCCGATATAGTTTGTTCACCTTATACCATTTCCTCAGTTTCAACATTTTCAATATATTTTTCCTTAGAATTGTTAGCATCAACATGTGAAGAAATATATTTTTCTTAGGGATTGGGTGTATCAGAAAATTGATAAACCTATTTTTCTTCAGGATTGGGGGTATCATCATGTGGAGAAGAAATTATCTATAGAATTGGATGAACACTTAATTTAGATTATGTAAATGCAGTAGTGAACATGTAATACTATGAGGTAACACAATATATATTAAAAATAATTATATTATTAAATTCTCTTTTTTCATTAAATTTTTAAGGGATTTGACCCCTCTATAAAGTATCAAAATATATTCATTGTGGTCTCCTATGATATATAAGATTTGTTTTACATTGGGTCTACCACGAAATGATTGTGATGTCTCAAATAAAGTGTTATCATTAGTTAAATTGACATATTACCCTATAATGGTTTTGGTTGATAACAGAATAATTGTCCACTTTCTGTTTATAGGATCCAAGACATAAAATACTAGTGTTGCTTCTAATGACATTATTAATTGTCCATCCATGTACCATTACATACTAAAATACACTTTCATGAATCCATGTTCATTGATTTTCATTTCATTCCTATTATAAACCAACTTCCACAATTGATTTTTTTATAATTTTATTGAACATCCACTTTAAGGGTAAGTGGGAACCTATAGAACCATTCCAACATCCAGACACAACTGCATAACACACATTACAGAGAAAAATTCCAAATTAAAAACACAGCCATTCATTGTGCCTTGACTGTCTAATGCAACTTTTTTCAAAATTCAAAAGATACCAACATGAAAAAAATTGCATAGACTCAAAAATACCACCAACAAATCAACCCTTTCAAAATTTGAAAATCAAAATGCAGTAAACCATCATCACGCCGAAGCAGTAAGGCCTCGATATGTACACACACTGATACAGAAGACATCAGATAGCTGTACCTCTACAGACCCCCATCATCATTGAGAAGAAAAACATTTTCACCACATAGAACCACCATAATCATAGTTGAAATAAACCATCAGATAACAGCATTGCTGAGGAGTAGTAATCATTGTCTCCACTAAGAATAAACCCATTTTCAATGTCGAAACCCATTGCCACTATTTCCGCCTCCTCCCTCGCCCCCTCGCCCCCCTAGTGGTGAAGGTCCCTATATGTTTCTCCTCCGATACTCTCCTTCATGTTCCCCTTCTCTCTTCATGGTGTCATTTTCTATCTCTCGGTGACCAGGGTTCCTCTTCCCATCACCTTTAGCTCTTCTGTGTTTCTTCTTCTTTAGTCATATTCTCTACTTTCTCTTCAATGACGGCAGTTCAGTCTTCCTTGAATTGACGACGTCTTCTTTGGTCTTCCTTGAATCGATGACATCTTCTTCAGTCTCCCTCCAATCGATGACATCTTATTTGATCTTCTTCATATTGATGACATCTTTTTCCTAGGTCGCCTCATTTCTCCTTTGATGGTGCCCTATTTTTCGCCTCATTGACAATGCCTTCGTTCAGAGCCCTCGGTCACTTGAACCATTTCTCTGACCCAACGGTCCTATTATCAACCCACTTATATTGAAAAATAATGACATTGAATGTTTTATAATCCAACTCTCTTATTTTTTTGATGACTCCTAAGTATGAAATATTCACATAAATTAGATTTATGTACTTGGTACTAGATACATGCATTACTTCTACCACAAGTGTAACTACACTATTTTCATGGTATTAAATTCATAATGTTCCTATATATAGAATGTATAACCATTAATTACATAACTATTATAAGATAATTCATACGCACTTAGTCATATGGATAGTAATTAGAGTCATTCCAAAATTTAATTCTTATTTACAATTGAATTATTTAAAATACAGTCTCAAAACCATCCTACAAATTATATATTATGTGTATCTAATATCAATATTTTTACCCTTTTATGGATTAAAATACCTAATAATTCATTTCTGGGTTTCAATATATAGTGAAACTCTTATACTATTGTATAAAATATAAAGGTAAGCCTTGTCTCTCTCTTTAATAGTAATTGCAAAAAAAAACATAAATTATTTCACCCACAAGTCCCACGTTGTGATGTTATTTTGGAAGACTAATTATCTCCATATCATGTAGGTAGTCAGTATAATATTCAAGGTCTTCCTTAATAATATATCACTATAAAATACAACATTCTAGATGACTTTGATTTTTGACATACCCTTTAAAAATCTTCATATAACATTCAATATGGTATATTCGTCTATAATGTATAAGACAACATAGTTGGATCCATATAACCTTGTTAACCATCATATTAAAGAATTAATTTGGGAAGAACATCTCCAATTCACATAATATGATATCAATTTCTTTTTTTATAGTTCGTAATTTCTAGGGGTATATAACTTTACTCCATATATCTTTGAAAAGAAACAAAGATTGGTTATTTTAAGATGGACATTTTTAGTTATAATTCAAAAAAAATATAGACATTACTTCTTTCATCAAAACATGGAATTCATATTACTTTAGTAGCTTTAAATTTAAATTAGTCATCGATATGATATTATTGATATTTGATGAATTCCCTTCTATAACCTTCACATCATTCAAGAAGTTTAAAAACCAATAGCTCTCCTTCCTGTGAGTGTAAGCATATAGAGAAATAAAATTATACCTTGAACCCTTCACAAGATCTAACTCTTCTCATATTCCCTTCTCAATCATGTACAGCATAGCCTTAATTTTATCTTTTATTTTTCTGGTTGAATTTAGCATTGTTCCAATGAAACTATCACATACATTTTTTCTACATACATGAAATCAAGAAAATGTATTACATAAAAAAAATTATAGTATGTTAATTCAAAAAAAATATCTCTTTTTTGAAATGGTTTTCATAAGGTTTTTTAAAAAAGGTTTACCAAAAAAATGATTGTATGTTTTACTTTCTCAAACATTTGATACCATTCAGTATAGATGGTGTTGTACCTTCTTCTAAATTCCCATATAATGATGTCATCCAAGAACAATATTTATGTCTTTGGGTTAGATATTTGTGGTGTCCTAGAAACACAATCTTCAATGAATTTTCTAAGCTGAGTGTGTACCATATTCATAAATGGGACACCACTGAGTTACTTTAATGCTACATCCTGACTAATTTTCATAAGCAGGAAAGTAATTTATTATCCCACAAAACATATCTCTAAACATTAAATGTTTATTTATATAATCATTATACAACATAACACATGAATCCAACATTAATTTTAGATCTTAGATCAATTTAT
Organism: Viscum album; assembly: GCA_963277665.1. Lineage (NCBI taxonomy): Eukaryota > Viridiplantae > Streptophyta > Magnoliopsida > Santalales > Viscaceae > Viscum > Viscum album. Next base: position 928,009,878 of record OY728129.1, on the reverse strand, counting down.
CTAAATAAATATCAATATCAATACCTGATTTTTCGGTCTTGATATAAGCATAGAAAAATTAATGTATTTTCACTTCATTCATAACCATGGTGGAATGTTATTGTAAGAACCTAATTTTTTTGGAATGGGTCAAAATCCTGACCATGTTTGAATTCTTGAGTTGTTTCTGAGGAAACTGGAGAATTTGGATGATTCTGGGTCAAACTTTTGAAATTGGGGAGGTAATTCAGGTGTGCACGGTTGGCACACAGTTTTCCAAACCGTGCAGACAAACCGTGAGAAGCTCTGGGTGAGACAGAGGGCTCCGCACGGGTGGCGCACGGTTTTCCAAACCGTGCGGGTTGGTCGTGCAAAGTTCCTGGGTGAGGCAGTTCCAACCGCACGATTGGTGCATGGTTTTCCAAACCATGCGGGTTAACCGTGCGGCCACTTAATGTTAGGGTTTTTATGTTTCGGGCCACCCGGGATGTCCTATTTCTCTCACATTTTTCCTCCCACTCGGGGCTTACGTGGGGAGAGTCGGACGAACCTTCTTCTTTCTCCCAATTCTTCATCTGAACTCCGATCCAAACATTTTTTAATGCCATGGAACTCCCTCGGTAAGGCCTTGATTCCCCTTGATCCATTTTTTCTTATTTCTTCTCTAGATCGAGTTATAAGAGTTTGAGAGGTTTTGATTATTTTGTAGATCTACCACATTTTAGACCTAACTGGAGGTTTCCATCAGAGGAGTAACATCGTACTAGTATGCGGTAGGTGGTGCATTCCTTCTTTTGTGTTTTCGTAGACTTTTGGGGGTTGCGGCCTTCGGTCGCGACATCAGGTATCGTGTAAAATACTGTTTAATTATTTAATTATATGCATTGTGGTATGCCTCTGGGTATTCACTAACCTATTTTTAATTGGGCGAGGTCGGGTTCGAGGCTGTTTCTTGTTTGGGGTATTTTGTTCGGGGGTGTCGAAATGGGTATAAAGTGAACTTTTGTTTAAACTAATGAGTTTGATTTGTTAAAACATGATATTAATTTTTTTAAGGCATTCAAGCCCTTAGCTGCTAGTATGGGACAACACATGTGTAGTGAAATTTGACTGTGTAGTGATTGTCTGTTTAAATTGATGCTTTCGAGTATATATATGCAATGTTTGATATTGCCCATGTTGAACTGTTTAGTTATGTTGGGTGTGGCCCGGATATTCTGTTGAGTGATGTTGATCACATGTTGGGGCTTTTCCCAGGTTACGTGCATGTTTTGTACCATGGGATTGGGCGTCATGGACGTCAGTTTGAGGTAGTTGGACTGTCAGGTTGGTCTTGGCCCGAGTTACATGGATGGCGAGGCCATCGTACTTGAGCGACATGGTCACAGGGACACGATGTGTCAGATGTGTGGTGGCTTAGGTACTATTTTTGTGATTACTACTAACACAGAACTTTGAGTAGTGTGCACACATAGATACTCTGTGATGAGGTGGTTTTTACCACTTGTAGGGGTAGAGGCCCCTGTTGATGTGGTTTAGGTATTTTGGTTGGGGGTGCTTGTCGTATAAAGCCACGTGGAAGGTGAGGAGCCTTCAGGGGATAGAATTGTGGCTATCGGGTTGGGGGCTGAGGCTCGTTGTTATTTGAGGGAAAACATTGTTGTCCCTCCGGTTACTTATTTGAGGGTAGATATCGTTGTCCCTCCGGATTCTTATTTGAGGAAAGGTATTGCTATTCCTCTGGGTTACTTCTTGGGCATACCTTCGGGACATCGGTACTTGAGACACGGGGTGTCAGGAGGCACTTGGTGCCGGGTTGCTATTTTCATTGGTCATGCCTTTAGGACGTCGGTACGTGACACACGAGGTGTCAGGTGGAACATGGTGTCGGGTTACATGACAGAGATTCTGGCATTGGCCGAAGCAGGTGACACTCCACGGTGGCTGTTGAGCACTAGTGGAGTTTGTGTTTATTTGTACATTGTACTATTTACTACTTGTCTTATAAATGCATGTCTTCTTAAACACATATATTAGGTACGCACTATTGGGTGGTATCCTACTGAGATTTGTCTCACACCCTGCACGGGCCCTTCAGGATGCCTGCAGACCTCATGGATTTACGTGCAAGAAAGAGGCCAGCTTCAGGAGCTGGGCTGCATTAGTTGTTTCATGGAGATGGTATGGACCTTGAGGTCTTGCCTAGCTGGAGATTACTTTGTTTCGCTTTCTTTCCTGTATTAGCATGCTTATCTGTTATGTAGCTATAGTTGGTTAGCCATTGGCACCCTTTTGTATATTGACTTTCTATGGATGCATGTTTGGTTTGTTAGTTTTTACCAGTGATATTCACCATGTTGTCCTGTTTAATTTCCACTGCTGTTATTTATATTGATTACTTCTGTTGTTTATTGTTATTGAATGTGCTTCCACTATGCGGGTCTGGTTCGAGTCTATTGAGTCTTATTCCGCTGCACCTTTACTATTATACTCGGACCAGTACCATTATTATTATCCTTCGGGAGGGTAGAGCCTCCCCACTATACCTAACAGACCCTCACTGCTAGTCGACAGCCTTTGGCGTTCAGGGAGGTGCGCTTAAGTTCGTAACACCCGACCCGTTTGGCACTGTTCGGGTGGCTTTTCAAGTCCGGGTCATTACAAAGTGGTATCAGAGGAGTTCTTGACAAGGATTTAGTAGCCGTGTTTTCCTAGATACTAATGATATTGAGACTTCTGTTTTTATTTCTTCTGGTTTTACTATTTGGGATATGGTATACTAGAGATAGGTTGTTACTGGAACTGGGTTTCTAGCTTGTGTTTGGGTGCCTCCAGCCCCAGGTACGAGGGATGGACCAAGGTGCCAATGGGTGGGAATTGCTGTTTTCTTTTTCTCAAATTATAGTTTATATGATTTCTACCTCGGTGGCTCACTTGGTGTGTGATGTTCTTAATTGTGGGATGTGACCCTTGACCCAGTGTGGTAAGGGAGAATTGGACCTTGGCTAGTATGGAAAGGCTACTTTGCTTGGATTTTGATAGGCACATTTTTTAGGGCATTTCAAATTCAAAATTGCATGTATGCTTTGTGAAGTGATAATTCCATGTGAATAAAAATCAATTACCATACTTTATATGCTTTGAAATTTAAAAGGTGAAATTCCTGATATAATAGTTTGTTGTTGCAATGTGTATTCCATGCATTGTATTTTTTTAGAATTGCATGTGTAGGGTATTTGGGTCTGGCTCTTATGAGAGAGGGTAGGTATATGGGTGAGGCAGTGTAACTGTTAGGATTGGGTGACTTGGTCATCGTTTTTGAGGCAACGTGAGTTGTCAGGACAGGCATGGCCTGAGGTAATTTTGATACATGGCTCTGTTGAGGGCGGTTAAGGAGGCCATGAGGTCGGGATTCTGTGGGGCATGGGTTGTGGTGAGGGGGAGTAAGGGTAGTTTTTATACACTTCCTTTTACTGCTTTCCTTATCTACGTAGAATATAAGGTTATATATATATATATGGGATGTCTGAACATTTATGGTATTCAGTGGGTTACTCCTTCACGACTCGATGGAGCGTCAGGCAGGAGAAGATAGAGAGTCGCAGGATCAGGTTCAGAATCCGGTGCAGGCTGAGTATGAGCCGCAAGTACGGGCTTAGGGACAAGATCAGGTTTAGGATCCAGTGTAGGCAGGGTAACAGCCGGGTTTGGCAGCATTCAGACCATGGCTTGACGAGAAGCTCTGAGCTGGCCTGGTACGTGTCATACAGGGGATTGACAGAGGTGCGTAGGGTATAAAGCCTTCTATGGAATATCAGACGCAGGAGTTCCAGTCGCATCACCGACCACTTTTTCAGGTTGAGGGTGGTCTGCATACGGCTGAGAACTGGATAGAGAGCATGTAGATGATCTTATAGCTGCTCGAGACGCCTCCCGGGCGGAGGGTCAAGCTGGTGACGTACATGCTAAGAGGACCGATGAAGCGTTGGTGGTATGTACAAGTACAGGCTCATAGGTACAAGGGACTCGCTTGGAAGGACTTCGAGGACAGGTTCTTTGAGTACTTCTATCCAGAGACACTGAGGGCAGAGAGAGATTGGGAGTTCTTGAGTCTTCAGCAGGAAGATATGTCTGTCATGGACTACGCAGCTACATTCAAAGAGTTATCTCGTTTTTCACCTGGTATGGTGAGCGATGGCGCCGCTAGGGTGAGACGTTTCGAGGATGGCTTACGACATGCCATTTGGGTACAGGTGAATATTTTCAGGCATGGTTCTTTCTTAGAGGTAGTGAACCAGACACTCATGGTATAGGGAAAACAAAGGGATAGACCCCATTTTGGCAGCGTGATAGCTTCCAGTGACCGCTCGGACAGCATGAAGCGAGGATAGGATGAGTCCTAGCAGGGTAGTCAGGCCAGGGATTCAGCTAGACCACTTTGTGGTAGTTCATCAGTGATTTTATTCCAGTGTGGACAGTCGGGACATGTTCGGACTCAGTGCGATAGGCCTCCTAAGGAGTGTTGGGCATGTGGACAGGTCGGGCATCTGGAGAGGTTTTGCAGACAGCCTTCTCAGATAGCCGGCAGGCAGGGACCAGAACAGACGGTGGCATCCGGAGTTGGTTCAGGTTCAGTACCAGGAGAGGGTAGCCGAGATCTAGCTACACACAGAGGATGTGACAAAGACAGCGGGACCCACCTGAGGGGTCAGTGGCTGGTGACTGGAGAAGCACCATAGGGAGGTCAGGCATCATGAAGCTGTGTTTCAGGCCAGCTGCACGCCGTGGAGCTTCCAGAGGCTGAGCAGGCTGGTGAGCCGATGACATTTAGAGTTACACCACGGGTGTGGCCGTGATCTTTTCCTTGTTATCTTTTGGCATGACCTATAGAGGAATGTCCGTTTTGAGTGCACGAGGTGCACAGGTTTGATGTGTATTGACTATATGTTGGTCAGTGGGATTGGCGCCATCACAGGTGCATGATATAATTTGTATATATGTATGTGGTGCCAAGGGCATCAGGGCATCGACGATGCAGATTACTTGAAGTTCCATGGGCATCAGGGCATCAAGGATTTTGGTTACTTGAGGTTCCATGGGCACCGGGGCATCGAAGATGCGGGTTACTTGAGGTACTAGGCACCAGGTTCGTTTTGAGCATCAATAGGATGCAGGACCTCATGGAGGCAGACACCATGCAGTGCGGGATACATTTGGGTGTAGGAAAACGACATGGTAGCTCCAATGTGGGGTAGGGGTGACGATGTATCACGGGAGGATCTTGAGTCCAGAACATAGGTTTGCGAACCTTTGCTCGTTCTGTGTTTTGTCGGGTTGAGACCGAGTTAGGTAATTCCTAAGGTGGGGAGCCCCTTGAGAAATTTATCCAGAACCTTGTGATCAGGGAAGTCCGAGTTGCTTTGATCAGGATGGTATGTTCAGTGCCATCCCCAGGTTTTGTTTGATAGCTCGGGGATGAGCTATGTTAATGTGGGGAGATTGTAAGAACCCGTGTTTTTTGGAACGGGTCAAAATCCTGAACCTGTTTGAATTTTTGACTTGTTTCTGAGGAAATTGGAGAATTTGGACGATTCTGGGTCAAAATTTTGAAATTGGGGAGGTAATGAAGGTGCGGACGGTTGGCTCACAGTTTACCAAACCGTGCGTACAAACCGTGCGAAGTCTCTGGGTGAGACAGAGGGCTCCGCACGGGCGGCGCACGGTTTTCCAAACCGTGCGGGTTGGTCGTGCGAAGTTCCTGGGTGAGGCAGTGGCAACCGCACGGTTGGCGCACAGTTTTCCAAACTGTACGGGTTAACCGTGCGGCCACTTAATGTTAGGGTTTTTAAGTTCCAGGCCACCCGGGATTTCCTATTTCTCTCTCATTTTTCCTCCCACTCGGAGCTTACGCCGGGAGAGCCGGCCGAACCTTCTTCTTACTCTCGGATCTTTTTCTGAACTCTGATCTGAACACCATTTGATGCCTTGTAACTCCCTCGGTAAGGCCTTGATTCCCCTTGATCCGTTTTTTCTGATTTCTTCTCTAGATCAAGTTATAATATTTTGATCGGTTTTGATTCTTTTGTAGATCTACTGTGTTTTAGACCTAATTGGAGGTTTCCATCAGAGGAGTAACATTGTACTAGTATGAGGTAGGTGGTGCATACCTTCTTTCGTGTTTTTGTAGACTTTTGGGGGTTATGGCCTTCGGGCGTGATGTCGAGTATCGAGTAAAACCCTATTTCATTGTTTTTAATTAATTATCTGCATTGTGGGATGCCTCTGGGTATTCACTGACCTATTTGTAATTGAGTGAGGCTGGGTTCAAGGCCATTGCTTGTTTGGGGAATTTCGGCCGGGGGTGTCGAAATGGGTATAAAGTGAACTGTTGTTTAAACTACTGAGTTTAATTTGATAAAACATGATATTAATTTGTTTAAGGCATTCAATCCCTTAGGTGCTGGTATGGGACAACACATGTGTAGTGCAATTTGACTGTGTAGTGATAGTCAGTTTAAAGTGATGATTTCGAGTATATATATGAAATGTGTGATATTTCCTGTGTTGAACTGTTTAGTTATGTTGGGCGTGGCCCAGATATTTTGTTGAGTGATGTTGATCACATGTTTGGGCTTTGTCCGGGTTACTTGTGTGGTTTGTACCATGGGATTGGGCGTCATGGATGTCGGTTTGAGGCAGTTGGACTGTCAGGTTGGGCTTGGCCCGGGTTACATGGATGACGAGGTCATCAGACTTGAGCGACATGGTCACAGGGACACGAGGTGTCAGATGTGTGGTGGCTTAGGTACTATTTTGGTGATTAGAGCTCACACGGAATGTTGAGTAGTGTGCACACATAGATACTCTATGATGAGGTGGTTTTGACCACTCGTGTGGGTAGTGGACCCCATATATGTGGTTTAGGTATTTTGGTTGGGGGTGATTTCCGTAGAAAGCCATGTGGAAGTTGAGGAGACTTCAGCTGATAGCATTGAGGCTATCGGGTTGGGGGCTGAGGCTCGTCGTGATTTGAGGGCAGGCATCGTTGTCCCTTTAGTTACTTATTTGAGGGTAGATATCACTGGCCCTCCAGATTCTTATTTGAGGATAGGTATCATTGTTCCTTCATTTTACTTCTTTGGCATGTCATTGGGACGTCGTTACTTGAGACACGAGGTGTCAGGAGGCACTTGGTGTCGGGTTAATATTTTCCTTGGGTGTGCCTTCGGGATGTCGGTACTTCAGACACAAGGTTTCAGGTGGCACATGGTGTCAGGTTACCTGACAGAGATTCCGGCGTTGGATGAAGCAGGTGACACTCCACTGTGGCTGTTGAGAACCAGTGGAGATTCTGTTTATTTGTGTCATGTACTATTTACTACTTGTCTTATAAATGCATGTCTTCTTAAACACATATATTAGGTGCGCACCATTGGGTGGTATCCTACTGAGATTTGTCTCACATCCTGCATAGGACCTTAGGGATGCATGCAGACCTCATTGATTTAAGTGCAGGAAAGAGGCCAGCTTCAGAAGCTATGCTGCGTTAGTTGTTGCATGGAGATTGTATGGACCTTGAGGTCTTGCCTAGCTAGAGTTTACTTTGTTTCACTTTCTTTCCTGTATTAGCATGCTTATCTGTTATGTAGCTACAGTTGGTTATCCATTGGTGCCCTTTTGTATATTGACTTGCTATGGATGCATGTTTGATTTGTTAGTTTTTACCATTGATATTCAGCATGTTTTCCTATTTACTTTCCACTGATGTTGTTTATATTGATTACTTCTACTGTTTATTGTTATTGAATGTGCTTGTGCTATGCGGGTCTGGTTTGAGTTTGCTGAGTCTTATTCCACTGCATCTTTACTGTTATACTTAGACCAGTACTGTTATTATTATCCTCCGAGAGGGTATATCCTCCCTACTATACCTAAAAGACCCTCGCTGCTAGTCGGCAGCCTTTGGCATTCAGGGAGGTGCACTTATGGTCATAACACCCGACCCGTTTGGGACTGTTCGGGTGGTTGTTTGGGTCCAGGTCTTTACAATTATGATTTACCAACATAATTTATCATGTATTTTGAGTTCTACTTTGTTCACTAAAAGGATTAACTGCATATATATAGAGAGAAAGATGAATGGTTTTCAACTCATTTCCAAATTCAGGATACTTGTGATCAATTTTCTTCTACTAAGGGGTGTCTGTTGGGTGATGAAGTTTCCTATCTTTATATCCTGTATCTACATGCCACTCTAATTGTCTTGTAGTCTCCTCACATCCATATAGACACATAAAAACTATAATTATTGGAAACTACCATAAAAGTTTTTAAGGACTTGATTCATCTTTCTTGTATCAAGTCGCACCACACTTTTGGAAAATTTTATGTGATTCATGGTCATTGTGAAAAAATATAAAGTCATTTATATTGTTATGTATTATTTAGTGATCATACCCATTGAATATAGAGTTTTTAACATCATATGTTTGGAATGGAAGCTCATTATCATCTAGTACCATATCATACAAGAGGGTTAGTATTTTAGTAGAGTTGATTTCACACTATTTATTCCCATATTTTTATAAATATTTTATATGGCTGAAAATGTTGTATATTTAGTACAACCCGCATAAAATATCACCATTCCACAGCTCTTTAACTTCCGAAACAACTTTATACAATCATGAAATTCATATTCAACTATCATTTTCATTTACTCAATATGATATTCAACATTTTTTACACCTTTAATCTTATTCTTGAAATGATATTTATCACAATTCACGCTTTTAATCATTTCAGATGATCCATAAATTGCAGTGTTATCCTATTAATTAGCTACATTTAGTTCTTACCTTTGTTTAGTCCAACATTTATAGCTTAGATCTATTCCATGATATATCAAGTGTTATTCCAACTCATGTGGACTAATTACTCTATAATAATGGCAATGTAAACACAAACAATGTATTTGATAAGGTTTATATGCATGATCTTTTACAAACATGATGATCTATTTAACCCCATCACCATACTCTTTTGTTATATGATTTGAATTTATCCATTTTCAATACATATCCATCCTTTTTTATTCATCAATAATCATATTTAAAAAATAAATAAATACATGAAAGATATGATCATAAAATATTAAAAGGATATTCTTTATATACACCCATATATACTCATCATATTTGATTTAAATTTTAATTGTGTCAACAACTTGTTATAACTTATAAATATCACGAATTATATGAATTTAAATTAATATAACATATATTTTTTATTAAAAGAATTCACATATCATAATAAATATTTTTTTTTGAAATTGATTCATCCAGAAAGACAATAATGTAAAATTTTAAAATGAATATCACCATCTCCAGTTAGTTCACTTCTTAAAATGTCATCAAGGTCATCATAAGTCACTAGAGGAAACTTTAAATAAGAAATACTTATAAAAAATTTACTTCGTTCAAGTATACATATTTATATATAATAAAATTATTTATGAAGATAAAAAATTACCATAAATCATCACTTTTTTGTGAACTTGTTGATTGATACACAATGTGATGATATAACAAAGCCTATGTTTTATAAAGAATTAATTCTTACCTCTTGGTGTTGATTTTTTTCCTAGGTGGATTAAGTAACTTCATCCAAAATGTGATGATATAATGTGATGGTTTTTTCATTGAATTTTAAGGATTTAAATATAATATAAAATAATATTAATATATATATACACACACTCATATAAACACATAGATATATAAATACTCAAATAAACAAACAAAAATATAAATACTTTTATACATATACATATACAAACAAATGAAACGCATAAACATATATACACACATAGATATATAAATACTCAATAAAACAAAAATATATATACAAACTTTTATACTTATATATATCAAGACAAATTAAACATACACACACACACACAAATATATATATAAGATAACATCATATCTCATGTCATGTTTCTATAAAAAAACATTAATCATACTATTTTATTATTCTTATTTCAAATATAGTTACTAGTTTTGAAAAAACCACAACCCAGTAAATAACCTTGATTCCATTATTATTTATAAGGCTTGCACATATTTATAAAATTATGAAAAATAGTTTATTATCTAAAAAATATCCAAGATATTAATTCTCCACTTAATCTATAAAAACCATTTTAATTCCACAAAGAATCCATTTAAATTTTCAATTAATATCAAATAACATTTTTTAAAATTATTTTTTAGGAAATCCCAATCTATAGACTATATTTATAAATACAAATAGGAATAACAACACAAAAATAAGAAAAATCAAGCCACATTAGTGAAAAAAATGGAAAGCACCATAAAAGAGATAATTCATCCAAAAAAATAGAGAATAATAATGCATAGAACTAATTATAGACAAAAACATAGGGTAAGAACTATTATTAATGAACATTGGAAGATAAACTCAAAAAAGTCATAAAAACCACATGAAATATCGACTGTGAATCGTTAAAAACAAGTTCAAAATATCATGTATTTGGTTGACGGGTTTGATTATTCCAAAATAATAAATTTCATTTGATTAAGACAAATATGGGAAGAAAAACTCAAAAAAACATTAAAAACACATGAAATATCAAGTGAGAATCCTTAAACACAAATTAAAAATTTCAAACCTATTGAGTGGATCCCTTATACTTTATTTATATTATTTTGACAATTATTAAAACCCATATTATTTATATTTTTTTTAATTAATAAAACCATCTCAATATTTTTATTATTTTTTATTCATTTATTCTTATTATTTTTTTTAATTATATATTTCTTTCAAAAATTATTTTTTTAATGTTTAACATTACCTTTATATGAGTTTTTAAAATTTGTTTTTACCTTTATGTAATTCTAGTTTTACCATTAATCTAGTATTAAAAATATTTATTTACTCTTACATATGTTATGCATTACCCTTACATATCATTTGTTAACTTCTATTTACCCTAATGTAAGTTATTCATTACCCTTATCTGAGATTTATAAATTCTTTTTTATCCTTATGTGAACTTTATAACTTGAAGTTTACCTTTACAGAACTACATAACTTTCTTTTAGTATTACGTTTGAATGTTTTTACCCTTACATAGCCAATTTAATTGTTAAATTAACCTTATAAAACTATTTTTTTATGTTTACTTAACATTTTTTAACTATATATAGTGCATATATACCACTATTCATTGTTTAAAAATTACATGTTACCTTTACGCATGCATAAAGAATAACCTATTATTGGATTGGATTATCCCCACATTTGAGTTGAAAGTTGGGTTTAGAAACCTAATTTTTTTTAAATGATCCCCATATTGATTAAAAGGACCCCACACTAGTATTATGAATATGTATCACACATTTCTACAAAATATAAAAGGAAAAATTCAATCATGTTGTACATGACATGAGTTAAAAGATATTTTCATCACCATGTAAACTTTCTCTCGTGTGAGTTTGAGTTATTCTATATATCCTAAATGGAAGCTCATCACTGCTACATGTTGATTGAACACACCAATTGATAGAGATCATATTTACCTCATCCATTTAATGAATAATCTCTATGTTTATGTTATTATGGAATTAAAACACTTCACTTTGAATATAACTAGAGGTTGGAGATGGTGACCAGTACCATGCGTCTTCATACATGATCTCTCACATCGACTCATTCTTATAATGAATCATCATGCCTAGAAGTTCATCATGACTCAATTCATGAGAAACAAGATTGAGAGGTTTTATAGGAGGAGAAGTCCCGAACCCAAAGTGGATTCCATGCATAATCTTATCTTGACTCAATGTATGCATCTCTTGTGGATATGAGCATTGAATAAGATAAAGATGATATTAATTAACATTTTTTATGAGAAGATATGATAATGAAGTGCTGGGAATATTCAATTGAAATATCAAGGTTATAGTACTCAATTTTTAAATGATATTTATATTTATATATGTTTCATTGTTATCAGGATATTTTTCTTGTGGTTTTTAGTTTTGGAAATTATTCTTAAATTTCGAAGAAGCTACTCGAAGTTATAGCAGCGAATTTCATGCAGACTGAAAGGATTACTTATCAGGTTATTAGTTATGAGTATTTTTAAAATAAATTTTCTATGTTTATAATTCAAATTCAAATATTTAAATTATCCATAGGGTCATGTTTCTATATTTAAGGGTCTCTTGGGAATGAATTTCAAGGAGTTGTTTTATAGATATTTAAACTATTTATATTTAAAAGAATAGATTATTCGAGGCTAATAATATTTTGGAGATATTATCAGATGAATTATTCAAAATATTTTGAATGAATTTATTATTAAAATGAAAAAGAAGAAAATGACGTTATTTTATTCATAGAAATTTTCATTGAAGCACCATCAGAAATTTTTTATTAAAATGTTATTATTATTCTGTTAAAGATTTATTTGAGGAATATTTAAATGGTCATGCTAAAATTTAGGATCAAATAAAGCAATATTCTTGACGTAGTTATTTCAAATTTGAAAAGGTGGATAAGGGGTCTGTAATGGATAGAATTATTTTAAATAAATATTTAAGTTAGTCGAAAAGGTAGATAAAAAAATGACATAACAAGCTATTAAACAATGATGACACTCTTGATGCTAATAAATTAATTGTGGTATTATTTTTCAAATATTTTTTGAAGAATAAAAAATACCACATTCTTAGAAAATGTAATGGTGATAGATTTGATTTATTGAATATGATCCACATCTGTTAGTTGTAGAGGAAACTATGAACTAAACATACTTCAACTTTCAATATCTCATATACTTTATTAAAGTTTCAACTGCTTATACACAATCTTTTTTGGAGTTTTATCTTCTCAAAATAAGCTATCAAGGTTATTTGTAAAAGAACTTAACTTATTGTAAAGCTTAAACTATCTAAAATAAATTTTTTAGCTCTGTGAATAAGGTGACCTTCTTAGTGGAAGTCACCAAGCATGGAGAGAGAGCATTGGTGGAGGGGACTAGGGGATTTCTATTAACCAAATAACTATAAATTGTAATTTAATTCTTTTTTCTTCATTAATTTTTGACCTCTTTAATCATTATTAAGATAGATATCTAGGATAACTATATTTCAATTTAATTATTTAAATTTATCAAGATTTATAAATGGAGACAAATCACCCCCCCCCCTATTAGAATCGTCATCATCATTGGCCAACAAATGGTATTAGAGAGAAGTGTCTCTTTTTATAAATCTTTAAAGATATACTACGATTTTTACCTGATACTAATATTTGGTATTAGATATTGGGTTCTTTTTGAGAATATTAAATATTTATTTTGGACTTTACAAGCCTAGGTTAAAGATCTAGTTGAATACTAATTTCGATGGATGATCTTTTATAAGGTATGTTGATGATCTATGCTTCTTATTTTAATGGTGATAATTTTGGTTACAGGAAATCTCACATGATTCTGTATTTAATGAATCTTGAATTGTTCATGTATTTGAATGTAATCAGACAATATAATATATGTGAAGCTTAACCCAAAAATTGGATTATTTCTCTAGTGGATTATTATAAACTCAAATAAAGGGCTATGAATGCTATTATTTCTAGATTAGGAACTAGTGAATTTAATTTAGTTTCTCAGTGAGATATAGCTTGTGAAATATTTTAAACCGTTTTATTTTCCTATGAAGGAATCAATAATGTTCGATAATTGATGTAAAACACTTCTAAAAATAAATTTGACACATTTAGGATTCATAAAGATTAAATAATCACTCAGATGAATGGGGATACTAAAAAAACAATGATGTTGCTACCTTGGGAACTCTATAACGACCCAAACTATTATAAATAAAATTCCCCTTGCAATTTTATTAAATGTATTATTATGTAATATGGATATATAAAACACATACATTTATTTGGTTTTATTATATCCTATTGAATTTAAGAGACCATTAATCATATTTACCATTGATAATATAGTTACTTAATATAGATCATATGATTAGTATAAATATAGGGCTTTAGAAAATCCAATTGACACAGACAAAGGAAATGATGGCCTAAACAAGTAGGATCGTACCCTATGAAGCCCATTTATTGGATATTTTGAGGAAGATAGAATCACCAGGCTTTACCTTTTACTAATACCAAGCTAAGATCTAATAACTTAAGTATTAACATAAGTGTTTATGGGAGAAGTTCAAGATCATCGAGATCATAACCAAACCATGTACGTCGAACCATCCAATAAAATTCTCACAGTCGCACACCTTACCCTTAGGTTGTTTACTAGTTTGTTAAAGTGATATGTATTAAGATCATATCAAAATAAGTATGTACATTATTTTTTATATAATAATTAATATATTTTCATCCTATTAATATTAATTTATAAATTATTTTTATTTTGATACAATTAAACAAAAATTGTAATATTCAAATTCAATTAAGTAATTTATTTTTATTTATTAATGAATTTTTTAAATAAATAATATTTTGATAAAAAATTCTTATTAAATAATTTTTATCAAATATAAATGATCATATAATTTTTATGAAGTCAAATGTAATTTTAATAAAGGTTTAAAAAACTGTTATTATCAAAAAAACCCAACATCTATCAATAAATTTCAATTATATTTTAAAAGAAAAAATTCATATAATTTGAACATCATTTTGATAAAATGAATATTATTTTTGGAATCATAATGTCGAAATTATCCAATGGTGAATATTTCATAATTTTTTAAGATAGTCGAATTTTTAGGTAAAAATTAAATACTGTATAAATATACAAGGTATATTATGACATCATAATAACCCAAAAGTAATGTAATAAATAATTTCAAGAGTATATACAACCAAATATATGTTTTAACTTTAAAATAATGTGATTTTATATTTATTTTATTAATTTTATAAATCCTTTAATAATCCTCTAAAACCATTAATATATTTTAAGGTTTTAAAATCATTTCTTTAAGAGTATAAATCACCTCCACATAATGAAGGGTATTATTTTATTAATTTAGGTCATTGAACTTAAAAAATAATAATAAACTCCCATTTGGAATAATCCATGCTAAAAAATCATGGTAAGTTTTTTGGTTTTGTTTATTTTATTATATAGAGTCAAAAATCTAAGTTTGAGAAATATTAAAGAATTCCCCAATCATTTTTTATATAAACACACCAAATCTCCCATGTTTCTTCACTAAAAATACTTGTATCAATTCATCACTATGTCTTAACCTCTCAATATTCCTCCATATGTTCCCCCAATATCTCAATAATCTCCTCCCAACCATTTAAAAATAAACTCTTAAAGTAAGTAGCCTTCTTCTCCTCCTTTCAAATCAAGAACCTTCTTTGAGATTATCCTTTTTAATTTCAATTTGTTATATTGTTTTTAATTTATAAAAATTCCCTTACTTTCCAATTGATTATATTTGAATGAGATACTATTCATCGTCTCTCATTTTTACCCTTACCAAAGACGTTACTATGCCAAAATTTTGTAAGGGATCTTCCACTCTTATTTTTATTCGAGGACCACTTTTATGTTATGAATATTAAATTCACTTTGTTAATGTTTGGGGATTTTTTTATACATCCATATTACTTATATTTCCATGTACATATGATGTGATACCCTTTTTATTCTCATTAATCCCTGCCTTGACCTTTAGGTACAACTATTACCATGTCGAAATTTAGAGAGTGATCATCACCTTATCTTCTTTATTTAACTTTGTTTATTATCTTATTATTTCTATTTCTAATTCCTAATGTTTGGATATGTATTTACATGTACCCATTACTTACAATTTTCTCCAAATGATGAGATTCCCCTTTCTATCTCATCAACCCATTTTATGAATTTTTTATTGATGTTGTCATGTTGCCAAAATTTCATTGCATCTTTCCATGCCAAAACAATTGTGTAGTGAATACGATACTCATTTACTATTAAGGGTGTTCACATTTATACAATTATACTTATTTTGATTGGTATTTACATGTATTTATTTCACACTCCTTGAATTTTAAATTAAATATAATGATGAATGAATCCATTTGTATGATCTATGTGGCACACTTATGAATAATAAGGAAAAGAACGTGATAGATACACTTAAAATTATGTAGTGCTAAAATGAATTGGGAAATGTTTAGTCTCATGTGATTTCAGGTTGGGATAGTGAGTGAACCTGATTAATTAATGGTACTTTTTCCATCATGATTTATTGGTAGTTATACTTGACCTATTTTTATGATGCATTGTTTTATGATGTTTCCAAATTTCTATGTTTCCTTTATATTATCATGATATATTATGCCTCATTATTCATGTCCATGATACACAACCCCTTTATGTCCCATTGATATGACTATTTTATAACATGTTTTATTCTCTTTATTTTATTCTATGTTTATTCACTTACTATCCTTTATAGATTACCCCTTTCTTATGTATGTCCCCAGGTTATCCCTTGCAGTTTTAAGTTCGATGGAATATTATGAACATTTAAAGGTGGTTTTCAATAAATTTGGTGTATTCCTTGTTTTAAGTTGTTATGTAATGTACCTAATTACCAAACACACTATAATTATCAATATTTCATGTCTTATTAAGTGTAATATTATTTAATAAATCAGGAATTACTGTTTAATAAAGAGTAGGGTTATTATAAACTACGATTCCAGAATAAGACCAGGAATTAAAGGTACTCAGAGTTTTACCATATAATTGAAATGGAATCTCTTATACTGTTAGACAATACACACTGGTTAAAGATTTAAAAATGAATTAATTTATCAAATCATTATGTTAGGTCCTAGTATATGGAAATATTGAATAGATGATGGTGAATAGTCTTTCTAAAAGCTAATCAGTTAATTATTATTATCAAAGTAATAATAGTGTTAAATATGTATATTAAAAGAAACAAATAACACATAATGTTTTTATACTATTTTGGATCACCAAGATCCTAATCTACTCTTCAATCTTCTATGATCGGTGAGGAGATCGGTATTTACTAGTTCCTCACTTTAGTTAAGGATTTATTACATGATTGCATACAAATGTATCTTTTTCCTACTCGGTGGTATAACCACTGAATTTTGAAGGAATCAAAACCAACCTAACTTTTATCTGGGAGTCACAGCCCTACCTTCTTTTTAGATTAGAGGAATAAACCATATGATCAATTTTTTATGGGGAACTTTTAAACCAACTCTAGAGTAAAAACAAAGGATAATAAGGAATAAAACAAATAAAAACAAAAAGAATTTAAACAGTAGTGGAGAATGTGATATAGAAATTTGATTCATCTCATGTTCTATGGACACATTAATAGTGGATTATGAAAATGATGAAGTCATTTATGACCACAGTAATTAAATAGTATTACTTTGAAAAAACTCATATGAAAGTTATATTATTCTATAACCATAATTTTTCTTAATCATCATTGTTACCCTAGAGTGAATAATCATTGTCAAGAACATTTTATTTTAGTCTTTTTAATTCACATTGTAATAGATTTTTGTTTCATTAACTCCAAAGATATTGTATATTATTATCGATTAATCACATTTAGACATTTTGGGAAAATAATAATCATTGAAATATTATCGTTACATGTAATTTGGAAGATAACACTCATCATTAGAGAGTTCCCTCTCATTATTTTATTCCTATATTGAATAACATTATATATATTCTACTAAAATCATTAGTACAAAAAATAAAGTATATTCCTTATTTATAAAACTCTTAAAAATATATAAACAAACTTCTTATTAATTAAATTATCATAAACTCATAAAAATGTTATCATATTGAAAAAAAATTCATGTGTGGATACGCTCAAAATATATTCTAAAAAACACTTAATTATATTTTAACAAAATATAATCAATATATTTAATTAAAATTAATTGAACAAAATAAATAAGAATTATAAATTTTAGAAAAATTATTTTACAACTAACGTTGGATAAAATATACATGGATTTAGCAAGGTGTTGGTATCGCTGCAAGCTACCATTGAAAAATATCTATAGATTGGTATGATATACCATTCACTAATCTACCATTTAGTATGATCTACCATTTGGGTGATTAGCTATCACATTTGAAGAGAGAAACCATTTCATAAGAGAATATACCATTGAAGGTATTGAAAAATTACCATCGATCATAGATAGTGCCAATGCTACTTTTAGAAGAACATTGTTGGGTAGATCCATCAATGAAGGGTAATGCTACTGTCTTGGTCAATGAATGGTGTAGTGTTGTTTTGAACTACACTACCAATGAAGATAGGGGAGCATAAATTTATTAGTTTCATGAATGTAATGGACCGGGTTTTGGGGTCCATTAAATAGTGAAAAATCTGATGTTGAGGTGTTCTGGGTGGTCTGGAAGGCCATCCCACCATCTCAATGACTCCTAGCGGTAGCCATGGCCTACCGGTAGCCCTCGGCTACCGGTAGCTCTCAGCTACCCTCGCGTTTTTTTCCAGTAGCGCCTCCTTTTTGTGCAAAACCCTATTTCAACCCCTCTAAGCTTGTTTTAAAGCCCAGTAACACCCATAAATGGAATCTAATTAGATTAAATGATTGTGAGGTGTGCGTTGGTTTAAACCTTGGGGACCCATTAATGACGTGTGTGGTGTCTCAACCGCGTGGTCAACCCACGACCCCGCTCCTTACACGGTTTTGAGTCTTTTTTTCTCCATATCTTAATGGCCCAGGGCATGTTGTATCTCACCCTTTATAACCTAAGGGTTCTCCCTAGGATTATTTTCTCGACCACCCTGTGCTAGGAGTACCCTTCATTCAGACGAGCCGCATTGCTATCTGTGGAGTTCCACGCCCAGGCTTGGCGTCGATCATTGATCAACAGGTAGGGTTTCACCTTCGACTCTCCTTTCTATGCATCTTGCAGGGTGGGCGTGCTTTTGATTCTATAGAATTGGATGGACTGAACCTTAATGAAGATAATAAACAGATTCTAAAGAATGAAGGGGGAGGGGTGTGATCGATGATGCTGCTTTGCCTTATGATCTTCCATGATTAATGATTTCTGAATTGTGTGGGCTTACTCCTACTGAAAATCATGGCAGTTGGTGGTCTTTCTCTGTGAACTAACAAAACCTTGCCTCTGGTGATGTTTAAATGGATTGTATCGTGGTTGTGAACCCTCGCTATGAAAAGTAAACTGGTTAATTACTTATATTCGTCTAAACAAATCTAAATCCCCAGGATCAATTCCTTTCTGTGATAACCTCGGTTTAAGTCCAGTGGAATTTAAATAATGGAGTGTGTTAAATATTTTAAATCTCCAAATACCAGCATGGGCTTGCTTTTTGTTGATGGTAGTGGGTTGTTCTTTTCTTTTCATTCACGGGCAGATTGCTGGGTGATGTCGGTGGGGATGGGATCCCCTATTATTATACTCTCGGTGGTTGTGAAATTGAGGATGGGATCCTCTATTATATCATGAATTGGGGTGGGATCCTCTATTGTTGAGAAACCTTTTGGCTCCTGTATATTGGACATGGGGCTGTAACTTGGGTTTTTCTTTAGTTGTTGTGGATTTACAAGAGAACCGGGTGTGAATTCTTAAATTGACGTTTGGTTGGATCTTTTTCCCTTGGTTTGTGCTTATGGTGTTAGTTGCCCATTAGTTTCAGAAACTTATTTTAAACATTATTACCGAACATGTAAACAAGGATGGGACAAATGGGTGTTGGTTTGGTGTGGGTTGTGACTTGGACATGGTGTTGTTTGTATTCTTTAGGATGGCTGAAGAAAAACCTAAACTGGGTGAGTGCTTGATACCTATACATATACTTGTAGTTTTGTTTTTCTTATTCACGCCCTACCCAAGTTGATCACTTAGTGCCGAACACCCCCATTTCCTGGGGGAGGGTATTTTTTCCAACACTTCTATTAGTGGATGGTTATTAGCTCCTGTCTTCTCCCTTTCCTGGATAGCCCAAGTATCTTCGGGTAGGCTGTGATGGCCTGAAGTCCATTATTATCCCAAGAATCTTTAGGCAGGGTTGTGTGGTGGTTAGCCCAGGTGTGTGTGGGCAGGTGGTTTCCCAAGTATCTTCGGGATAAAGCCCAGGTGTCTTCGGGCGTGGCAGTGATTGTTCTGGCCTAGGTGTTTGTAGGCGTGGTTACGTGTGACAGTTGTGGCCCAGGTGTGTGCGGGCGGGGTTTGGCAGTGGGATTGCGGTGAGGTTGTGGCCCAGGTGTGTACGGTGGGGTATGGTAGTGGGACTGCGATGAGAATGGCAGGATTGGTTCGATGCATTGGATGCCTTCAATAACCAGTGGGAAAGTGGCGCGGGGTACCCAAACATCGATGTTCTTTTACTATACATTACTTGGATTGCGTTATTTGGTTAGTGTTCCATAGTGAGGCTTGGGTGGATATTTTAACTTGTTAGGTGTTTGGTTTACTCTTTTTCTCATGGGAATCTAGTACGTTCCCCCACTTGTGCACGAGAATCTTTGGTTTTCCCTACTGGGTATACTTGTATGCTCACCCTACGTATATAAAACTGCTTTCAGGTTTCCAGGAGGACTTCGGGGATCACGCAGGACCATACTAGCTCAGACCTTTGGGGCAGTTGCAGTTGCTATCTTTATTTCTTTGGTACTTTACCCTTGTAGTCACTTTGTACTTTGTGTTTTTTACTTTTGAAACATGCATATGGGAATGGTTGCTTTGGATTTTCTTGCACTTCTAGTTTTGGTGTTGTGAGACTTACTATCTTATCTCCCGATCCTATTAAAAGAAAAACGGTAATGCCTTCCATTTAGTGAGTGATTATATACCCTTGGAACTAGTTGCCACTCTGGGACCTATTGAAGGCGGGTTTTGGGGGTCATTATCTCTCCTTCAACTTGAAGAAGGAAGGGCCTAGAAATCTGCTGACCCTTCCCTTTTTTTGGTGAAGATGGGTCGTGACAGAATGGTATCAGAGCCAGGTTTGAGGGATAGGATGGAGTTTGAAGTTAGGAATAGTGAGGATTGCATGGGATGGTAGGGAGATAGTGTTGGGTGAACTTGGTGTGTGAATTAGGCAAGGGAAGACCGGCTAGGACACGGGATTTTAGGGCCCCCCGTGATCCGATGCAAGGACTATGGACCTACCAAATGACCAAGTGAGGCCACGCTAATCGCAGGGTAGAGACCCTAGGAAAGGTACATGCATCTTAATGACTTGTGTTCTCATGTTTCTGGGGTGTTTTTGGGAATTGGAAATATATGAGAAGTTTAAGAAGTTTTAAAAACAAATATTCTGCACTACTTGGTCTTAGGCATTCCTTGTTTACTTTGCAGCTATGGCGTCTGGGAGGCGACCATGTTTGGTGCGGGCGATCGAGGCCCCGAAGACTACCTTGGCTGATCGGCAGAGAGCTGATCTGGAGGAGGAGGACGACCAGTGGTAGAATACACTTCAGTCCTTCTAGCGACAGAACCTCAAGAAGTATGAGGGCAGCACCTCTGACATGAAGATGGAGGGCTGGCTAGAAGAGCTGGTGATAGCCTTCGGCCTGATTTAGGCCCTGACCGAGTAATGGGTTCCTCTGACCGTCATCCAGATGTGGGGAGCGGCACGTCAGTGGTGGACGCTTTACCTGGGGGAGAGGAGATAGATTGAGGTGGCATGGGCTGATTTCGAGATGGAGTTCCGGGCGGAATTCCTCTCTTCTACGATGAAGGCGGAAAAGAGGCAGGAGCTACTCTCCCTCTAGCAAGGGAGTATGTCGGTAAGGGATCTAGGAATCAAGTTCAAGGACCTCCTATGATTTTCTCTGGACCTCCTTCCAGATGAGGAGTCTCGGGTAAGACGTTTAGAGGAGGCGCTCCGACCCTCCCTCCAGTATGTCGTTACCCCCTTCACCCTACCGACGTAATTAGAGGTCCAGAAGAAGACCAAAGTGGTAGAGAGGAAGTATGCTCTAGGAGGTGTGACATGAGAGGGGATCCAGCAGAGATCATCGAAGGGGAAGGCTGTCAGCACCAGGCCACCAGCATCAGGACCCTCTCGGTTCCAACTAGCAGGAAGCAGGCCACAATAGTTTCAGTTTCGGTCCCCTGGTCCTCGCCCTTTTCCTTCGAGCCCAGGATCGTGGTGCTTCATCTGTGGGAGCCATGGACATCTATGGAGTTAGTGCCCGGACCAAGTACAGTACGGTGGTGGTGGATAGCCCCAGCACTCACCCCAGCAGCAGCTTCCAGCTAGGCCATTCCAACAGCAGTAGCAGGGGCAGCGAGCTCCCGCTCCTCCAAGGGCAGACGTTGCAGGAGGAGGCCGACCTCAGGGTTCTCCTCAGGTACCTCGATCGGTATGTGGTCAGGGAGGTGGCCAACAGCCGAGAGGCAGAGGAGCTGGGCGTGGATAGTTTCACGCTGCGGAGGCAGCAGTTCCGGCAAGGCCGAAGGTCGTTCGAGGTACGATCAGTTTGTTTAGCACTCTTGCTTATTCCTTGTTCGATACTGGAGCTTCGCACTCCTTTGTTGTACCTAGTCTAGCATGTGCCTTGGGTATAGATGCTGAGAGACTTCCAGTGCCCCTGTTGATGATCACACAATTCGGAGGTCATACCGACTTGTTATATGTTTGTCGAGGATGCAGACTGATGATACAGATACATCAGTCGGTCAGAGATCTACTAATGCTACAGATACAGCCATACGATGTCATCCTAGGAATCGACTGGTTGTTCTCTATGTGTGCAGTCATCGACTGTTTCTAAGGAAGGGTTGTGTTCTCATACTTGGGTGGTCGGCGTGTTACCTTCACCGGCGAGCGGAGCAGTCAGAAGGGCAGCAGGCGAGAGGAACCCCTCCTCTCTTTGTTAGCTGAGGTGTCAGTAGAGTTAGTAGATGCTGAAATGGTGGAGGTTTTAGAGATCGTCTGTGAGTTCATGGACGTCTTTCCTGAGAAGGTGACGACTATACCCCTTCAACGGGATATCGAGTTTGGGATAGACTTGCATCCTGGTGCTCGTCCGATTTCGATGGCTTCCTACCGGATGGCACCTTCGGAGCTACAGGAGTTGCGGATTCAGATTGATGATCTAATGAAGAGGGGTTATGTTGGACCAAGTGCATCACCGTGGGGTGCTCCAGTATTGTTTGAAAAGAAGGAAGATGGTGGTCTCAGGTTGTGCATAGACTACAGGAGGCTTAATCAGGTAACAATCAGGAATCGCTACCCTCTTCTGAGGATAGACGATCTTTTCGACCCGCTGAAAGGGGCAGGGTGGTTCTCAAAGATCGACATGTGGTCTGGGTACCACCAGTTGAGGGTAAAGGAGTGTGACATCTCAAAGATGGCCTTTAGGTGCAGATATAGGCACTTCGATTTCGTGATCATGCACTTCGGTGTTACAAACGCCCCGGCTGTGTTCATGGGGCTTATGAACTTCATCTTCTGGGAGTACCTGGATCGGTTTGTAGTTGTGTTCATCGATGATATCTTGATCTATTCAAGATCAGAGGAGGATCACGCGGAGCACCTGAGGATGGTTTTCTAGGCCTCTGACAGCACCAGCTCTATGGGAAGTTGTCGAAATGAAAGTTCTGGACGTGAGAAGTGCACTTCCATGGGCATGTAGTGTCCGAGAAAGGGGTAGCGGTGGACCCATCAAAGGTTGAGGCGGTTGTTTATTGGGAAGAACCCAAGAGCATGGCAGAGGTTCGTAGTTTCATCGGGTTGACAGGTTACTACCGGAGGTTCTTACACAACTTCTCTCAAGTTGCGGCACCTTTGACAGCCTTGACCAAGAAGGACCAGGTTTTCATGTGGAGTGAGCAGTGTGAGGCAGCCTTCATCTATCTAAAGGAGAAGTTGTTTAGTGCCCCAATGATGAGATTACCAGAATAAGGGGCAGTGTATGAGGTGTTCTATGATGCTTCAGGGCAAGGCCTTGGATGTGTGTTGATGCGGTAGCAATGAGTAATCTTTTATGGGTCTTGGCATCTACACCCTAATGAGCATAATTATGCCACCCACGACCTGTAGCTTGCAGCGGTCATTTTTGCGCTACAGTTATGGCATCACTACCTCATCAGGGAACACTATGTGGTCTTCACAGATCAAAAAGGTTTGAGGTATATCTTATCCCAGCGGGACCTAAACTTGTGGTAGCATAGGTGGATGGAGTTCCTCCAGGATTACGACTTTTAGATTTCCTACACTTCAGGAAAGGGAAATGTAGTGGCTGATGCCTTGAGCAGGAGGTCGCATAAGGATGTGGTCCGAGAGTCAGCAAACGCCCGAAAGGCGATGGAGGAGTTGGCTGCCTTGCACCTAGATGTGAGGATGGATAGCGGTAGTGGTTTCCTGTATCAGATGACAGTGTAGTCGTCTTTGTTTTAGCAAGTGGAGTAGTCTGACTGGGGAGACCCAGAGTACGAAGTGATGCATGACCGAGTTGACCAGAGTAATGCTCCGAAAGGATGGACGGAGGATGGCCAAAACTGGATGCTTTTCTAGGGAAAGCTGTTTGTTCCAGAAGCAGTGTGCGGCAAGGTTCTCAGTGATTTCCACAACTCACCCCTAGCGGTACACACAAAAGTTTCCAAGATGTACGAGGGCCTGAGGAGACAGTTCTGGTGGCCCGGAGTAAAGCGAGTAGTGGCAGAGTTTGTGGCCAGGTGCCTAGTGTGTCAGTAGGTGAAGGTTGAACACCGTGTTCCAGGTGGCCTACTGCAGTCTCTGGATATCCCCGAGTGGAAATGGGAGGACATCTCGATAGATTTTGTCATGGGACCACCCAAGCTTCAAGGGGGATACGATGCCATCTGGGTAGTAGTGGACCGGTTGACGAAGTCAGCCCACTTCCTTGCGATTAAGGAGTCAAGTGCAGTGGACTCTCTAGCAAGGAAGTATGTGGACAAGGTAGTGCGGTTGCATGGAGTCCTGGGTTCCATAGTCTTGGACATGGATGCACGTTTTACCTCACGAGTCTATAGGGGTTTGCAGCATGATTTTGGCACCCAGCTACGCCTTAGAACTGCTTTCTAACCCCAGATAGATGGGCAGACAGAGCGCACCATCTAGACGTTGGAGGATATGTTGCGGGCATGTATTCTAGACTTTGGGGGATCATGGGTGAGACACTTGACTCTGGTAGAGTTTGCCTACAATAATATTCATCACTCTACCATTGGCATGGCTCCATTTGAACCCCTATATGGAAGGTCGTGTCGCTCACCAGTGTGTTGGACTGAGGTTAGGGAAGCAGGTGTCCTTGGCCCGGAGGTGGTACAGAGCACGACAGAGAAGGTTCAGCTTATATGAGAGAGGATGAAGGCGGCCCAGGACTGACAGAAGTCGTATGCTGATGCCAGGAGGAGGCCCTTGGAGTTTGAGGTTGGAGACCACATGTTCTTGAAGGTCTCCCCTCGGCGTGGACAACAGAGGTTCAGAAAGGGGAGTAAGCTTTCTCCCAGGTTCATCGGACCCTTCGAAGTGTTGTGATGGGTCGGCGAAGTGGATTATCAGCTAGAGTCACCACCGCCACTACTAAGGATAGATGACGTCTTCTATGTGTCCCAGCTTCGTCGATATCTACACGACGACTCCCACGTCATCGATTGGGGAGAGTTATATGTTGAAGATGATGTGACCTTCATAGAACAACCAATTAGAATCGAGGATCGTAAGGAGAAAGTGCTTAATGGACAAACCATCCCCTTGGTTCGTGTGTTGTGGAGGAATGGTGGGCTCGAAGAGAACACATGGGAGTGGGAAGCCCAGTTACACGTTCAGTACCCAGAGTTATTTTGACTGTATGTTTTGTTCTGATCTTTGTGGTGTTGTACTTTATGCCTTAATATATATGGGATGCTTGTTCTTTATTCCATGTTCTTTGTGTGTGTGCACGAATGTGTATGATGGGAAAACCTGACTACTAATCAGGACGCGTTAATGTGGATTCGATTAAACCCGTGTGGGCGAGTCAGTGTCGCCCAAAGAGGATAATATCCTGGCGTGTAGGAGGGGACTCCCTAACTCATGTGTTGGACAGTGTAAATCCTTATGGCTTTTGGGGCGAGTGTTTCTGGATGTAGGGGGTTTTCTGTTCCAGCTTTCGAATGGAGGGGTTTTCCCTTGAGAAGTGTCTTTATAGGGTGGTTGTTCGGATCCCACTCTTCTCCTTTTTGGTTTGGTCTTATATTCTTGAGGGCGAGAATAGATTGAGAAGTATCTGATGTAATGGCCCTGGTTTTGGGGTCCATTACTTAGTAAAAATCTGATGTTGAGGTGTTCTAGGTGGTCTGGAAGGCCATCCCACCTTCTCAATGACTCATAGAAATAGCCACGGCCTACCAGTAGCTTCGGGTAACCAGTAGCGCGTAGCTACCGGTATCTCCCAGCTACCCTCGTGTTTTGTTTTCAGTAGCGCCTCCTTTTTGCACAAAACCCTATTTTGAACCCTATAAGCTTGTTTTAAAGCCCAGTAACGCCCATCATTGGCATATAATTAGATTAAATGATTGTGAGGTGTGCATCGGTTTAAACCATAGGGACCCATTAATGACGTGTGGGGTGTCTCAACCGCGTTTTCAACCCACGACCCCGTGCCTTACGCGGTTTCAAGTCTTTTTTTCTCCATATCTTAATAGCCCGGGGCGTGCTGTATCTCACCCTTTATAACCTAAGGGTTCTCCTTAGGTTTCTTTTATTGATCACCCTGTGCTAGGAGTACCCTTCATTTAGAAGAGCCGCATCGCTATCCGTGGAGTTCCACGCCCAGGCTTGGCGTCGATCGTTGATCAACAGGTAGGGTTTCACCTTCGACTCTCCTTTCTGTGCATCTTGCAGGGTGGGCATGCTTTTGATTCTATAGAATTGGATGGACCAAACCTTAATGAAGATAATAAACGGATTCTAAAGAATGAAGGGGGAGGGGTGTGATCGATGATACTGCTTTGCCTTATGATCTTCTATGATTAATGATTTATGAATTGTGCGGGCTTACGCCTACTGAAAATCATGGTCGTTGGTGGTATTTCTCTGTGTACTAACAAACCCTTGCCTCTGGTGATGTTTAAATGAATTTTATTTTGGTTGTGAACCCTATCTGTGAAAAGTAAACTGATTAATTACTTATATTCGGCTAAACAAATTGAAAGCACCAGGATCAATTCCTTTCTGTGATAACCCCGGTTTAAGACCAGTGGAATTGAAATCATGGAGTGTGTTAAATCTTTTAAATATGAAAATACCTGCATGGGC
The DNA here is from genome assembly GCA_963277665.1 of Viscum album. Lineage (NCBI taxonomy): Eukaryota > Viridiplantae > Streptophyta > Magnoliopsida > Santalales > Viscaceae > Viscum > Viscum album. Next base: position 927,982,546 of record OY728129.1, on the reverse strand, counting down.
TTGCTTTGTGTGGATGGTAGTGGGTTATTCTTTTCTTTTCCTTCACGGGCCGATTACTGGGTGATGTGGTTGGGGATGGGATCCCCTGTTATTATACTCTCGGTGGTTGTGAAATTGAGGATGGGATCCTCTGTTATATCTTGATTTGGGGTGGGATCCTCTGCTATTGAGAAACCTTTTGGCTCCTGGATATTGGACATGGGGCTGTAACTTGGGGTTTTCTTTGGTTGTTGTGACTTTATAATAGAACTGGGTGTGAATGCTTAAATTGACGTTTCGCTGGATCGTTTTCCCTTGGTTTGTGCTTATGGTGTTAGTTGCCCAGTAGTTGCAGAAACTTATATTAAACATTATTACCGAACATGTAAACAAGGATGGGACAAATGGGTGTTGGTTTGGTGTGGGTTGTGACTTGGACATGGTGTTGTTTGCGTTCTTTAGGCTGGCTAAAGAAAAACCTAAACTGGGTGATTTCTTACAACCTATACATATACTTGTAGTTTTGTGTTTCTTATTCGCGCCCCACCCAAGTTGAGCACTTAGTGCCGAACACCCCCATTTCATGGGGGAGGGTGTTTTTCCCAACACTTCTATTATTGGATGGTTATTATCTCATTTCTACTCCATTTCCTGGATAGCCCAAGTAACTTTGGGTAGGCTGTGATTTCCTGAATTCCATTATTAGCCCAAGAATATTCGGGCAGGGTTGTGTGGTGGTTAGCCCAAGTGTGTGTGGGAAGGTGGTTTCCCAAGTATATTCGGGAAGAGGTCGAGGTGTCTTCCAGCGTGGCGGCGGTTGTTGTGGCCTAGGTGTTTGCAGGCATGGTTATGTGTGAGAGTTGTAGCCTAGGTGTGTGCGGGCGGGGTTTGGCAGTGGGACTACGATGAGGTTGTGGCCCAGGTGTGTGCAGGCGGGGTATGGCAGTGGGACTGTGGTGAGAATGGAGGGATTGGTTCGATGCGTAGGATGTCTTCAATAACCAATGGGAAAGTGGCGCGGGGTACCCAAACATAAATGTGCTTTTACTATACATTACTTAGCTTGCGTTATTTGTGGAGTGTGCCTTGGTGAGGCTTGGGTGGATAGTTTACCTTGTTAGGTGTTTGGTTAACTCTTTTTCTCACAGGACTCTAGTACGTTCCCCCACTTGTGCACGAGAGTCTTTGGTTTTCCCTACTGAGTATACTTGTATGCTCACCCTACGTATATAAAATTGTTTTCAAGTTTCCAGGAGGACTTTGGGGATCGCACGGAACCATACTAGCTCGAACCTTTGGGGCAGTTGCAGTTGTTGTCTTTCTTTCTTTGGTAATTTACCCTTGTAGTAACTTTGTACTTTGTGGTTTTTACTTTTGGAACATGCATATGGGAATGGTTTCTTTGGCTTTTCTTGCACTTCTTGTTTTGGTGTTGTGAGACATACTATCTTATCTCCTGATCCTATTAAAAGAAAAAGGGTAATGCCTTCTATTTAGTGAGTGATTCTATACCCTTGGCGCTGGTTACCACTCGGTGACCTATTGAAAGCAGGTTTCAAGGTTCATTATCTCTCCTTCAACTTGAAGAAGGAAGGGCCTAGAAATCTACTGACCCTTCCCTCCTTTTGATGAAGGTGGGTCGTGACAATGAAATAAGTGCTTCTATTTCTTATAAATTGTTCTACCATAGGTGTAACTATAAAGAGAAGCTATATTTTATGGATAAATGAAATGTTGTTGGATGAATATAGTTAGGAGGATCTTCCATAGATAAAAATGGTCTATCAATACAAGAAGGGCCGGTGGTTCATCTATCCCACATATTCTACTATTTTTCAAATGGACTACAGATACAGAACAGAGGAAAGTACATCTGTTGGAGGGTTCTACCATTGATCTATTGATACTTCTATTGGATAAGGAGATATTGTTGATACATGATTAAAAAAATGAATGGCCTCTATAATTGTATGTTTATTCGTCTAAATAAACATCCATAGAAATATTCACATGTAAGAAAATGTAGTTGCATGCATGAACTACATTCTTCTATGGAAACATTGGTTCGATCAGAGGAGGACTTTCCATTAAGAATGATGAGCTAGAACATCATTGAGAGAAGGGAGAAAGATGATGACACTGCTTGTAAAAAACTTGCGAGGTGTGGGAGATCAGACAGTTGATAGTGGTTTGATTAGGCGGTATAAGTAATATCCATATTTTTAATTATGGAGGCACAATATCACATGTATTATTATTTGGTATTATAATAGCACATGGTTGAGCTAGCAATATATCAATAATATCCTCCTCCTACTACTTTGACTGGGATATGGGGGATCAGTACTCATTACACTATACACTATTCCATATGGGCTTACACTAACCCATTTTGGCCCACCATCATCCTGGCCCAAACTATAAACCCTCACATGGGTGCGCTCCTATGGGCCTAAAACACGGTCCTTCCCACTAACGTGGATGTTTTCATGGTTAGTCCGTAGTCTACTCTCCCACAGGGTTGACCTTTGGGTCTCCCAATGTGGTTGAAGGGCTTAGCCCTTGGGATACCCATGGTTGGTCCATATTTTTTTCTAAAGTCCACTTTAAAAATTAAACACTTATACAAACATAAAAAAAATTATTTCATTTAATTCCTTAATTCTATAAGTATAAATCTAAATAATATTTAAGATCATTTTTTAATAGAAAATTAAAAAAAATGGGACTCGATTTTATCAAAACAATAAAAAAAGTGAACACAAAGACTCGGTATAAACAATATACCCCTTTTTATAAATTTAAAAAAAAAAATTTTAAGATATCCACAAATATTCTCTCCAGTTTTATCCCCAAATTTCTCCCCTTTTTAAAATTTATCAAAAATAAAATGGAAAGAAAGAAAAATTAGAACACTATTAAAAAATCAAGATGGGGATAACTCCGCTTTAATTCATGATATTCTAACAAAATATATGAAAAAATAATAAATATAGTTTAATATGTTCTCAGAAATTAAATATCTATCAAGCCCTGTTCAAATTTTAATTTTTCAAACCTCAAAAAATATAGTGCTTTAGTAAATATGTCTCATAGTTGGTTTTATATTCAAATATATTCAAAAACAATATCCCCTTAACTAACATGATATATTAATAATTTAAATATATCATCTATGTGCTTACTCGTAGAATGCTATGATGAGTTCTTAGATATAGAAATAGCATAAGTGTTTTTATGGAATATGGTTATTTTATCACAATAAACATTAAAATCACAGAGTTTTTTTACATAGAGTCTATGATCCCAACAATTAGTATCCTAAGTTTACTCAACCTCATCTACAGACAATGCAAAAGACAATTATTTTTTGAACTCCATGATATTAAACATTTTCATAATAATTGATACATACTTGATGTTCCCTTCCTATCAAGTATGTATCCTCCAAAGTCATGATCAAAAAAATGATAACATATTAAAACAATTTAAATTGGAATAAACTAGACAGTAGTTGAAAGTTCCTTTAACATGTTTGATTACTCTTTTAATATCATTTACATGACATTATTTAGGATTATATTTATATCCAGAACACATACATACATTAAACAAAATGTCATGCCTTCATATAGTTAAATACACTATGATTACTATCATTTCATTGTACAGTTTATTATTTACAAACTTTCCATATTTATCGATGTCTAGTTTAGAATTAATGATCATTGGAGATAACATATGTTTACATGAAACAAGATTGAATTTTTTAAATAAATATTTAGTAAATTTTCTTTTATTTAAAAAAAATATCATCTATTCTTTATAAAATTTAAAGACCAATGAAAAATTTATAATTATACCATCAGGCTCATATAAAATTTATTTGTTATTCATTTTTAAAACTCATTACTATGTGTTTCATTTGAAGATCCAAATACAATATCATCAAAATAAATTTTTTACAATAAAAATATCAGTACACATATTATTTATAAATCATTTTGGATTAAACATTCCTTTATTAAAATAATTTTGTTGTAAATATATTTTTAGCCCTTCATACCAAGCTCTTGGAGCTTTATTTTGAAAATATAATTCTTTAGGTAGTTTAAAAATATGGTTTTTAAATTCTTTATTTTCCAAACTAGGTGGTTGATTAACATATACCACTTCTGAAATTACGCCATTTAAAAATGATCTTTTTATATCTAATTGAAATGGTTTAAAATTTTGAAAACATGAAAAGGATAATAAAATTTGAATGGATTATAGTCTAGAAAGTGGTGAAAATAAATTTTCAAAATTAAATAGATATTTTGTAAATAACCATGGGGAACTAATCTAGCCTTATATCTGACAATATTACCAGACTTGTCCATTTTATTTCAAAAAAATCATTTTTTTTATAATGGAATGTTTGTATTTACATAACTCAGCTAGATTCCATATTTTATTCCTTTCAAACTGGTTATGTCCATCATGCATATAACATTAATCCTATTTTAATCATTAAAATATTATTTAATATTAATATAAAAAAAATCAGTAACAAAGTCAAAATTAGAACTAAAATTCAAAATAGATTTATTTGTTCTTATTCCATATTCAACATTTCAAATTATATTTTTTAAATGATGGTATCTTCATGTTTTCTAATTCGTAGGATAGGAGTGATAAGATATATTCTCCCCCTCAACTGATTTATTAACATTTTTTGGTTTATCTTCATAAAAGTTGAATTATTTAAATTCTTCAAAAGAATCAATAGAATATGTAATATGTTTTTCATTATTTTCATTGAATTTCACATTTAAAGATACCTCTATTGATGTAGTCCTCTTTTTATATACTCTATAAGATTTAATATTATTTTAATATCCTATAAAATTTCCTTTATCACTTTTAGCATCAAATTTTTCTATATTATATTTAATATTTAAAATATAAACTCTACATCTAAATACTTTAACATAACTAATCTTATAATTTTTTTCTTTAAATGGTTCATAAGGGGTTTTCTTTAACAAGGGTCTAATGTAAACTCTCTTTAAGATAAAAAAGCAGTGTTAACTGATTCTGCCTAAAAATATTTTGGCAGGTTGAATTCATTAAGTATTTCTCTTTCTATTTCTTAAATAGTCATATTTTTTCTTTTAACAACTCAATTTTTTTGTGTTGTTCTAGGGGCATAAAATTTTGAGAAATAACCATTATCTTTAGAAAATTTCTGAAAGTCTATGTTAAAAAATCTTCCCCCTTTTTCACTTATAATTGATGAAATTAAATGAACATTTTGATTTTTAATTTGATTACATGATGTAATAAACTTGTTTAAGGTTTCACTTTTATAGGATAAGAACATAATCGAAGTGAATCTACTGAAATCATCTACAATTACAAAAATGTACCTCTTACTACCTAAACTAATAGTTATCATGGGTCCAATTAAATCAAGATGAAGTAGTTCTAAGTATCTAGTAGTGTTAACCATATTATCACACTTAAAAAACTATTTTTGTTTCTTATTGATGTGGATTTTATTTCCATATTTTTGCCATATCAATTTTTACTTTTCATTCTCTTTTTATTTTTAAAATCATGTTTTTTGTTTAACAATTATCAAATGTTGTATTTTTTGTATCAAATTGTTCAAAATGTGATTTTGTGTTAAAATAATGGATTTTAGTGTTTAATTTTTTTTCTTTTTTAATTATTATAAATTAGTTAAATAATTATATTTTAACTACCGTTTTTTATTCTTTGATTTTTGTTTAAATTATTATTTTTCATTTTTTGTTGTTTAAATTCATTCATTTTTGTTATTTTTTTAAATAATAACTTAAATCATTTAACTTCATTATTTTATTTGTTTAATTTGATATTTAATATTTTTCACAATTTAATTAATCTTAATCTGTTTATATAATAATATTTTAATTTAATTAATTTAATTATTTCATTGTTTCTGTAATTATTTTTTTACTTTCTTCTATTTTTTATTTTTAAAATTTATTCATCAATTCATTTTATTCTTCGTTTTAATTTGAAAATAAATAAATTTTGTTTTTGGTTTTTAGAACTTTAAATAATTGAATGAAGTCTAATAGTTCAATTCTATTCTTTAAATATTTTAATAATCAGGTATATTTGATTATAATACTATTCTTTGATTTAATGAATTCAATTATTTAGTTTATTATTAAATTAATTTATGGATTTAATTTATTTAAATGTTAAAATATGTTAACTAATTTTAATATAAATTATTTTGTTAGTTGAATAATTTTTTACCCAGATAATTTGGTGTAAAATAATTTAAATAGTGGATTAAATTTTTAATTTCATTTAAAATGTTAGTTAATTGATTAATTTTTAGTATAATAAATTAAATTCTTTAATTTGTAATTTTAAAATTGGATTTGTGTATTTTATTTTCCTAATTTCCTTGTTTTTTTAACAAATGAGCTACCACTATATTCTAGCGATAGAAAACGAAGAAAACACCAACGGTGACTCAGAAATCAATGTCGGTCTCAACAGTGCCTTAGCTGCCACCAATGGTGACTCCCCAAGTAACATTCATCCCACCACTACCGGTGACTCCTTGAATCATAATCGACCCAAACAGCACCCCCCGTTTTCACCCCTTCAATGATGACTCCTCTCAATCACCATTGCGCCACTCACTGTTGCCTTCTATATCACCGCCAGAAACCCCAGCCACCATCACCTTGATAGCAGAACCCACAAAATACAACAATAGTAGCAAAAAAATCACCAGTACATGAAGAATCAAGATCGAAGCAAGAACCCATTATAGATTGAAGAAGAGAACTAACATATCAATATCCAAAATCAGTACCCAAAATGAAACACTCAATATTTCCATATCCAAAAATCAACACCCACTGTAGAAGAATCGACCCATCTCCACCATAATTATTGAAGAAACCCCCTCTTTCTGCTCGTCACTGAATCCCCTCACCGCAAGATCTGAGTTCTCGAACCCACACCGATCAATCTCTACTGATGAGGATGTTCAAGATTGAATCTTCACCAGACCAAAAGATCTTGAGCTCACCACTAATGGTCGCTACTCTAACTGAATGCCTCTCCTCCACCTGTGAAGAATAAAATCATTTGCACCTTACATCGTTATTGGATGTCACGCTGGTGCCTCACTACGAGCACTACCTCGAGCTCCCCTACTCTACTCGATTGCCCCCCTCTCTATCTACATTGAACCCACACCCCATTCCCTCTCCCCCTTACTACCAAATCCACGTCTAATGATCATCTGAATGACAATCACCAATCACCATCCACCATCCATACACCAAATCTGAGCAAGGAGCACATTTCTGGGCTGGGATCCAAAGCTAAATCCTAAGGGAGTAATCTCTACAGAGATGATTCTTCTTCTCTTTCTTCTTTTTTTTTTGAAACTTTTTTTCAATGAAAACTTATGTTTGGTTTTCTTTTTAGTTTAATTTTGAGCATAAATTTACACTACCCAATTACCAAAAGGTAATTGTAGTGAATCAATTCACCATGGATCATTGATTGATGTATTGAAAATTTAAAAATACATCACTTCTGTATATTGAATGTATTAATTCAAGGGTTAATATTGAAAGATCAAATCTCAAGATGGTTAAACGATTTGTGTTGATCCATTGAAGAAACATCTCAGTGGATTACCACTATTTCTCTAGCACTGGATGATTGAATTAATCTAAGTAAAATTGGAGAATATCTATTTATCAGTTCAAATATTCCCAAGGACCGTAATTCAACTATTTTTTGTCTCCTTTATTCCTTGTTCTCACAACACCATTTCATACTTCCCATTTCACACATCCATTTTCAATTTTTAATTTTAGTTTTTTATTGTTTTTTTATTATAACTTTACTTTGGTCAATTTCACAATCACTAAATCCTTTCCTATGGTTCGACACCTTTCTAAACATAGTACTTGTGTAAGTAGGTTATATAAATATTAAATGTTCAGAAGTCCATTGACCTGCAGTAAAATTTCGGTTTTCTTGTTGGGGAAAGCACGTGCGACCAAGTAAAAAAAGAAAAAATGGACAATTTGATTTAAAATAGAGAATGTTGGTGTTAAAGAAGCTCAAAATGAAAATCAAGATCTGAATCCACTATATCATCACAATCAATCCCCTGAGATACCTATAATTAAAGATTTTTTGTTGCCTTCAGTGTATAGAAATGCTTCCTACATAAGGCTCACTCATAGTTCTAGGAACTACGAACATAAATAGTCACATCTCTCTTTTCTTCCTTCATTCACTACTCAGCCCAATGAGGATTCACTAGAATTCCATAGATATTTCTACAGTTATGTGCAAAAAATAACTTTATATGGGTTGAGTGAGGAGGATCTTAGGTTTTGGGTCTTCCCATTCAATCTCAAGAGAAAGGCTAGGATTTGGTTCCAAATTTTGGATGAGAAGATCTTTCATACTTTGAATTATTTTTTAAATTTGTTCTTCTCGAAATTTTATCCTAGGTACACCATGATAGAGGTCATATACAAGATCACTTGTTTTTTCCAAGATGAGGGAGAGATATTTCATGAGACATCGGATAGGTTTAGAGTCCCACTGAGGAAATTTCCCAATCACCAACTAGCTCCCCATCTTTTGATGAGAAATTTTTATAATAGTCTCAGAACACACAATCAGAATCATATAAATCAATTTTGTAGAGGTGAATTTTCTCATAATACATCATAATATCTTAAGGTAATTTTTGAAAAACTTTCTCAAACTCTCAAAAAAATTCTACTATAGAGAGAGTGGTTCATATGGCTCAAACCAACCCTCAAGATACTATAGTTTACACTAAGAACACACTTAGGGATAAATTCACTCATTGTGGGACACATAATCACATTCAAAATACATACCCCAATTTTGATATATCATCATAGTGAGAGGACAGTATGAAATATATGGATTTCAGGGGTAAGAAATATGGAAAAAATGAATCATTTTCAAATCAATATAGAGATGGATACAAAAGTCAACCAAACATGTTGTGGAAAGACCAAAATGTAAGCACAAAACCCGATTCCACCCCTAAATACATGAATCAACCTTAAAATCAAGTCCAAAATATGGGTTTTCCATTAAATTTAAACTATTATTTATAGGAACTTGTTAGGAAGTTGATTTAAAAAAATTGATTCCTAACTATCAATCCTTGAAAATGTGAGAACCCAAATGGTTCAACTGGCTAGTAATCTAAATTTTAGGGATAAATATAAGTTTCCAAGTACAATATTTTTGAATACCAAAGATAATTATATGGTAGTCATCAAAATAAATGGCCTAAAAACTCAAGAACTATTAAGGTTTTAGCCTAGTGAATAATAAATTGAGGAATTTACTGAATCTGGGACTAAAAATATAAAAAATGAAAAATATAGAAATCTGGATAGCTTGGTCTAATATGAATACAATGTGGAACCCATGCCTAAAAAATACAAAGAACCAAGTAAAATGAAGTGGGAATTGATTAAATAATGAAATAATTAATTTGGGCTTGAGTAGAAGGTGATAAATTAACCCATTTTAATAAGTTATTTCCCTTCCATTCCCTTCCCTAAAAGAGTGAAAAATAGTAGTAACTTGAATACCTAAGGTTCTTGAAAATGACTTAAAGATTCATCATCAGCATGCCTTTCTTAGAATCCTTGGATAAAATCCCATCAAATATCAAATTCACCAAGAATTTTCTGAAAAAAAGTATTAGAATAAGTTGGATATAATAAATCTTAATGAGGAGTGTAGTGTGGTTCTATTGAGGAAGTTGCCTCCCAAGTTGAAGGGTCCTAACAGCTTTGTTATTAAATGCCAAAAAAGAGGAAGTGGGAAGCTGAATTTTCTGTGTGATTTAGGGTCAAGTATTAATCTTATGCTTTACTCCTTATTTAAAAATATTGGCATATGGGATTTGAAACCAATTTTAGTTTCTTTTCAACTCATTGATAGGTCACTCACTCACCCCTATATAAGGGAATATGAATTATTAGTTATTGTAGGGAATCTCACTCTGCCAAAATATTTCCTAATTATTGATATATAATGTTATGAAAAGGTCCCAATAATATTAGGGATAACCTTCCGTAATAATATTGGTGTTATTATTGATGTGTCCAAAGGATAATTACCCTTCATATTTTTGTTTATGTGGAGGAAATTATGGTTTTTTGAAAAACTTAAGAATGAGGTTAGTTGGGAAATGATTGATGTTGCTGAGAATGAATGTTTCAAAATTGAGGTTAGATTATATTATCGATTTTCCCTCTATATTTCACAAAGATAGGGATTCTTCATCCCATTTATAGTCTTACATAGGCTGTTACTCCTTCCCCACACCCTCTTATTGATGAGAACATTTTTCCCTAGAACCCATTCTAGAGTGTGAGTCACAACTTTTTCCTAAACTTCCCCAAACTATTTATGAATGTTTCCATTTTTAAGTGTAATGTTTGAAAGATACCTTTATTAGAGAGAGTTCTAGGTTTAAACCTACTAAAAGAATTGATTTTCTATATTATAAACAAGTGTTTTTACTTGACACCTTCTTATCTTCTCAGTTTGATGCTTTTTGTGATGACTACCAACCAAAACATGAAAGTTTCAAATTATTTGAGTCCTCTGTGGACATTAGGAAATATCAATTGGATGATGAGTACGATTCCTTCAAATGGGAATATTCTGATATTTCTGATATGCGGCTATTTTAGGGTTCTTTTATAAAAATTACAATGAGGTAGTTACCCTATTTTTTTCTTTTTATGTTATTTTACAGGAATTTAAGTATGTGGGAAGTATAGGTAGAATTTTTTATTAAATGGATGATTTTTTTGGGTTGATTTTCTACTTTTTAATAGTTGAGGAAGTGGTTTTTAGAGGCCAAGATGAGGTGGAAAACATGTACCCTCCTATTGTATTGAATGAATCTAAGAGCATGTTGCATTCTACTTAAGATGTAAATGTTTTGAGAGATCTTGTGTATTTTCCTTAGAAAATAGTGAAGTTAAATCCATTAATTATTCTTATCGATTGAATGGTCATGGTTATAATTTTTTAAGGGAATAAAGTCTAGTTTGGGAATTTAAACCTAGCGATGCATGGGAGGAGACCCATGATTTTCTTATTTTCTTATTTAAATTTTTATTTTAATAAATGATACTTACTCAGTTCTGTGTGTCTCTTGATTGGTGAAACTTTTTATTGAGATTTTAATTGACATATTTTTTCCATTGATTTATGGATTTTTGTTTGCTAGTTACTAGTTGTCATGAGGTTCTGGTGGTCTGGTGTTCCTGGTTGGCTGTGAGGGCCTTTTCCAATGGTGGAATCATTTAGAACATCCAAGCTAGAAGGAAGTTGTTTGTTTAATAACATTGGATGAAACTTCTCTCAACTCAAACTCTGGTCAATTTAATTCTACAATTTAATTTTTCATTCTCATGTCAATTTTTTAATTTTGTAAGAACTAAAAATGTTCTACCAGAAGACTGATTCATTGATGTAATGTAGGATGCAATTATGTTTTAAGAAATTGAAAAAATATTCCACACTCAGGGAAGTATTGTTTTTAAATTTTTCACTTTTGTTAATTTTCACATTCCTTTTGTCTACTGTTAGTAATTAAGTGTGGAGGATTCCCACAAATTTCTTTTAAAACTATGCATCTATTCTTACTGGGTGTTAGATTTCTAGAATCTAGTGAGTTGAAAATTTTATTGAATTTAATTTTGAAACATGCTTTCACCCATTGAATTCACTATCAATATATTATTGCTATAAAATTTTTACAATCATTCTTCTACTTGAAATAACTTGATAAAAATCATTTCCTTGCTTTTATAAATCAAAAATCGTGAGCTTTAAAAAAACATTTTTCAATGCTTGATTTTTTGGTAGTGGCTGGTGGTTTTTTTTATATGATTTTTTGTTTTTTTTTTGTTATGTGGAAAATAAACTTTTTAATTTTCCAAAAATGCCTTCCTTAATATTTTACTATTTCATTTCTAATTTTATGTTGAATAAAAATTTCTTCCAACTTGAGCCTAATCATTGGGAAAAATATGTGTATTCAGTGTAGAGGATGGATCTTCACTTTGCTTAACTATTGTTCATGGATAACACATCATAAACCCCTAAATGTTTTCAAATTTCCTTATTATGATGCCTCCCCACAAGGTGTACCCCTCTTAATACGCCAATGGAAGAAGAGATATAGTGACACTCGAGTCCTACCTCGAGTAGGCCCCAGCTTGGAAACTAGCACTGGGGGTATAATAAATATGCATATGGGAGGCATTACCCTCTAAGAGAACACATGAGGAAGAGAGAGATAATCTAGAAACCAACCAAATCATGTTCTGACTCCAATATAAAATAAAATCCAAAGTTCAGATAAGTAATGACATGAAAGAACTGCTATAACCCCAAGTAAAAACTAAAAGTAACAAAATAAAAGGTAAAGACGACAACGACAAAGAATCCCATGAAACTCTAGAAAACCCCAAGCTAGTAGTAACAATCCAGACCTCCAACCTTCTCCTTCTGACCTACAAGAAAATATTTACAGATTCATAAGGTGAGTATGAAAATATACTCAGTAGGATCCTCCCCATATCCTCTCATGTAAAAGATAAACAAAGAATGCTAAAGCACAGTGAACAAAAAGAGAAACTAACTCATCACCTAAAGAGGTATACTAGTTTACCTGCCTCAGCATGGCTACTCTCACCAAGTATCTCATACAAAATCATATAATACAATAATGAATATTAAGGTTACCCCGCTACTGCTTCCCCACTGTTTTTCCACTATACCCCAACATTTCATGTCCTGAGCAACTCTCTCCAAAAAAGGCTTGGCCTCAAACACCTGGGTAAAATACCACAAAATTCATCTCATGCAACACACCACCACATCCATGTAACAAAAATTAACCAAGTCATTTCTGGGATCCACCAAATCTTGTATAACATGCATCATACATCGGGTATTATACCTCAATCCAATACATCACATACACCGAGCAAGTAACCTAAATCCATCACAACCTATACACATTATACCTATAGTAGTCCTTAGGAAAATATATTCAGAATACATGTGTGTGAAATAAACACAAGACATTACATCCCTCTACACATATATATGGAGAAAAATAACTTCATGCATACCAGAAAAAGTAACTACCAAGAGAAGAAAGTGGGGCCAAAGGGGATAGTCATTCATCTATCCTCCAATAAGAATGTTGGAGAAAACACCCCCAACGTCTTAGAATCCCTAGGGTGTTAGTCTCACTAATCGACATGGTAGAGTAGCATATGAAAACACAACATTTACATGATATAATATATCTCACAACCACACTATGGGAATAACCTATTCTCAAAATCAATAGCAGCTAACGTCTCTCAGACTCCGGATTGTGATTTCTAGGACCAAATATCCTATAAGTAAAAAAACTAAATTAATAGATACATTAAATTAATTTATTCCTTATCATTATTTACACTTTTTGTGAATTAATTATTTATCCATTATTTAACCATTAACATTTTCCACATTACATTTCATTACCATTACAACAAAGTTTCATGCCCTCCAGGAATAAAAAAACTGAGTCCCGGACTTTTCTAAATTATAACCTCAGCATTTCATCCTAGAAATATCAAACCATAGAGGTTAAATATTTATTCATTTATCTATAGCATTACATTCCATATTACCAAGTACTCTAGGAAAACATCCTAAGCTAATAAACAAGATATACAACCAACAACATCCATCTTCCTCAAGCAGCGGGGAAAGTAAAGTAGATAAACAAACAATCAGTTCATTATCCAAAAAACAAATTCAAATAAGAATCCAAATTTTATATCAATGGGTAATCCCATATTCAACATGTTCCATTATCCTAGTGTCCTCCCTGACACCCATATACATATCTTGACGCATCCCACTATCACAATCATCAATTATTGCCACAAAATTGGGCCCCCTTACTCCATATACCACAACAACCCTCTAGGCTTAGCCATCCCAGGCTCACATCACATCTGGGCCTCCCCAAACCATATACCACAACTTCCCTTCAGTATCATCTATATCAATCTCAGGTCATTGTTGACACCATGAAATGTGTTCCACAAAGGACCTACATGGAAAATAAATTTTTATACCCCTATGCGGAAGACCTACACAGAGGACCTACGTGGACAACTTCCCTTCAACCAGGTCCCTTCCATGCCTATAAATAGAGCTCTTGGGCTCCCCATTTCAAAATCGAAAAAATTAAAGAGACGCTCTGAAGCTCCCATTGCGTAGCACTTTCACCAAGATCACTCAAATTGTCTCAAGTAGCTTTCTAAACCAAGAGAGAAGAGATACTTAAATGGGATAAGAATGTTTTGAAAGTCTTTTTACAAATTTTACATAGATTTGGTCCTCATATGTAAAACACATTATTCATTAATCATTCATACTTGCGCACCATACCTGTGTGGTATACCTATGTGGTACATCAATGCAGGGTAACTATGCGGCATAATTATGCGAGGGACCTACGTGAACAAGTCAAGTACCCTTTTTAAATCTATTCATGACAGGATATCTCCTTCTTTGGTTCCCTTATCTAAAAAGGACTAAGTTGAAGCCTACACTAAAACCTCCTGACTTGTCAAACCTTTGGGAAAGTCACATTATCGTGTCTCCTATTTGGATTTGTATTTCCACAGTCATAGGTTTTCCACATTGGTTTCACAATAGGGTTAGGATTCACAGAGTATCTGTGACTTTATATATCCATAGTCACATAGAACTTTCTCCCTGAAATAATGATGGGAAGTTCTCAGTTTTGAGAATGAGGGTTTAGGTTATGTCCTCCCCTTCTCGTCTCAATGACTCGGAACCTCAGGTCTCTGGTAGGGAAGGCACATTTCACACTTACTTTTCCACGCAAGCATAGGATAAGTCTTCCTCCCCTACTGAGGTCAATCTAAGGGAATCCATCCTAGTATAAGACCCTCACCTTCATCCCTTCCTCCTTACATTGTACCCATGTCCAATGTAAATAGAATAGAGAGAAGGTTCGTCACCTCGCCCTCTTCCATGGTCGACGCACTCTCTTCCATCAGTATAGGAGGAAAAGTGTGAAGTGCCATTGTTGAATCTTTTACATCCTCTGGTTTCTCACAACGATCATGACTCACATGTGTTTAAAGATACGTGATGTTTAAAACATGAGCACAAACACTCATTGGAAGGAACTACAAGGACTCTTATTCCCACCATAACTGGGATACGTAGAAAGATGTTTTAAGGCCCGAGCTCACTGGATGTCCTCTTCAAGAATCCAATCACAATTCCCCTAATTTGGGCATCCTACATAAGAATAAACCCCAAATTAAACATACCAAGTCATCAAGGCATCCTTTTTAGGAAGTAAGCCCAAACTGATGTCTCTCAAAGGATTATACTCTTCTATGAGACCTATTGAACTACATGGGATTTGATTCCCATCTATATGGGATACGTAGGAAGTCATTACAAGGACTGAGCTCACTGGATGTACTCTTCAAGAATCCAATCATAATTCCCCTAATTTGGGAATCCTCCTTAGGAATAAACCCCAAATTATACCCCCCAAGTCATCAAGCCATCCTTCTCAGGATGTAAGCTCAAACTGACTTCTCTCAAAGGATCATACTCTCCAATGAGACCTATCAAACTACATGGTCTTTAATTACCATTTATATGGGATGTGTAGGAATCCTCTTTGAGTTTAAATCCCAACACTTCAAATCAACCCTCTTGTCCTTGGGCCATATTCCCAACAGGGTCTGATCCTAATTGGGAACCCATATCCATTCCAAATTATCCTTGGGTTGCTTTAACATAAGTTCCACACTAATTTTAAACTAAGAACCTTCTGCTTAGAGGTCCTTATCACATGAATTTGAAAGGTATGATGTGTCCTATTCAGTGGCACCAAACTATGAGGGTTTTGATTCCTTTCACAAGGATACATAGGTAGCCCATCTTATGGGAACGATCCCAAAATCAAAACCAAACCTCCATCTCCCTGGATGACAGTAAAATTCTAGAGTGCCCCACTGAGTGGCTTAAAAACTAGTATCATCACAAATGATGAGTAAAATAATCTCTAAGTAGTATATTAGAGGATACCATTGATGGAAAACCTCAAATACATACAAATATTTCCATTAATGAAGAACTTTGAATGCATACTGATGATTCTATTTTACACATGTTAATAAGTGATTGCGAATTCCAAGGGATACTTATAATATACTTGGTAAATTAATAAGGATTCATGAAAATAACTTAAATTTACAAAGAGAGTCTCAGAGTAGATAATAATTCCCCCCCCCCCAAAGGGTGTGATGAGTCTGACATCCCATCCTCTTGACCAATGGACGTTCCTAAGTATCATAAAGTTAAAATTTAACGAACACCTACCTTTGAGAAGCAGGTCCTATTTGGATAAATAACTGTTGGAATTTTTCGGTTCCATGAATAAATCCAATGGAAACTTCCTAAAAACAATGATTCTTAAAACTAGAACACACGTTTCAAGGAACTACAAAACAAAAATGGTGAACCTGACATGAATCTTTAACCAAGTTAATAATGTTACCACCTATTAGGCCCCTATCAATTAATAATGTAAGGATAGACAAAGGAATCAATCACGCATGTATCCATCTAAAAATATGTTGCTTTAATGGAGTTTGTTGTTCTAAGTTTTTCTTTTTAGAATTCCCTTCATTCAAAAAATGGCTTTCTCCAAGACAAAATATGTAAACTTCATGACTGCTGCTCAAGCTAGATCTTCATCCATGGGAAGGACGTCATCACCAACCCAGCATATTCAATGTTGGGTCTCTAATGTGCTGGTAAAGGAATATCACCAGCATGGTACAATCCTGACTTTGGAGGCCACTCGACAGGCCCTCCAGGTCAATGACAATCCTCGATCATCTATCCAATGATGATCAATGATCAAGAAGCAAATGGTTCCAACCACCATTTCCAACCGTTTTGGGTCCTTATACCCAAAACACAACAATCCATTTCTCCCGTACTATAGGTAGGTGTATCAAGTGGTTACTCAAAGCCTCAATTCATTAATGCAGGAGTCCTTATTGAGGAATCCCATCAGCAATCGCTACCAGAATTGCACAATAGTAAACCTCCAACATGATGGGGGTGTTGCCCTTGGACATTTGGCCCAGGTTTCTCAAACCCAGGAACACAAGACGAACAACCAAGGATAACATCTCGTTAGAAGGGATCGGTTTCTCCCTGCTGCCTCCTCTAGAGAAGTCCATCAATTTAACTTTATAGAAAACAACGAGCGGGCATATACACCTGTCTGTCCTAATTTTGCTGCTCTGTAGCCTCATATGACAGAAACCCACCAATACCACTAGATAAACTCTAGGGAGTACCATGAATAAGAACATACGCCTACTTAAAAGTTATCATCCAGTCATCAGGCTCGTCTGACTGTATTTAAAGAAGCTCGCTAATCTAATGTGGTGGAAACTGGTAAATAGAAACATATACCTATTTACAATCACCAATTTTTTCCGCAGTCTCATCTGCTAGTATTGAAGGAAGTCTGTTAACCATACTTGATGGGAAATAGCCAAAAGGCACATACACCTACCAATGTTTTTCAAGTCTACCAATAGTCTCATTTGGTAGCACCCGAAGAAGTCATTCGGAAAGCTACGACGACAAATATGGGCAGACCCAACTCTTTGCCCCCATGAATGAGTACTATCAATACCCATTGACAGAAAAAGGAGGACAAGATAAGGCACATACACATACTCCCAATACATAATGGACGTATATTTTTATTCCGGCCACTGAAGTCACCAAACATATTCTATCAATGGTGAAAGGGCATATGCAAATCCCTGCCCATATTCTGGAAATATTCCAGGATATTTTAACTACTTCTGTAGTATTAGGGGAACAGACACATAAATCTATCCCCACACATGGGATGGCACGTCAACATGCCATCCCGGAGTAGATACACGCCTTTTTTCCAGTCCAATAGGGTCATGGGGTATACTCCCCAATATCATATGGACAACAAGATTGGTAACATACACCCTTTCCAATTAGAGTTAATCGGTCAGTTTCGGTAACCACTCCAGGGTAGGCACATACATTTTCCCATGATAACCTCTTTTCCCACCTAGTGGCTCCAACTAAGTATAATAGAACATTCAAAAAGAAGTCTCTCCAAGCAATGTTCAAAAATCAAGAGTCAAGCTGCAATTTGGATCCGCTTAATACTGGAGTTTTTGAAGCCCTCAAACATTTATCTGTTGCAGCTCAAGATCCTGCACTCTCATTTCAAAATTATAGGAGTGGTAGTTGTAATTCTAAAGTTCCTCATCAGACACTTCATCAGGAAATATTACTTCATGAAAATTAGTTCAATCCAGAGTTTCGTTCTCCGGATGAAATCCATGACAACCCTCCGTGTGGCCAGAAGACCATAGAGAAAGAAGATTTATCCCTTGCTGTAATACATCATAGTGATCCTCCCCATGATTCTATTAACTGCAAAATTACTCTTCGTATTAGTATTTCTCATTGTCAAGACAATTCAATAATTGAAAATATAGCGACTAGAAAGCCCTTTTATTTGAGGCACTTGAAAACACAAGGCCAGTCATGTCTGATTCCTTGTCATTTATGGGTGAAACACTTTACCAACTAAAAGATATCTTAAGGGAACAATCATTCTACGAAACTCCCTTAGGTCATTTGTCTTTTACTACAAAGCATTCACTTTGATCAGATCAAGTGGATAAAACTCTAGTAAAAGATGATGAAGATGTGTTAAACATGAGTAAACAATTTGCTAAAGGAAAAATATCAGTCATGTTTTGGCCTTTGGAAAATTCTCTATATAACATTCCCAAGTTAATAACATAAGATTTCATTCATGATATTCACCTCAACTTATGGAAAACTCTTCATTATTTGAAAACCAAGTATTACCATATGATGAATATCAAAATCATATAAAGGTGATACAAGGGTTGCAATGCCAAATTGACTTGGCATCTCTCTCAGTTTCTCAACATCCAAAGTTTGAAAAACAGCAGAGAACCCTTCAACGTATATGTCTCAATGCTCTAAAGAGGTTATGCTAGTTAATTTTTTATTCCCCATCTAGTGTACATATCAGAGGATTGGGTGCATATAGAGAATTTCATTTCAATGCACTCCAAAATTAACAAAGTCTTCCAAAAGTGGTCTCATACAATGTTATTTCCCCCGGTCAACCACAATCAATAGGTTTTGTATGTAATCAAATGTACGCTCAAGAATAATCCCCAACCAGTTCTCATCAGAATAAGGCCCAAAGAAAAGAAGTTATTGAGTTGCTTTTACATCAACCATCTGAGAATCTTGAACAGGCATCCCGTTTAGAGGATATCGGGTATCAGAGGATGAAAATTTCTGAAATAGCACATTAATCTTCTAAAATAGATGATATAAGTTATTTTCGGATGATACATCCATCTAATGTTTGAACCAAAATCCGCAAAATTAGAAGAGAAGCTGCATGAATTTAAGCCATAGCAGTTCAAGAATTACCCCAGCTTACAATGCTGGGGGCTCATTTAATTCAACCTTAAAATTAATTAAACAATGTTTGAGGATTTTAAGAAGAAGAACATGAACATCCCTAGACTACAGGGCTGGGGGGGTTTCACATCTACAATCCCCTCCTCAATGGAAGTCAGTTTTGTCCCGATTAGGGAAGAAGCCACAAGGAAAGTGTACAAATGAACTATCTAATGATTCCCTTTAGGTTACTATCTGCCAAACAGTTCTAGGGAATTCTTCATATAGGACAACATAGTCTCATAGAAGACACAAAGGGAGATAATCTAGTAGAAACACTGACAGAATACCATCAATACATTATGCATTAGTGAATGTTATTAACACCATTGCAGAAGATCCTCAGAAAATAAATCTAGTTCAGGGGAGTCAGAAGATGAAGTTCTTTCCCATAATACAGTACACACTGAGGAAAATTAAGAAGGTGTGCATACCCAAAATTAGAGGCTTACCCAGAATCTAGGTGTGCCTTCAAATAACCAAATCCCCCTGCTCTGAAAGGCATCTAACAAGGGGAAAGTAAAAATTCAGATTGCATCTCACTTTTCCAATAGAGAAGGTCAATATCTTTCGCTTTAAGAGAGATTTTCATAGTAAGAAGAGGAAATTAAGGAGTTGAAAAGACTCAAAACAGAGTTACTTTGAAACAACATTTCTCCTAGACGTACTCCCCAGGAAAGTCCTCAAATTGAAAATCATGTAGCATCTCCTCAGCAAAGAGGATTTTTAGTGACTACAGATGTGGATAATTAATTACATCCATTAGGTACACAATCAATGTAGGACCATATATATCCTGATATGCCTATTTCTGTGGGTTATCCAAGGCAGATATCAGCCCCACCATTAGTTGTTTTACCGGTTGTTGCACCATCTCAAGATCCAGTTTCTATACCTTCATAGGTTTCAACTTATTCAGATGTTCCCCAAATTCTTATGAACACAATTTAGGTATTAACGACTCGATTGGAATCTATGGAGGAACAACGTGCACCAGTTCAGCTAGAAAAGAGAACTTACCCTGAATGGGTGGATGAAATTCCTCCCCCTCCAAATTTTGTGAATACCACATTCCTAATCTTTAATGGTTTGGGATATCTGGAACAATACTTAACAAATTTTCTTTCTCATTGTGATCCCATTACGAGAACTTCTCAACAATAAGAACCAGTTAAGCTTAGGTGTTTTTTACATTCATTACAAGGACCATCTTTTGTCTAGTATACAAGTTTGCAAACTCGATCAATTACTGGATGGGATGATCTCTGTCAGAAATTCCTTCTCTAATTTAGATCAACACTACCAAAGATGATAGTTTTTTATCTTACTAATTGTAAACAAATAGACAATTAAAGTGTTTCAGATTTCATTGCATGATGGAAAGGATTAACATATTCCTTAAGTCTAGCACTCCCTTAATAAGAATTACTACCAATATGTGTGTAAAATCTGTGGGATGAATTATGCACACCATTGATCCCTGTGAAATACATAGTAGGGGTTTGAGACATTAATTCAATCACTCAACAGATAGAAGACTCTATTATTGAAACTAAGTCTAAAACTCATGTAATTCCATCAGCTTTAGGGAGGAGTATTTGAAAAGAAGAAGCTACTACAGTCACACTCAAATAGACACCTATACCTACTTCTACTTCAATATCCTCATCATACCAAAGGGATCTACCTCCTGAAAATCATCATCAATGATCGTCTCATCAAGATGATCAAAGAGATCAATGGCAGAAACAATTTAAGGAATTAAAGAATAAAGTTTATTCTTTGGGGAACGAACAAGTTCCTGGTTACTTCATCTCAGCCTTAGAAAACAATTTGGTTCAGTTGGCAAGGCTGAAATAGCCAAATAAAGATGGATATGGATATCTTCCAAATTATTGTCCCTTTCACCAGATGTTGGGACACCCCATTCAAGAGTTTTTTGTTTTCATAGACCTTCTGCAAAATATGGTAGACTCTAGACAAGTAAAACAAAAAAATTCATCAACTCAAGTAGCATGTGTTAATGCTACTGATCCAGAGGAAGAGGGAGAATGGTAAAAGGTCAAAAAGTAAAAGTGTGCATAAATATGATGATTGGATGATTAGTAAAATGATCAACCAGAATCATGCCATTTTACGAACACATTTGAAACATCCAATTGTGTCTTCTTCCACTCCTTCTATTGTAAAATCATCTTCATCAAAAGTCCATTCCTCAAAGAAGATAAGTGATCATAAAGACAAAGAAAAACCAGAAGAATACAAGCTCATGTCAAGTCCAAATTTTTCCTTGACCCTGGAAGATTTTATGCCATATATTTCAAAAACACAGGCACCAACCCTCCAAACAGCACAACCAGAATTAGCCTATCAACAAGAATCTTCGTCAGATGAAAAATTAATCTTTGGTTCTATTAATGTTATCCATTTAATGAATCCTGATGCCAATGGGGATTCTGATTATAATGATCCAAAATTCCATATACCTAATTGGGTAACAAGAGGAAGGGGCCAAGTTAGAGGATATAGGGGAAGAGGTGGGAATTCCAGAAACCACCATTTTAACTCTACCCTTGCTGGAACCATATATGTGGCAGGAACTTGTGGAAGATACCTTCAGTATGCTCAACAAGAACAATGAGTTTCTTCTATGAAATACATGCTCGATTCTGACACAATTATTTTGGAAGATCGATTAGAAGTTACATCGTCTTCCTCTCAGCAAATGAATAGACCTAGTCAGTCTAATTTACCAAATCCATGAGTATTTCTAGCTTATTCTCCGACACATAGTTCATCTTAATTAGAAGCATAAACTTCCAAATAACCTACAAAACCACATATCCTTGCTGGAAAATGCAAACGTTTGGTCCAAAATTATTATTTCTTTAAACAATTGGCTCAATTACCAGCCAAATTATCAAATATTGATGCTTTGATTCTATCAAAAGATCTTCGAGAGGCACTCATTAAGGATTTTTCAAGTCCTCAAGAGTTTGAAACTAAAATTGTTGTTGCTGAGGTTTACTGTATAGAGAATGATCCTACAGAATATCATGTAGTAATATCTTTTACATATGAAGATGAAAATGATGTTGTATATGGATATATCAAACCTTCGTATTTGTCTGGAATGGTCAATGACATAGACATCTGATAAGCCTTCATTGATAATGGCTCCGGTGTCAACCTCATTACCGTTCATACACTTCATCGACTGGGTTTGATTGAATCTAATTTATCTCCTTTGACTTTAATGTTACAAGGATATAAAAATAATGAACAAGAACCTTTGGGTGAGATTACACTCAGAACTCAGTTTTGGAGATCTTGTGTCTAATTCAGTTTTCATGGTTATTTGTTAGGACACATCCTTCAATATTTTTTTTGGAAGGCCTTGGTTAAATAAACATGAAGCCATGCCTTTATCATATGACCAATGTCTGAAATACTATTTCAATGGTCAAATCAGAACATTGTATGGTGAAAAGGATCTATTCAAAACATGTGAATCTCAATACATTGAGGCAGAGTTTTATCACACAAAAGTAATGAAGCCCATGACAAAGTAGATAACTAGATTTAATGCTCCAAATGGACTGGAAAATATCCCATAAAATCCATTCATACATTTGAGTACAGATTATGTGTTACCCATCAATCAAATTAAAAGGGTAAAACCAAATCTAAAGACTTGTCCAGTAACTTCCATAATGTCAATTGCGGCAACTAAGCCCGATAACATGGGAGAAATTATTGATACACTAAGAAATGATAGAATCTTGAATGGAGATGTTTTCATTTCATCTTATGAACAACAACAAGCCTCTACTTCATCAATCAGAGTATAAGAAATTGTATCAATGCTATAGGCATACAAAGATGTTGATTCTAAATCCATCACTCCCTCTTAATTACCACAGGAAAACCCTTCGTCATCGGTAGGGTCAGATGAGATGGCCTCTTCTTTGGTATGATCAAATACCGATTTCTCTCTTAACACTATAAGTTTTGCCTCATCATCTACAATTCAAGTGGAAACAGAAGAGTTAATACATAATGAAGAAGAAGAGGAAGATCTCAGGGATTCTCCTTCAGCATTTGAAGAAGGTATCTCTACCATCGTGGATGAACTTAGAGAAATAAATATGGGTGCAGAAGAAGATCCACACACCACTCTAATTAGTGTGTCCATGACCTCTAAAGAGAAAGAGGATTATACTTTCATTCCAAAGAAACATCGAGATATATTTTCTTGGAATTATACAGAAATTACAGGTCTTAATCTTAATGTACCCACCCATCATTTGGGGTTTCCAAAAGAACATCGTGGATTTAAGCAAGCAGCAAGGACAACACAGTAAACTAATGCCTCTAAAATTGAAGCTGAAGTTGATAAGCTTATAATGGCTAAATTTTTTATGGAATTTTAGTATCCCAAATAGTTGGCCAATATTGTTCCAGTGAAAAATAATAATGATAAATTTAGAGTTTTCATTTATTTCAGAGATCCTAACCACCATTATCCTAAAGAGGATTTTACTGTCCCAATTACAGAACTTCTAATTGATGCAAAAACTAGTTATGAAGCTATTTCCTTCATGGATTGATACTCTGGGTATAATCAAATCCAAATGGCCCTAGAGTATGAAGAATCTATATCCTTTAGATCCCCTCAAGGTGTGTTTTTCTATAGGGTAATTCCCTTTGGCTTAAATAATGCATGTGCAACATACCCACATTCCATGCACGATATCTTAAAACCCTTCTTAGAAAAATTTGTTGAATGTTATGTGGATGATTTGGTGGTCAAATATATGTAATTTTCTAATCACATGGATGATTTGTAAAACATATTAAATAAACGTCAGCAACACAGTTTGAAGATGAACCCCTTGAAATGTGCTTTAGGGGTAACCTCAGAAAAATTACTTGGCTTCGTTGTACACCATCATGGTATTGAAGATGATTCTGAGAAAACAAAATCAATCCTTGGAATGTCTCCTCCTCGAAATTTGAAATAATTAAGAGGACTCCAAGGACACTTGTCCTATATTCGGTGCTTTATCTCCAATTCGGTAGGCAAGTGTTTACCCTTCACCAGATTAATGAAGAAGGGAGTCACCTACCAATGGAATGAATATTTCCAAGAAGAATTTAATACCCTCAAGAAATATCTCTTGAGTCCACCAGTATTAATGCCACCTATTGAAGGAAGACCACTTATTCTCTATGTGACATCTTTTGAGCGATCATTAGGTGCCTTCATCACCCAAAAGAATGATGTTGGTAATGAAAAAAGTCTTTACTATCTCAATAAAACTATGATTGATGTGGAAACTTGGTATTCAAGTATTTAAAAGTGTTTCCTAGAATTAATATTTTCAGTTCAGAAATTAAGGCACTACCTGTAACATTATGAGGTCTAATTAGTATCTTGTAATAATCCGTTCAAATTTATCCTCAGTCGTCCTATGCTTATAGGACGTTTGGCACGGTGGACGGCTATTTTTCAATAGTTTGATATCCAATTTGTTCCTCAAAATGCAATAAAAGGTCAAGCTCTAGCTGACTTCCTTATTGAGCATCCTTCTACAGAAGATACATCATTTAATACTGAACCTCCTGATGAATAGGTATTCTCTATTCAAGATAATTCCCAAACATGGGAAATATATTTTGATGGTGCTTCCAGAAGTCCAATAGGAAAGATAATGGAAAATACTAAACTCAACAATGTTGGATTAGGAATTGTCCTTATTTCCCCAGAAAAGGATGTATTTTCTTATTCTTTCCTGTTATCAAAAGTTTTTACCAACAATGAAGTAGAATATCAAGCTCTCATTGCAGGTTTGGAATTATTTCTTTAGGTGAAAATGGATCATTTAAAGGTAAAAGGTGATTCAGAATTGGTAATCAAACAAATCAATGTGCAATATTCTTTTTTTTATTATGTTAGAAGGTTAATGGATGAATTTCCCTCAGAACTGACATTATCTTATGTCTCACGATCACAAAATTCCCAAGAATATGCAGAGTCTAATGTAGCTATATCCTTGGAAAATCCAAATCTGGATGAGACAGTTATCAGCATAACCCATCAACGTGGGGTCTCACCTTTTGTTCATACCACAATGGAGGGAATTAATGAAATTTACCCTATTTTTTAACCATATGGTCATAAAACAGGAAAGAGAACATCCATCATGGAATATCTTCAAAATGGTTACTTCCACCAGATAGGGCTGAGAAAGAATAGATCCGGCTACAAGCAGCCAATTTTACCCATTATGATAGTCCAAACTACCAAAAGATCCTTTAAAAGAGAGGCTTTGATGGAATTCTCTTCAGATGTATTGATGGAGAAGAGATCACAGTTGTCATGAAATAAGTACATTCTGGAGCTTGTGGTGTCCACCAATCTAGGCACAGACTTTATAATCAGATCTGAAGTCTTGGATACATTTGGCCTTCAATGACACATGATTGTACATATTTCACTAAAAAATTAATCCCTTACATTTGCATGCCAACTTCAATGATCGACCCCCAGAGTTGCTACATATAACTAATTACTCTTGTCCATTTTCAAAATGGGGAATAGATATAGTAGGGCCTTATCCTCCAGCCACAACTAAGCAGTTCAAGTATATTCTCACAACTAATGACTTCTTCTCTAAATGGGCTAAGGCAACACCTCTCAAGGAAGTTATAACTAAAAGCATTGTTAGTTTTTTCAAAACTAATATCATCACTAGATTTGGTGTCCCTCATACAATGTTGATAGACAATGGCACCAATTTTTGTTCTACTGAAGTTAAAAAGTTGAATCAGGAACATAATATCAAGTCCAACCATTCATCTCGCTATCATAGGGCGGCCAATTGATAAATAGAGGCCTTCAACAAGACCCTATCAAATATACTCTAGAAGATTGTGGATAAATATAAGAAATCATGGCCTAATAAACTTTTGAATGATTTATGGGATTATCAAAAAACTACCCATACTGCTACCCAAGAAACTCTTTATTTATTGGTATGTGGAACTGAAGCAGTTTTACCAATTGAAATACAATTTCCTTCACTTAGAGTTGTAATCTGTGATCATTTTTCTACAGATGAAAGGTCATAGAAATGGTTCGATGAGTTGGAAATATTAGATGAGAAAAGATTGAATACTTTGCATCTTCTATAAGTTTATCAGAATAGAATAGCATGAGATTTTAGTAAGAAATTTCACCTTATTTCATTCCTTCAAGGTGAATTTGTATTGGTCCTTAGGACTCCAATGATACCAGGAAAGAAACATCCAAAACTTGAGCC
This sequence comes from Viscum album, assembly GCA_963277665.1. Classification (NCBI taxonomy): domain Eukaryota; kingdom Viridiplantae; phylum Streptophyta; class Magnoliopsida; order Santalales; family Viscaceae; genus Viscum; species Viscum album. The sequence continues at coordinate 927,955,496 of OY728129.1, read as the reverse complement.
AAAGGGGGGAGGTCCTTATTCCATACATAAAGTCTATTCAAATGGATCCTATTCCTTAATCTCAATGGGTGGATATCTTATCACAACTCCAACCAATTCAAAGTTTTTAAAGAAATACTTTGTGTAGTTTTGTACAAATATTCCCCACTACAAGACTTTAAACTGAACAATGCATAGTCCTTACTACATGACTTTAAACTACAGAGCACATAGTCCTCACTGCAAGAAATTAAACTACACAGTACATAATCCTCACTGCAAGACTTAAAACTGCACAGCCTCCATGTCCTAATTACAATACATTAAATTGCTTAACAACCATTAATATTCATGTCGCATGACGTTAAATTGCATGACATCATTTGTACAACTAACGTTCTCTCTATTTGAAATTAGCAACTTCTATAAAAAAACATAATTAACATCATCACTACTCCTTATTAGTAACTGAGTCCCTCTCCCTCCTATGTCAGAGTCAAATCTTCATAGAGACCATGTTTCAAGAACTACGTATGGCTTGATTCTCATTTTCAATGAGATACATAGAGACACCTAAATCGCCAATTTTGGGCTCATACAAAATCACAAAATCATTTTATTTTATTTTTATCCTCTTGTATATGAGTCATATCTATATAGAATGTTTCCTTAAGATATATGATTTTATCCTTATACCATTTTATATCTTAAGATTTCCCATTCTTTCAGAATGTATCAAAATCCCATTCTTCATGTAAAGTTAGATTAGCATGTGGAATTATTATTTCAAGAACTACATATGGTTTGATTATCATTTTCAATGAGATACATTGAGATACCTAAAATATCTAATTTTGGGCCAAGCAGTGATAAAAAAAAACTTTATTTCTTGATTCTTTCTTCAGTAATACATATAATGACACTTGAGTTTTATCCATTAATCCATTTTCAATATGTTTTTATTTTTACATCAATTTATTTTTGTTCTTACTGCATGACATTGAACTATATGGAAATATGACGCCCCCATTCTTCATCTGTTTCACCTTTGTATTATAGAAAATACCCTTACTACTCCTTGTTTATCGCACCGAGCATAGCTCAAGTGAGCTTAGGAATTGGGTAAAAGAATTATTTATATAATTAAGGTATTTTAATTTCTTATGGGGGTGAAAATTTCCTCACTGCATGACTTAAAACTGCATAGTACAGTGTCCTCACTGCATGACTTAAAACTGCATATCACCATATTAATTCATAGGAAATAAATAAAGTCTCCATTTTACATATGAGTAGGATATATGTAAAGGAATTAAAAATCATGGCCAATACTGGTTTAAATATTTCTCATATGCATTGAACATAAACCCTTTCCATATTTCATACTCTTAATCTTGAATATTTTCAAATCTTCATAATCTTTCTTACTCTTTTTGGTGAAAGAGTTTCTAATACCTGAGAGCTCTTTTGTTTGACTATGCAGCACATGCCCTTAGGCGGCCTTGCATAAGTTTCCCACATAACAGGCCCGTTAGTAAAAAGATGCCACTATTTGGATATACATCATATTCCCTAGTTGTATCTACATAATACAACCCCCATAACAGGTTTGTCAAAAAATGGTAACTTCATTCTTGCTTATAGTATCTTTGTCCCCTTTAATCTTTGATGAAAATATACAAGAATCTGTATTTTAAAATAATCATTTAAGTATAATTTTCCTGTTATCTTTCTCACAATCTAAAAGTCTTCAAGACCATGGTTTACAAATTTCCCTCACCATGTGTTCAATACAATATGAAATAACCTTGAAATCACTTGGCCACATATTATATGTTGTTTCTATTTCTGGTCCTAGTTGTATGACATAAAACTACAGACACCATATATCTTATGTTTGGGTCAGACCTTCGTAAAAGTCTTATTCCTCTGATTATTTGGACACTCTTGGTTGGAAATACTCTTTCCATATTCAGGTATCTTTCTCCATAAATTAGACTCGGTGCTTTGGAAAATCTGAAACTCCATAAACTTTCTTCATCTTTTAGCAATAGAACATCAAACTTCTAAGATCTCTTTTGTTTGAAAATGTAGCACATTCCCTTAGGTGGACTTGCATAAGTTTCCCACATAACAGTCATGTTAGTCAAAAGATTCCATTATTTGGCTATACAGTATATGCCCTAGTTGTCTCTACATAATACAACACCCATAACGGTTTTATCAAGTAATGGTAACTTCATTCTTGGAAAATACTTCCTCTAGTGATTTCATACCTTTTCCCATATCGTTCCTCAGTTCTAGAAATTCCCAAATCATAGTTTAAATTTTTACTTTCATACCAGAATATGATAGTATGTTTCCAAACAAATTATCAAGAAATTGGGAGATTTTCGTACCTTTGGTCAGAGCTAATGACCTTAAATTAAAGTCACACAATGTCCCCACTGCATGACTTAAAATTTCACAGTACCAATGTCCTCACTACATGACTTAAAAATGCACAATATGATATCAGAAATTCCCCCTTCTGATAAATTTTAACAATTACTCATAGAGAAAATTTTAATAGAAATGGTTTCCTTATTCTTGGCTTATGTCACTCTAAAGTAGCACCTTTTTTATTCTTAAAATTCTTTTCCTAGGAAAAACCACCCATTTTGGTCTTGATTCATCCAAATCTTATTTTCCCCTATCTATAAAAAACACAATATTAAACTTCAATGAAATATTTTTCTTGACTATGAAACACATTCCCTTAGGCGACCTTGCATAAGTTTCCCACATAACAGGCATGTCATGCAAAAGATTACAGTATTTATCTATGTAGCATATGCCTCGGTTATCCCTATAAAACACAGCCCCCATAATAGCTTTTTCAAAATAATGGTAACTTATTTCTTGGAAAAGACACCCCTTATGTTGATATAGGTTTTAAATTTTATGACCATAAAAGTCATGGCTCAGGATTACCCTTTGAAATGTTTAAAGAATATTAAAGAAATTTTTTATCCATAGTGTTTTTTTGGAATCTAATTCAAAGTTTATGATCAAATCTATTTGACCCTAAATACTATCCCATTATAGTCCAACATGCATGACTCTAAATTTCCAAACAACAAAAGACTTGCTAATCATTAGATTCAAAACCCTCAAAGGGAACTCTAAACAAAATTCGAGTCCCAACTCACTAAACATAAATTTTTTGTAAGATTTAGGTAATATTGAACAATAAAAAGTCAAAAAATACGAATTTTGTGGGCTTGCCCATATAACACTACAAATAATCAAACTATGGTCTCTAGGCCCATGGCTTAGGAAGAAATTTGATCATCCTTTCAAACAATAAGTAACTCCAAATCTAACCTAATGATGTTTGGATTGCGTCAAATTTCCCTACTTTTATCTTAGAACAATATTCTTTTATTTCTGAATGAATCAAATTCTAAGGGGGGGGATTTTTTTGACACCATGAAATGTGTTCCATGAACTTTTATATAGAGTGAAGATATGATTCTCACATATAAAACAAATTTCAAGTATGGGTAAAGATGTTTTCACCATGAAGGAAGAAGATGCATCCTAGATTTCTATGTGCCAAAATACTACTCCATACCGATAAATAAGTGGAATTATTCCTCCATCCAAGAGTAGGTAGTGGATTCCTAAAATCAATGATGAAAAGGCGTTGACACATTAAATTAAATTTTTGAGTTTATTTTGAGAATAAATGGTGTATTTACCATCTCAAGAAGTGTATATATCTTCAAGACTTTCGATTTGACTGGTCGTGGATCCCAAACAAACTTATATATCAAAAGTTATGGCACATGGAAGATGGATAAATTTCAAAAATGGATCTACACAGTGTACCTACATGTAATACCTATGGGGAAGACCCGCTTGGAAGACCTACATGGAGGACTTACGTGGAAAATAAATTTTTACACCCCTGTGTAGAAGACCTACACAGAGGACCTACGTAGAAAACTTCCCTTCGACTAGGTCCCCTCCATTCCTATAAATAGAGCCCTTAGGCTCCTCATTTCAAGACTGAGAAAATTGAAGAGACTCTCTGAAGCTCCCATCGCATAGCACTTTCTCCAAGATCCCGCAAATTGTCTCAAGTAGCTCTCTAAACCATAAGAGAAGAGATAATTAAATGGGATAAGCATGTTTTGAAAGTATTTTTACAAATTTTACATAGGTTTGGTCCTCCTATATAAAGCGCATTATTCAGTCATCATTCATACCTGCGCACCATACATGTGTTTTATACCTGCACAGTATACCAATGTGGTACATCAACGTGGGGTACCTATGTGGCATACTTATGCGAGGGACCTACGCAACCAACTCAAGTAACCTTTTTAATGCAATTCATGGTAGCGTATCTCCTTCTTGGTTCCCTTATCTGAAAGTGACTAAGTTGATGCCTCCACCAAAACCTTCTGACTTGTCAAACCTTTGGGAAATGCACATTAGCATGTATCCTATTTGGGTTTGTATTTACATAGTCAGAGGTTACCCACATTCGTTTCACAATAGGGTTAGGATTCTTGGAGTGACTGTGAGTTTTTATATCCACAGTCACATCGAAAATTCTCCCATCCAAGGTCAATCTAAGGGAAAAAATCCTGTTATATACCCCTTACATTCATCGCTTCTTCCTTACATTGGACCCCTATCCAATGTAAATAGAACAGAGGGAAGTCTTGTCACCTCTCCCTCTTCCATGGCCGATGCGCCGTCTTCGATCAGCGGAGGAGGAAAAGTGTAGTGTCATTGTTGAATCTTTCACATCCTCTTGTTTCTCACACCGAGCATGACTCAGATGGTCTTCTCTCCAATAGCCCGAAGGCCTTCATTTTTTATTGGGTTTTGATAATCCACCTTTCAAGGGGTGAGGTTAAACCCGTAAAAGGCCCGTAGGTGTAAGTATTACATGGCCCGTAGGGCTTAGAGTAATTCTTTGCCTGTAGGATTCAAACATTTCATACAACCCAGACTAACTACTTGGAACTACTCCTCCCTAGCATCTTCATCGTGAAATCAGCTCTCCACATTCACATGGTTATTCGACTAGGATTTCCCATGCATGCACAGGCATGTCCCGATGCCAGGTGCCATACCCTCTCATTCATGTAATCTATTTAGCTTCTGCTATGGTAAAAGATCCTTGCTCCTCCTCCTAAAGCTTGTTCCATGTAGGTTATATGGTTTTCATCTGCACCTAAGGCAGTACAATGGCCTTGAGGTGGCCGAAATCCCTTACTAACCCGAAGGCTTGGGTGGCCCTCAGGCCTTAAAGGACTCGGGGACCAAATCATTGGCCTGAAGGTCCAAATAGGGGAATCTTCTTAGCTACTATAGTGCCAAATAGTTCCTACTAAAGTACCTGCTACAGTTCTGCACAGTTATTTCTACAGTACTACTATAGTACTGCTAAAACACTACTATAGTACCCGAAAATTTCCTCCTCCTCTATTTGATCCTGAGTCTCCTGGATTCACTTAAGGAGTCCTCACCAATTAGGTTGAGGCTCATGTGCCTCATGTGGTCTTAGAGATACATGATGGTTACAACATGTGCACAAACACTAATTTGAAAGAACTACGAGAACTCTGATTCCCACCATAACCGAGATACGTAGGAAGTCATTTCAAGGCCCGAGCTCACTAGATGTTCTCTTCATGAATCCAATCATAATTCCCAAAATTTGAGAATCCTCCATAGGAATAAACCCCAAATTAAACCCCCCAAGTCATCAAGGCATCCTTTTCAGGAAGTAAGCCCAAACTGATTTCTCTCAAAGGATCATACTCTCCTATGAGACCTATTGAACTACATAGGCTTTGATTCCCATATATATGGGATACATAGGAAGCCGTTTCAAGGCCCGATCTCACAGGATGTACTCTTCAAGAATCCAATCATAATTCATCTAATTTGGGCATCCTCCTTAGGAATAAACCCCAAATTAAACCCCCCAAGTCATCAAGGCATCCTTTTAAGGAAGTAATCCTAAACTGATTTCTATCAAAGGATCATACTCTCTTACAAGACCTATCGAACTACATGGGATTTGATTCCCATATATATGGGATACGTAGGAAGCCTCTTTGAGGTTCAAACCCAACACGTCAAATCAAACCTTTTTTCCTTGGGCCATATTCCCAACAGGGTCAGATCCTACATGGGAACCCATATTCTTTCCAAATTCTCCTTGGGTTGCTTTAACATAAGTCCCACACTAAGTTCTAACTAAGAACCTTCCGCTTACAGGTCATTATCACCTAAATTTAAAAGGTATGATGTTTCCCATTTAGTGGCACCGAACTACGAGGGTTCTAAATCCTTTTATAAGGATATGTAGGTAGCCCATCTTATGGGAATGATCCAAAAATACAAACCAAACCTCCATCTCCCTGGATGAAAATAAAATTCTAGAGTGCCTCATTGTGTGGATTAAAAACCATTATCATCACAAATGATGAGTAAAAGAATCTATAAGAAGTATATTAGAAGATACCATTGATGGAAAACCTCAAATACATACATATATTTCCATTAATGAAGAACCTTTAATGAATACTGGTGATTCTAAATTTTACACATGTTAATATATGATTGTGAATTCAAAGGGATACGTATAATATACTTGGTAAATTAATAAGGATTCATGAAAATAAATTAAATTTACAAATAGAGTCTCGTAGTAGAAAATAATTCCCCCTAAAAGGGTGTGATGAGTCTGACATACCATCCTCTCGACCATTGCACGTTCTTAAGTATCGTAATGTTTAAACATAACAAACACCTGCCTTTGGAAAGCAGGTCCTCTTTGGATAAATAACTGTTGGAAGTTTCCAGTTCCATGAATAAATTCAATGGAACCCGCCTGGTAATAGTTATTCTTAAAACTAGAACACGTGTTTCAAGGAACTACTAAACATTCATGTCACAAGAGTCCTGAAACAAACATAAAAATTGGGCTCTTATCCCTAAAGCAAGGCATCCAGCCTTCACATACAATGATCCCTCATGGTCCCAAAGCATAAAGAACTTTTCCTTTACAAGAAATTGTTAAACTCAGGACCTATAATCCATTATCTTGTATCACATAACTGATTATTAGTCCATATCTAATTAAACTATTCATTTTTTACAGGTTCAAACTTCAGGCAACCTAACCAGCATGTCGACACAAGCTATCACAAATTAATTAAATAATTAATTTAACATTACTTTAATTAGTTTATCAACAAGAATAAACATACATAACTTATTTATTCAATTACATTAACACATGGAAGATGAATTCATTTAAAAATGATCACAACACTAAAACTATAACACACTGGAATCATTAAACATGCCACATTAATATATTACCCAATTAATTAAAAATTAATTCTAGCTTTATGTGTTGTACCAATTATCATCAATAATCACATAATAATATAATAAAGTCATATATATCACACTTTCTAGAAAAACAATAGGCAAATTTTTATCATCGTACAAAACAAAAACATCACCATGCGATTGATGTTTATTCTTTAATCCAGTTTAAGTAATTATTAGGTTTATTTCATTGAAATCCAAAAGAATAAATCAAATGATCTCTATAGTTTAATGTAAATAAATAGATAAGAAATGAATCCTCTACCTAAAAAAGGGTGTCAATATTATTTACACAATAATAGACCAACAATGTGGATCCTGATCACCTATCTTGCAAGAACTGCATCCACCAAAGGATGTCACATCACAACCGTACCAATAAACAACAAAGACAAATCCTTTAGAAATATGGAGATCAAGTACCATCACATATGAAAGATAAATGGGAGGGAATAGATCAAATAAACAGTATGAATGGAGGTAGAACATACCTTGGATCAAAGAAAGATCAAAGGTGGGAATCTAGAGATCGGTCCTTGACAAAGGAATCCTCACAATGTCAAAGAGGGGGTTTTTAGGTCACCTGAAATTGAGAGAGAGGTGATGAATCTATAGGGTTTGAAAAACCCAAGTGGATGAAAACATTTAAAACCTACATTATCAGTGATTTACATGATGTATAATCCCCTTTCATGCTATGTAGTCCTTAGGGTTTGGTTTCAGAAGAAAAATGTGTTGCCCTTTTATTTTTAAAACCTTGATTTATTACATATCATGATCTAATCAGCACTATCTGTGAAACCTACTTTCACATTGTATAAATGTTTACATGGTGTGAAATCTCCCAGCTTCCATATTTTATCACCCAAACTCCTCCAGACATCCTTTTAGCCTCCTATTACCACCTTGATGTTTGGAAATATGAAAAGGGTCGATCGACATGGATCTGGGCCCTTACATTATATACCTCTCAAAACATTCTCATCCTAGAGAATCCAAACCAAGCCTAGAAATTAAACATAAAAGGTTCATCCGAATAGACACCCCACGAGATACCTCTCAAGGATCTCGCTGCCACATGGGCTTAAACACCTCACCAAGGGAGCAGCGTGAAACCACGAAAAAAGCACAACGATCTCCTAAACACTCTCCTGTGGGGGATACCTCTCAAAGAGAGTACTCCACAATAATAAACAAGAGAAATTCATCTCATAAAGTAGAAAAGTTATACCACCACAAAATGAAAAATATCATAAGAGAAGATATAAACATCAAATAGATTAGGGTAATGATAACATATATATGACTTACGTTCCTAGGAACTCTCCTCCATGCCACTATGTGTCCATAAGACACAAACCAAGGGGATAGTATGCATGTGAAACACCTTCTCCTAGAGATCCTGGATCTCTACAGGACACTCCTCGAAGGTCTCATCATCATCAATATTGATCTCACCCTAATAGATGATGTGATAGTGTATATGGAGATAGTGATGGAGCTATTAAAAATAAAAAATATCATGTATCTATCTCATTTTGGGGGGAAGTCATATCCGATATGCCATGGCTCTAATGTGAGCTAACACCTCGAAAGGCCAAATAAAATATAAAGAAAGTTTGATCCCAGTACCAAACCTACACTACTTGTGATGAGGAGTCACCTTCAGGAACACATGATCCCCAAAGTCAAACTCTAGAGGCCTCCTCCTATGATCAAAATAAAAAATTCGATGATCATGTGATGCTTTCATCCTCTCACAAATCACCTAAAGTGTCTTTATCGTATTATGTACTAGTTCCAACCCAAGAATTGATGACTCTCTGACCCTATTCCAGCACAATAGAGAACAGTAAGGTTGTCCATACATGGATTTTAATGTCTCCATACTGACGGTGGAGTGAAAAATATTTTTGTAAGAATACTCTACCAAGGGCAGTTTCCTCATCCAAAAACCTCCAAAATCCAAGACAAAAGAGCAGAACATGTCTCCAAGAGTATGGATGGTCTACTCTATTTGACCATCCCTCTGTAGATGAAAAGCAATACCAAGGCATAGTTGAGAACCAAAATCATGTTGGAGACCTCTAAACACCCTGTAGGTAAAATTAGTATCTCAATCTAAAATGATCATCCTAGAGAATATATGGAGTCTCACCACCTCCTCAAGATATTACTTTGACAAAACCTCCAATGAGTTTGACTCCTTGATCACTATAAAGTGGGATGATTTCATCAAATGATCCACTAACACCCATATAGCATCATAGCCTCCCTATGCTTGAGATAAACCTATAAAAATTTCAATCAAGATCCTCCCACTTCCACTGAGGAACATTTAACGGCTAGAGAAAACCACTAGGAACATAGTGCTCGACCTTCACCTTATGGAAGACCAAACACTGAGACACAAAATCTATAATTACACACTTCAATACAGGCCACCAAAACTGGCCCCTCAAAGCTTGGTACATCTTTTTCATTCTAGGATATACCACCAAAGGTGAACTATAGAACTCTTTGAGAACCATCTCATGAATTTAAAAAGGAATAAAAAACCTTCCCTGAAACAACACTTAGTGTTTGTTCATCCTCATGTAAAATATCAGGGGAAACACCACAAAAACTTATTCTCTCTAGACCGCTACCTCAAAATCCCTATAATTAGGAATATTCCACCTATAACACCAGAGATGATTACACCGTCATCTGATAAAGACAACCTCTTCCACAACATCTCTCATATCTAGATACAATGATGAAAGTTCTACCATTACTCTCCAAGAATCACCAGATTCATGCACTACACCACTATGTGAATTCCTTCTCGGTGTATTGTCCACTATATTCCCCTTTCCTGGTGTATAATAAATATCAAAGTCATAGTCCTATAAGAACTTAATCCATCGATGCTAGCACAATTTCAAGTCATGTTGAGAGAAAACATACCTCAGGCTTTTATGATCGATGAAGAGCACAAAATGCTTTCCAATGAGATAATGTATCCATAACTTCTGAGAAAACACTACCTCATCCAAATCAATATCATGGGTGGAATAGTTATTATCATGGGGACATAAATACTAAGACCCATAATAAATGAATGATCTATATTTCATTAAAACGCATTCTAACCCTAGACGTGAAGATTCATAGGAAATCTCAAATTGAACTCCTTCAATTGGAAGATAAAGAACTGGGGCACTGGCCAAATTATTCTTTAGTTACTAAAAAGATATTTGAAATTGATCAATCCACAAGAATTCTTGATCCTTTCTAGTTGACACTGTCAGGGGAGTCACAACCTGAGAAAAATCATCTACAAACCTCCTATAATAGCTTGAAATACAAAGGAATCTTTGCACCTCTACCATTATCTTGGGGGATTAAGAAGACAAAATTACTTTATCTTTGATAGAACTAAATCTACTCCCTACAGGGATACAACATTCTTCAGGAAACATACTTCTTGATCCCAAAACTCACACTTCGTCAACTTCCCAAACAACTACTCATGACGAAGAACTCCCAAAATGGAACGCAAATGCTCTGCATGATCGTTCTTAAATGTGGAGTACTCATGGATTTCATCAATAAAAACCACCATGAAATTATCTAGTAACTCACGGAACACAGAGTTCCTTAATTCCATGAAAACTGTTAGAGCATTCCTTACACCAAACAACATCACAAAAAAATCATAATTCTCATCATGACAATGGAAAGTAGTCTTCAGGATATCCTCATCCTTCACATGCATCTGATGATATCTTGACCACAAATTGATCTTCTAGAACCAACTTTCACCCTTCAGTTGATTTAATAAATCATTAATACATGGAATAGGATAGTGTTTCTTCAATGTCACTTGGTTCAAGCAACGATAATCGATAAACAAACACAAAATTACATTAGCCTTCTTCATGAACAAAAATGGTGCACCGCACAATGACACACTTGGCTGAAGAAAAACACACTAAAATAGACAATAAAGATATATACATAGCTCTCAAAACTCAAAAGGCATTATCCTTTATGAATACATTGAGATAAGAGACACTACTGGTTGTAGTTTGATCCCATACTTAATCTCTCGTTTAGGTGGTAATGCTACAACCTCCTCTGGAAATACATTAGGGTACTCTTCTATAACCCTAAGAAACACTAATTATTGAACCTCCGACAAAATAATCATTATCTCGGCCATCAAGGATGACAAGGATAGAACACACCTATGACCCATTGTAGTGTCACTCTCTCCAACAAACACTGCTAGCTATCCATCAATATCTAAGAACATAACCTACCTCCTGAAGAAATCCATGATAGACTACACCGAATACAACCAATCCATGCTAATGATGATATCATATGGTTGTATCCATAAAATAGTAAATCTCACCAAGAGAATTACTTCACCATCACTTACTCACAATCTCTATATACATCAAACAAGTCAGGTCGACCTTCAATTGGCATAGTCAACACCAAGGGCATTGGAAGTTTCTCTACCTCAAGTCCCAAAGTATGGACAGTGGTAGGTGATATGAAGAAGTGTGTCACTCCCAGATCAAACAAGGCATGTACCTAATTTGTAACAAACAAATGGTAACTCAAATGACATTTGGCTCACCTATTGTTAGAAACCTTAAAGCAAGAAGGTGACCATGATATACTCCATGGCCTCTCTGACCATGATGAAGACCACTTCGATGGTTGTGCTATACTCTTTGAGGATTGGGAGAATCATAAGGTTGTCCTATATTTTCCCCCATCTACTTTGTGCTTGTACCAAACTACAAAATCTTGTTGCTGCTTCCTCGGTTGGAATTTTTACAGTGGAGGAGCCTAAAGTAGAATAACTATTGTATATTGACTACTCAGAAAGTTTGGTCACTCTCTCCATTTATGACACTGTTCTACACAAGAAAAAAATGTGTATGATCCCTTTACATAAGTCTGAGATCCACTAACCTAATAGAAAAGAGACATTGAGGTATGGGACCTACTCTCAGCTGATCGAAAGCTCTTCTTTCCTGACAGTTGGGAACCCTGGATCATAGCTTTACTTTGTGATGAATCATGAATAATCCCCTAACATGATGATCTAGTTCTAGATAACATCCTCTTGATGACCTCTTCCCTCGAAATTACTTTAAGATACATCTTTAGCATAAATGGAATGACCTGAAATTGGATATCTAAACACAAATACTTATTAAAATTCATCCCCCTAGCCTCCTCATCAGGCAACAGGTCCAAACCATGTAGTAGAAGGTTCCTAAAATGGATACCAAACTCTCACACATTGGAGATCACCTTTCGAAGGGTAAGTAGGTCATAGTGACTAGCATCCTTCATAGTTGAAGAAATAAAATCGGCTCTAAAATGTTCTTATAAATCCCCCAGGAGATGACCAACTCCTCATGATCTTCTAGGAATAAGAACCCCCACTACCTCATTTCCCCACACAGCATCATCACAGCCAATGATACCCAGTTCTCCTTCTGATCACATATAGAACTAAATTCTATCTCAACCAACTCTAACCATTATTTCATGACTGCATATAAAATAGAGATCTCATACCTCTATAGACTCTACTACTAAATCTCTCAGGGAGTCCTCCTCCAAGTGTTGTTATTATCAACCTCTACCATACGACAATCTGCTGGAACAACCTATTGAACATCTTCTGCATGAACCTGATGAGGATGTCGACCTAGATCTATTACTACAAAAGAATAAATAGTTAGATCTCTTAAATATGTAATATGGAATATCTAAACATTAATTAATTGTTTTATTTTATTAATTTTAGGTTAACTTATCCCAAGTTATACCCATTCAACCACTACCACAAAGGAGAATGATGCATGGTAATTTCATATGTCTCTACCTTATAACCAGTATCAACTTGTTTATTAGCCATTGTAAGCTTAAAGTTATTTGAACCATATCATAGGGGTCCCTAAATACCCAGGTCTAATCTAGTTCCTCATGTTTAAAGTGATTTCTAAACATAGATGACACCATTTCCCTATCATCCCATGAAACCTATTTGGTACACAACTCCAAACTTCATCATATCCCTCAACTAGACCTCTAATACAACTTTTTCATGACCCCCTCCCCACATGGTGTACCCCTCCTGGGCTACTAATGGGATATGATAGATAGTGAAACCTGAGTCCCTCCTCCAGTAGTCCCCCAGTTGGCGACTAGAACTCGGGTTATAATAAATACACAGATAGGAGGAATTACCTTCTAAGAGAGTATATGAAAAAGATAGATATAATAAATACATCAACCTGATGATATTTATAATTCAATATAAAATAAAATAAAAAAGTGAACATATGTAATGACATGTATGGATTATTGAAACTGTAAGGAAAAAACAAAAGTGCCAAAAAAAAAAGTAAGGATGATGACTACCATGAATCCCAAATAGCTCATGCAATCCTCAAGATAGTATTAACCAACATGATCTCCAACTTTCTACTACTAACCTAAAAAAATATTTATTGATACATAGGCTGAGTATAATAGTATACTCATTAGGATCCTGCCTAGAGCCTCTTGTGTGAAAGATAAAGAATGAATGAAAAAGCATAGTGAACATCAAGAGAAACTAACTCATCACCTAAATAGATATACTACATTTCCATACTCACCATGGATACACTTACCAAGTAATATATATAAGATAATATAATATAATAAATAATATCAAGGGTACTCTGTTATCTCTTCCTCGCTAGTTTTCTACTCTGCAAAACATCGCACATCCTGAGAATCTCTCTCCAAGAAGGTTTTTCTGCAGACACCTTGGAAAAGCACCAAAGTGTGCCCCTCATGCAATACACCACCACATCCATGTAACCAAAAGTAACTAGGTAGTTTCATGAAGCCACCACATCCCATATAATGTGCATTATACATTGGTATTATACCTCAAGCCATCTTTTCCCATACACCGAGTAAGGAACCTCAAGCCATCATAGTCTATACACGTTATACCTATAGTAGTACTTATGAAGCTATATATAGAATAAATGTGTGTGAAATAACCACAATCCATCACAACCCTCTATACACATATATAAGGAACACTAACTGTCGTGAATTCTATCACAAGTAACTACCAAGAGAAGAGAGAAAGGCCAAAGGGGGTATTCAGTCATCCTTCCTCCCACTAGGATATTGGGGACCCCCCCCCCCCCCCCCCCAGAGCTCAAAATCCATGGGGTGTTAGTCTTTCTATCTAGAATGGTGGAGTAGCATATGAAAACAAAAAATGTACATGATATAATATAGATCACAACAACACTATTAGAATAACCTAATCTCATACTCAACTACAGCTAACGTCTCTTGTACACCCAACTTCCACAGCTAAGACCATATATCATATAAGCACACAACCATTTAAAGAGATAAATTAAATTATTTTATCCCTTTTCATTAGTTTAACTTTATGTTAATTAATTATTTAACCATTAATTAATCATTAAAATTTTCCAAATTACATTTAATTACCATTACAACAAAGTTCCATACCCTCCATGAATAAGAAAACTAAGTCCACGGCTTATCATAATTATAACCTCAGTATTACATCCTATTAAGATCCAACCCCATGTTTCAAACATTTATTCATTTATTTATAACATTACTTTACATGTTACCAGGTAATCTAGGAAAAAAATATAATATACCAAACAAGTTGTACAGCCATGCACATCCATTTGCCTCAAGCAATGGGTAAAGGAAATTAAATAAACAAATAGCCTTTTTGTCATCCAAACAATAGATTCAAACAAGCATCCAACTTTTATATCTATGGGTAAGCCCAACTTTAATATGTTTCATCATCCTTGGTGTCCCCCTTGATACCCACATGCATATCCTGATGTATCCTACCATCACAAGTGTCAACGTGGACCACAAAAACTAGGAATCCATGACCTTTATACAATAACAACCCTCTAAGTTTAGATATCCCATGATCGTTTCACATATAGGCCTCCCCTCCCCATGTATCATAATATCCCTCGAGGCTCAACCATCCCATGCGCATGTCACTTCACAAGAAGCAGGAAGAAAACATATCAATCGGGCTCTTAACACTGAATAAATGCATCCAACCTTTACACACAAAAATCCCTCACATCCCCAAAGAACAAGGCACTCATCCTTTAAAATAAAGCAGGAAACTCATCAAACAAAAGGCATTATCTTTTATCACACAACCGAATATTATTCCATCTTGAATTAACTGATTCATTATTTATAGGTTTCAACTATGGGAAACCTCACCATCAAGCTAATATAAGCTATAATAAATTAATTAAAAAAATAATTTAACATACCTTTAATTCCTTTATCAACAAGAATAAACTTGCTTCACATATTTGTACAATTCCATTAACACATGGAAGATCAATTAATTTAAACATGCTTACAGCATTAAAACTACAACACACCAGATTCATTAAACATGTCTCTTAAATATTTTATCTAATTAGTTAACAATTAATTCTTTATCTATGTTCTTATCCAATTTCTATCAAGAATAACATTATAATACAATCAAGGAATATATGTCACACTATCAATACAAATAAGAGGAAACGGTTATCACAGTACAAAACATCATCATTTCCATGCGATTAATATTAATTTTTAAATCTGGTTCAAGTAAATATTAAGTTTTCATTGTATTCCAAGAGAGTAAATCATGCTTTATCTATAATTACATGTAAATAAATAGATAAGAAATGAATAACCAACCTCAAAAATGTTTTCAATGCTCTTTGAATGAGAATAGAATAATGTTTCGAATCCCAATAAACTCTCCTGCAAGAACTACATCCACCTGAGGATTTCATGTCACAACTATGCCAATAAACAACCATAAATCCCCTATTGAAACATGGAGATCCAAAACCATCATGTGGAAAAGATAAAAAGAAGGGAAAATATTGAGGAAACTACGAGAACTGAGGTAGAACATACCTTGGATCAATGATAGATCAAAGGAGGGAAGATAAAGAGCGATCCTTGACAAAAAAAAATCCAAAAAATGTTAAAGAGGGGTTTTCAAGTCACTTGGAATCAGGAGAGAGGTGTTTAATTAATAGGGTTTGACAACCTAGATCACCTGAAAACATTTAAAACATACAACATCAGGGATTTACACAACTATTAATCTCCTTTCATGTCGTGTAATCCTCAGGGTTCATTTTCCACCAAAAAAATGCATCACCTTTTTATTTTTAAAATCCCGATTTATTACATGTCTTGATTTGATCAGAATAAGCCATGAAACCTACTTTGATGTTTTTTATATGTTTACATGGCATGTAAGATCCCTGGTTCTAGATTTTATCCTCTAAACCTTTCTAGACTTCCTCTGATCCTCCTCCAGGCACATCAATCTTCATAAATGTGCAAAGGGTCAATACACGTGGATCCAATCCCTTACATTCCTCCCTTGAAAATTTTAAATACATTTTGTTTTCGTAAATTGATTACAAAAAAAACAAAAAATAAATAAACAAATAAATATCTTTGCATCCTACTTAGGTGATAAATGTGTTCTAAGTTGATGGGTTCGAGGAGTCTGGAATTATTAGAAATGCATAACTCCTGAGTGTTTGTGCCTACTGTTTTTATAGATTTTCCTTTAGGAACAAGGAAAGTAAGTTTGGTTGGAGATATCTTTAAGGAATTTTAATTTTAACATGAGAAAACTATTAATTTTAACTTAAAACTAGGGGACGCTCTCTTTTGGGGACAACACTTTAGGGAGACAACTCAAATGATAATCATATAAGTCCTTTGAATATAGAGTAAAATGGGAAAATGGGATCCCATGGTGAGTCTCTAAGATAATGGCAATGGGAAAATTTCTGTTAATAAATAAAATCCAATTTTAATTTCAATAAGTGACATATACAATTATTTTCACAGGAAATATGGTTGGGTAAAATCAATAAATTGCCTTGTAAAAAATGAGCTCATTTAGGTGAGAAAAATTTTGAACGCAAATGAAGAAGGGGACAATTGAATTAGTTAATTATCTTTTTAGTTGAGTTAGTAAAGTGACTAAAAATAAAACAAAAATATATTTTTATTTTGTGGAACCAATGGGAGAGTGAAAATTAATGGTGTCTCTTGTTAAATTTTTAGTTGCACTTTTATCTAACCTATTACACTCATGTAACTAGAACCCATTTTGAATAGAAATAAGGTATTTAAAAAAATTCACATATAAGGCATGAATTTTCAAGTAGCATAGGGATTTTTTATCTCCGTAGATTTAGAGTCCCTTAGAACTTAGAAGGATTCTCTTTTATTTTTCACAATTTTTGTAAATAAATAAACCAAATTGAATTATCTAGGAGTGTAATTGATTAAATATAGGGGAAATTGATGTGAATTTTATTTCTCACTTTTTACCATATCAATTTTCACTTTTTATTCTCTTTTTATTTTTAAAATCTTGTTTTTTTAACAATTATCAATCATTGTATTTTTTATCAAATTGTTAAAAATATGAATTTTTGTTAAAATTATGTATTTTAGTGTGTAATTTTGTCATTTTGATTAATTATAAATTAATTTATTTATTTTATTGTCGCTACCATTTTTCACTCTTTGATTTTCATTTAAATTATTATTTATTATTAATTATTATTTTAATTCATTCATTTTTTCATTTTTTATATAAAAACATCAATCATTTAACTTTATTTTTTATTTGTTTAATTTGATATTTAATTTATTTTCAATTTAATTAATATTAATATGTTTACTTAATAATATTTTTATTTTATATTTTTAATTATTTCATTATTTTTATCAAATTTTATACTTTCTTATATTTTTATTTATTTTTTAAATTAATTCAATCAATTTAATTTATTCTTCATTTTAATTTTCAGATAAAAAATCATTATTTTAGTAGTTTAAATAATGGAATTAATTTTAAAAATTTATTTCTTTTCTTTAAATATTTTTATACTCAGGTATATTTAATTAGAAAATAATTATTTTATTTTATTAATTTTGTTAATTAATTTATTAGTTAATTAATTTATGAATTTAGTTTATTTAAATGTTAAAATATTTTAACCAATTTTAATATGAATTCTTTTATTTGTTTCCAGTTGAGGGCTTACACGAGTGGTAAAGGGCCCCCCATAATTCGGTATCAGACTCGGGTTCAAATATGGGTGGTTGTAGGTATTATTACAATACTATATAGGTGGTGATAGAGGCGATGATGTAGGCAGGCGATGATGCAAACATAATGCAGGTATGAGGTGATGCATTCATGACACATTCCTAGTGATGCAAATAAGATGATGTATTCCAGGTGATGTAGACAAGATGATGCAGGTATAATGTTGCACTAGGATTTCGGGCCATGTTATGGGTTTCATGCCCACTAGGCCTATGGGCCAAGTACTAAATAAATATGGCTTGATAGGTAGGTTGTCCCCTTGGGGGGGATATGTCCTGTCTTTCTATCATATGTGTGTGGTGTGTGTATGTGTGTGTTTTAATGTAGTTGTACCCCCAAGCACCGAATATATAGTTTATTTCCGGAATAATTTGTTTACTTAATAATTTGTTAATTAAAATTATAAATTATTATTTTGAATTTT
The DNA here is from genome assembly GCA_963277665.1 of Viscum album. Taxonomy (NCBI): domain Eukaryota; kingdom Viridiplantae; phylum Streptophyta; class Magnoliopsida; order Santalales; family Viscaceae; genus Viscum; species Viscum album. The sequence goes on along the minus strand of OY728129.1, from coordinate 927,936,432 downwards.
AATTTCATTTTAAATTTTTGTTTATTGATTAATTTTTAGTTTAAAAAATAAAATGAATTAATTTGTAATTTTAAAATTTGTTTCCTGTATTTTATTGTTCTAATCTGTTTGTTTTTTTTCTAATAGAGGATCTACCGCCAAATTCTGGCAGTAGAAAAACTAAGAAAACATCAATGGTGACTCAGGGAATCACCACCGACCCCAATAGTGGCTCAACCACCACCAATGGTAACTCCCAAATTCATTATCATCCCAACACCACTGATGAATCGTTTACTCACCACCGTCCCAAACCACACACACTGTTTTCACCCCTTCAATGGTGACTCCACTGAGTAACCATTATTCCACCCACTACTACCTCCTATCTCACCACTAGAAACACAAACCATCATCACCCAGACAGTAAAACCAACAAAGTATAATAGTATCAGCAATCAAAAATCACTATTATATGAAGAATTAGAACTGAAGTAAGAACCCATCGCATGTTGAAGAAGATAACAAACATCTCAATATCAAAAATCATAACCCAAAACGAAACACCCAATATTTCTAGATCTGAAAATCAACAACCGCTGTTGAATAATTAATCCCTCACTGTAGAAATCCTTTAATAAACCCACTCTCCCCATTAATCATTGAAGTCCCTCTCCACCATATTTGAGTCATCAAACTCGCATTGATCCACCACTACTTGTGAGGAAGTTCAATATCAAAGTCATTCCAGACTAGAAGATCTTGATCTTGTCATTGTTGTTCGCTGCTCTAACTGAACCCCTTTCCCCCTCTTGTAAAGAATAATAGTGGTGCTACCAACATCTACACCTCTCATCGTTATCTAATGTTTTGTGGTGTCCTTAATAAAAGAAATACCCTAAGATCCGCTACTCTACTCGAACGCACCCCCTCCTCTCTGCCTACATTGAACCCACACCCCCTTCCCTCTCCTCCTTACTACCAAAGCCATACCCCCCACGTCCACCTTTCTTCTCACCAAACACCCCTCCCCCTTATATCTCTCATTTATTTTATTTTTTAGATAATTATTTATATATAATATTAATAATAATAATAATAAATTTAAATAGATTAATTATATTAAATATATATATATATATTAATACTTATATTTATGTATATAATTATAATATATATATAATAGTAATTATATATGTGTGTGTGTGTGTTTATATTAATATAATAATTTTAATATAATAATAATAGGTTTATGTGAATAAATATTTATTAATACTTAAATAATTATTTTTTTATTTATTTTTCTAGATTTCTATAAGATGTTAATATTTAGATTTTAATTTTTGTAGTTACTTTTTTGGAATCGTATGATGCCTTTTTTCTATAGTTTGAAAAATCCGGAAACTTCATGAGGAGTGCAGTTGGTGGAATAAGTGATACTCGATTCACCAAAGTTTGAAGAAGTATAATGAATTACATGACATATGGAAGATAGGAAATTGTGACCATGATGTAACCATGATTTCTCAGGAGGGTGTGTGCAATTTTCTACTGAAATTAAGAAGGGGGTTTAGGAGAGATTCAGACACACCATATGTACTGGGACAGATATCCATGGGAATCATTCTAGATCCTTCCATCCATTCTCGAAGCATACAAGCATATTTATTCTACTAGTATAACTATGCAATATAGATAATAGGATCTATTTCATACATATTCCAAGCATTCATTGCACATTTATTGATCATTTAGATGAGCATCACCGATCACCGTCTACCATTCATACATCGAATCTGAGCATGGAGCACATTACTGAGCAGAGAGATAGAGTTGGTGCCTAAGGGGGTAATCTCACCAACAATGATTCTTCATCTCCTTATTCCTTTTTTTCATGTATTTTTCTTAATTATTAATAGTTAATTTGATCAAAGGACTAAATAAGTTATGAACTGATCATATTTTATCGATTCTTCTCTTGTTAAAACTTTTGTTCAGTGAAAATTTAAGTTCATTTTTCTTTTCAGTATGATTTTTGAGCATCAATTTACACTACCCAATAACCAATAGATGATGGTAGTGAATCAATTCACCTTGGATCATTTACCTAAGTACCAAAAATTGGAAATGGTTGATTCATATATTCTCTATATTGAATGGATTAATTCAAGGGTTAAGACCAAAAGATCAAATATCAAGAAGGTTGATCAAGCTGTGTTAATCCATTAAAGGTACAGATCAGTAGATTACCACCATTTATAAATCATTGGATAATTGAATTAATCTAAGTATAATTGGAGAATATCTATTTATAATTTAAAATAATCCCATAGAACTAAATTAAACTATTGTTTTTCTTAAGCTACATTCCCTGCTCTCACTGAACTATTTCACACTTCCCATTTCACACATCCATTTTCACTTTTTTCTTTTAGTTTTTGTATTGTTTTTTCTTATTGTAACTTTTTTTGGTCATTTTCACAATCACTAAATCATTCTTTATAGTTTGAAACCTTTCTTACCACGGTACTAGTGTAAGTAGGTTATATAAATATTAATATTTTGTGATTCCAATGACCTCGTGGTAACTTACCTTTTATACAAGAATCATATAAAAAAACATTCTATATTTAAATTTAGGATGTTTAAGAACCTATCCATATTTTTCCAACTTGTACAAATACTGAAGATTAACATTTCCCAACCTTCTATGCCAAATAATATGGTTTGTTTCTATAAAAATTATGTACATTAAGTTTTTCTGGGTTTTTTTGAAAAATATATAGAGTAAATATTTTAGCTTCAATTTGCATAACATAAGAAAATGTTTTATTTATAAACAATACATTTATTATCTTCAAATTTTACACTTATACCATAATAAAAAAATTGATATGCTAATTAAATTGTGTTTCAATCCCTCTATATATAGTAATTTATAAATTATAACATATTTTAATATACCTACTTCTCAAAAACATTTGACTATACCTTTAGAGTTGTCACCAAAACTAAAAGTTCCTCCATCATAAGAATTAAAAGATACAATTTTAGATATGTCACAAGTCATGTTCCGAGAACACACATTGTCCATTTACCATGTATCTTTATGACAATTTAGGACTATTTTCTATAAAATAGATTAATTAGATAACTGTTTTGGTACCTAATCTATTTTGGGTCCAACTAGATTAGTAACAAAACTTTTTGAAACCCATATAGATTTAAGACATTTATTATAGGGTAATTTGTAAGACATATTCTAAGAAATAAAAATATTGGTGTGGGATAGTTATTGAGTAAATATTAAATAACATCCATTTGAATAATTCCCTTTCAAATTAAATATATAGAATGTAATAATTGAAACATTACCTTTAATGGTTTTAAGAAAAGTAGTTCTATACATATTAAGAATCTGTCTATTATAATCAAATACAATTTTATATTTGTATGTTTTTTTTTCAAATCCATCATCTTATCGAATTGTTCTTTTCCTTGAACAAAAGAGTATAATCTTCTTTTAATAAAATGATTTTTGTTTAAATTTTTTCATTCTATTTTTTAATAACTTCCAATTCGTCAAATATTTTCATAGTTGAACAAGATCTTTTATTTTTCAGTTTCTTATCTTCAGGTTTAATATTTTTACATTCCTTTTAAATTTTATCTAAATCATCATAAACTCATTTAAATATCCTTACTTTACCTTCATAAGTTTTTTATATGAAATCTTTCCTTCTTTTATTCTCATGTTTTATATTAATTAGTTCAAAACCTATAACCTTTTTATCTTATATAACCTTATTATTTTCTATTTTTAGTTCTTTTTATAATGCATAAATTATAAAAATATAACTTTTAAAATTTTCATTTTGTTTAGTTAATTATTTTACTTCATTTTCAATATATTATTCATAACCATAACTATAATAAAAATTATTGTTTACCTAATTCTTTGTTTTTTCCATCATGAAAATATTTGATGATTTTTTTACACTCTCAGAACCATCACTACTGGTGTCAGAATCTTCTACACAGCTCCATCCATCATGATATTCTCTTTTTAGTTCCTTCATATGTTTCTTATCTTTCCCTTATTGTTTCAATTTTAGATAGTCTAATTTTAAATCTTCCTTTTTCCTAAAATCAAATCATATTATTTTGAAAAAATCATATTTAACACTTGTACCTATTTTACATCCATTTTTATCAAACTTTTGATGATCTCTTCTGGAACACTTCTCAAAGACGCTCTTTCCTTTCATGTGCTTATAGACTCCTTTGGTAAAATTTTCAATTTCTACTTTCTCACATTAATTGTAACTCAGAATTAGAAAAATTATAAATAACATTTATATTAGATTTTAATATTTTGCCTTTAATTTTATCATGATTATCAGCATTCCTGATCTTCATTTCTAACTTGTATTGAATAAGTGATCCTATCATCCCATCCATTGAATACTCAGTGAAATACTTACTTTCCTCAATTGTAACATACATTGAATTCCACCTTTTGGGTAGATATTAAAGTAATATTTCGATAAGAGATTTATTTTTCATGGTCTCCCTAATTACCACTATGTTTTCTAAAATCGTAGTGAATATATTGTACATATCATTTATAATCTCTTGATCAGTCATTCTGAATTTTTGAAACTTGTTTCTATGAATACCTATCTTGGTTCTCTACAACCTATTTGTTACTTAATGAGTGGAGTTTAAAGTCTTTTTTATGTTAGAAGAAGTTTTACATGAATAAATATATCTATACGTATTTTTACTTTAAAAAAATATAATAAATTAATAACTTTTTAACTTAGAACACATTTTTTTAGAATTATTCCTAGTTAATGTTTCTAAATCTACTTCAGTTAGTTTATAAGGTTTTAATATAATTTTCTATAATTAAAGAACTATATTTTTTAGAAATAACTATATCCAATACTTCTAGTAAATATATTCCCTTCCATTGAAGTGTGTTTGTCTGATTGGATTTAACATATTAAATTCTTGACTTTTCATAACAAAGCAATAGATCTTTTCTTTGGACTATTAAGTCTAGGATAGTGGTTAGTTCCAAAAGATAATGAAATAGTTAAAAACAATTCCTTAAAAGGTACCTCCCTCTAATACAAGTTGTTAAGTCCTAGTATATAGAAATATTTATGAGATGGGAGGTGAATAATCCTTTTAAATCTTAATCAATTAATTATAATTATCAGAGTTATAACAATGTTAAATGTGAAGAAAAAAAGAAACAAATAACACAAGATGTTTTATATAGTAGTTTGGACCACCAAGATCCTAATATACTCTTTAATCTACTATACTTTGTGAGGATACTGATATTTACTAGTTCCTCACTTCTTTATGGATTGATAACCTGATTACATAAAAATGTAGCTTTTTATCACCTTGTAGTATAACTCATAACTTTTTAAGGATTCACAACAAACCTGAATTTTTTCTGGGTGTCACAAATTGAAATTCATTTTGGATGGGAGGAATTAGTTGTATGATAGCTTTTAGATGGGAAAATCATAAACCATATCTTCAGTAAAAATAGAGGAAAATAAGGAATACAATAAAGAAAAATACAAATAATTAAAAACTATTGGAGTAGATGATGTAGAAATTTGATGAAACTTAAGTTATTTGATCACTTCAGTAGTGGATGATGAAAATTATGAAGTCCTTAATGATCACAACAATGAAACAATAGTACTTTTCAATGCTTTATATGAAAAATTTATTCTTCTATCACTGTAATGTTTCTTAATCACCATTGTCATACTATAGTGAATTATCTTTGTCGCATATATTTTATTGCAATTTCTTGAATCACAATACAAAAGATAAGCATGTTAGTAACTCCAAATATCATGTATTGTATTATCATATAATCACATTAAGTCATTTTAGTAAAACAATAAATATTGATATATTACTATTACAAGTAATTTAGAAGAAAAAACATATCATTAGATAGTTCTCACTCTTTATTTTATTTTTATATGAAATAACATTTTAAAGATTCCACAAAAATCATTAGTATGAAAAGAAAGTATAATTCATATTTATAAAATAGTTAAAAATATATGAATAAACTTCTAGTTTGTTAAATTATCATAAACTTGTAAAAATAGTGTGTTTTAAAAAAACTCCATGTGTGCGTATTCTCAAAATATATTTTAAACAACATGTAATTATATTTTAACAAAAACTTATAAACAAAAAATTTAGTTAAAATATTTATTTCAAAGGTAGTGAAAAAATAAAAATGAATTATAATTTTATAAAAAATAATTTTAAAACTAATTATAGATTGAATATGTCTGGCAGTAGTAGGGTATTGCTATTGTTTCAAGATGCCATTGAAAAAGAGCTACCATTCGGTGCAATCTACCTTTTGGTGATCTATAATTCAGTATGATATACCTTTTGGGTGATCAACCATCACTTTTGAAGAGTGAAACTATTTCATAAGAGAATCTACCACTGAATGTGGGGGAAGAAATAGCCGAGTATGGATAGTGAAAATGTTATTCTCGTATGAACAGTTTTGAGTAGTGCTACCATTAGATCATCCTTCCACCTTCGTGGTCAGTGAATGGTGTACCTTTTCTTTGAAATGCACTAATATTGAAGATATGAGAGTAAAACTTCTATTTTTTCATTCTAGCAATGCTTCTATATATTATAAAGTGTGCCACCATCGCTTGTGGTTTAATCATGAAGAGAAGCTGATGTTGATGGATAAATGATATATCATTGGAATAACATACCTAGGCAGAGCTATCATTGATGAAATAGTCAACCATTACTAAAAGGGTTGTGAGTTCTTCCATCACACATGTTATACCATCGTTTGAATGATCGACATATTTAGAATAGAGGATGGTACTTCCATTGGAGGTATCTGCTATTGATCCATAGGTACTTCCATTATATGAGGAGCTACTATTGATAAATGATTAAAAAATGAATGGCCTCTGCAACTACATTTTCACTGGGATGAATAAACATCCAGAAAAATATTCCCATGCATTTAAACTTAGTTGCATTATGAACCCAGTTCATCTAAGATAGCTTTAGTTCGATCAAAGGAGGTCTGGCCATGAAGAACAGTGCACTAGAATATCATTAAGATAAGAGAGTAACAATATGTTGATTCTTGTTTAAAAATTATGTGGTGTGAGATATTGGATGGATGAGAGTAGTTCAATTAGATGGTGTATGAAATATCCATCTTTTTAATGATGGAACTACAATATTGTACATGCTGTTTTCCCACAGATTAATATCACATAGTTGATCTAGTGTTATATCAATAAACTTATCTCATTACCTCTTTGAGCAGGCTATGGTGGATCATCACCAGTTATAGTACACACCACACCACACGGGCTTGTATCGACTTGTGTTGACCATCCGAAATCCTGGCCTAGACTATGCACCCCCACCTAGGCACACTCTTATGGACTTTATAAAGAGGCCCACCCACTTACCTACCTACCACCAAGGTTGGTCCACAGGCTTCTATTCCATAGGGTTGACCTCTGGGTCCTCCAATATTATTGAAGGGATTGTCCCTTAGGCTACCCATGGATGGACCATATTTTTTTAGATTCCACTTAAAAAATTAAGCAATGATACTTATATAAATATTTATAAAAAACATTTAATTCCTTAATTCCAAAAGTGTAAATTATAAAACAAATTAACATAATTTATTGATAAATAATTAAATTAAAATGGGATTTAAATTTATCAAAACAATAAAACAATTGAACACAAAAATTGAGTGAAAAAACCATGATGATGTATGAAGTTGATATGCACGATGAAGTTGAAGATCATATTATAATCTAAAAGGAAATATCAACACTCAATGTTTTTAATGATGATTTTTTATTCTGATTCTAGTCATTTGGGCTTAATTGATGAGTTATCAAATCTTTTTAGATAATTCATCAAGTTGTATAGAAATATAAAGGAGAAATTAAGAAGAATAAAGAGAAAAAATTCAGATGTTATGAATGTAAGAAGAAATGTTATTTGAGTCCTAACTACCCTTTTGTTAAAACTCACATAAAATTTAATTATAAAATAAAAGTAAATAAATCCATAAAGGTTTTATGGAGTGAATCTAAGGATTAAAGTGATGAATCTACATCAAATACTGAAGATAATCATGAAAATATAAAGGTAAATCTATGTCTTATTGATCAAACTGATGAGGTATGTTAATCTTTCTCTCAAAATTCTAATTGTAAAAAATTTTACTTTAGTGAAATTAATGAATATTGAAATATAATTAAAAAAACTTAATCCCTAAAGAAAGATAATTGAACATATGGACGATAATATGATACTATTTTTATTGGAAAAAAATCTTGACTAAGAAGATTATAGATTTAAGATTTAATTCTTCCAAAAATTATTATGATTTGAATGATAATAAAATTAAGGAAATATTGGTTGGATTTAATTATTTTAAAAAAGGTTTTTATAATGTTTACCAAGGGGGAAAATTAGCTAAATAAAATTACTTGTAAGAATAAAAAAAATAAAGGTAGGCTTGGTATTGGTAGTAATAGTGAAATTCCTAAATTATATGGAAATTATTTTATTCTTGGTTCTAAAAGAAAAAACAAGTCTACTATTATATGTTTTCATTATAGTACTAATAGAAATTATGTTAATGACTATTATTTTAGAAATACTAAATTTTCTAGTTTCAATCATGTTTATTATTCAAAATCATTATCTATACCTAAATATGGAATTTATACTCATTGTAAATATAAATGGTTACCTATGTCTTTAGTTTCTAATACAGCCGAACCCAAATGCATATGGGTACTAAAAGGCACTTTTATTTGATATTTTATAGGTTTACACAACTAGAATTTATTATTATATTGATGAGTGGATTCTTAATATATATATATATATATATTAGATTTTATTTCTTATTCTTTTGATAAGAATCATAAATATTTTACAAATGTTGAACAACTCTGAAGTGATTCATTATTTTAAAGTAAAGATCCTTAGAACTAGAACTGTTTAAATCTAGAAAGTATTTTATTTATATTATATTTTTAAATATAATAACCATTTTATATATGGGGAATTGATTTTAAATATTTTTATCTTTTATTCCTCAAAATTTGGTTATTATTATCATTTTATTCACTCTATTATTTTATGTGATTCCTTGAATTATTTTTTCAACTTATGGCCATCATCCATGCTCTTTAAAAAAAATTGGAATGTGTTAATCTATTAAAAGTTTTTTTTCTTGTTGGAATGTGTTTAATTTCTTATTATTTAAATTAATGACTTGTGAAAAAATATTTATATTAAAATTATTTCAATATTTTTTTAAATTCCTTCAATATCTTTAATTTTTATACTCAGTCTAATGGGGATTATTTTAATTTTTTAACAAGTGTTTAAATATTTTATTATTATGGAAAAAATATATATTGTTTGATACATATTTTAATTCATTGAAAGTGATTTATTATTCCTTGAAAATTAGTTTACATGTTTCATGTATCACTTAAATTAACTATTTTTATAAGGAATATTATTTTAAGGGGGGTTAGTATTTCTTTGAAATCTGTTAAAATATTTTTATTGCATGTGTTTTAAATTTCTGAAAGAAAATTTTTCGATTCAATTTATTTAATATTATCTTAAATTTTTCATCAATAAAAAAGGAGGAAATTTTTTTATATGATCGGGTTTTATAATTATCAAAAGGGGGGAGATTATTGAGTGGTTTCTTTCCACTTTATTTATATTATTTTGATAATAACTAAAACCTATGTTATTTTTTATAATTAATAAAATCATCTTAACATTTTTATTATTTATTATTCATTTATTCTTATTATTTTTATTATTTTTATTATTCTGATTATTCTTATTATTATTTTAAATTATTTTAAATTATTTCTAATTATTTTTAATTATTTTTAATTATTTTTTGATAAATTAATTTTTTATTGTTTATCTTTACATTTATGTGAGTTTTAAAAATATGTTTTTACCCTTATGTAAGTCTTTTTTTACCCTTACTTATGTATTAGAAATCTATTTTTACCCTTAAGTGAGTTATTCATGACCCTTACGTATCATGTGATAACTTTTCTTTTCCCTTAATAGAGTTAGGAATTACCCTTTCACAAGCTATATAATTTTTTCTACCCTTATGTAAACTATATAGTTTAAATATTACATTTTTGCAACTATGTAACAACATTTAACCTTTACGCATGAAATATTGTACCCTTATGTAGCTAGTTTAATTTTAAACTTACCCTTATGTAACTATTTTTTTCCTTTAAATAGAATTCTTTACCTTTACATAGTTCATATTTACCTTTATTCATTGTTTGAGAATTATAGTTTACCATTATGCATGCATAAATCTTACCCTGAAGTTGGTATTGAATGATCCCCACATTTGAGTTGAAAGTTGGGTTTTGAAACCTAACATTTGTTAAATGATCCTCATATTGATTAAATGAACCCCTTGCTGGTATTATGAAGATGAACCTCACATTGCTGCAAACTAGCGAAGGCATCACACATTCATGTGGTATATGACTTGAGATCTATGATACTTCCTTCTGAATGCAAACACTATTTCACAAGAATTTGATTTATTCCACACATCATTAGTATAAGTTCATCACTTCTACATGATTATTGAACACACCACTTGATATAGATCATATTTTCCTCATCCTCACCGTGCACATTACAACAAATCTCAAGGATTATGTTATCATGTAATTATAATACTTCACTTTGAAGATAATTGGAGGTTGAAGATGTTGAATAGTGCCATGTGTCTTCATACATGATCTCTTGTCTCACCTTTTTCATATGATGATGCATCATTAATGGATGATCATCATGACTCAATTCATGAAAAACAAGATAATGAAGTTGTACAAGAGGATAGGTCATAATCCTGAAGTGGACTCTATGCGTGAACTTATCTCAACTCAGTATCTGCATCTCTCATAGAAAGGAGTATCGATGATGATAAAGTTGATCTACCTTAACACAGTTTATTAAAATCTATGGTAATGAACTGGTGGAAAGATGTGGCTACAATCTCAATGTTACAGTACTATGTTTTTACATGATATTGATATTTCTATATATTGCATCATTATATGAATAATTTTATCTTCATTATTAGTTTTGAGATTATTCTTAAATTCCAAGGAAGATACACGAAGTTTTAGCATTTAATTCCATGAAGAGGTTGTATGCTTATAATTAAAATTCAAATATTTAAATTATTTATAAACTTATGTCACTATATTTAAGGGGCTTTTAAGAATGAATTTAAAAGAGTGTTTTTGAATAGAGATTTAAGCTATTTATATTTCAAAGAAGGAATTTTTTAATGATTCTAATATTTTGGAGATATTATCAGAGAAATTATCGAATTTGTTTTGAATGAATATATTCTTTGGATGATATAAGAAGAAAAAAACAATATGACATCCTTGGAACTTTTAAGTTAATATTAAACTTATTATATTTATTAAAATGTTTCAATTATATTATTAAATATTTATTTCAAGAATATTTCAATGTCCGCACTACAAATCAAGGAAGCTTCGTGACTCAATTATTTCTTATTTTAAAATAAATAGAAGTGGTTTATAGTGGCTACGATTATTTTAAATAAATATTGAATTTGGCATTGAAGATATAGAATACACAAATTTAACAAAATGCTACACAACAATGACACTCTTCATACCAAGAAAATAATTATGTCATTATTTTACTGTTATTGTTCGAAGAAGAATAAAAACATCACTTTTTGAAAATCTATTGGCTATTACTATGCTTTATTGAGGATCGTCGACATCTTTCAGTTTCAGAGGAAAATGTGCTCCAAAGATACATAAACATTCGACATAAGATAATCTACTTCATTTTCAAAGTATTTGGATAAGATAATCTACTTAGTGAAAATCACCAAGCTCGTGTAGAGAGAGTTAGTGGAGAGGACTAGGGGATTTAGGTTCCTCAAACCACTACAAATCGTCATATCCTGCTCTTTCCTTTATTTATTTTATACTAATTATTCAACAATATGACTCTATTTCAAGAGGTAAAATTTAAATTTTACAAGATTTTTAAAAGGATAAATCCCCCCCCCCACTTGTGTGTTTATCATCATCAACCTAGATCAACAATACCTTTGGTTTTGAGGTTCGATTTGTCCAAAAAAATACTTTGGTTGCTGTAGAGGATCAGTTCTGCGAGAACTTTCATGTGGTGGGCAGAGAATTAATCTATTAATATCTATTTCAAAAATCCCAAAGGGTTTTATCAGTGCCAACTAAAAAGTGATAATAAAGGCTCATCTTATCAGTGCTAAAAATTTAATTACTCATAAATAAAGCTTCTTTCAATTCATTTTTAGCATGGATAAATTAATACCTTTTTCAGTGCTAAAAAAACAATGACAAAAGTGGTATTTCTCAACACTTATGTTTTAGCATTGATAAAATACACCTATCTCTTCTCAATCAAACACTGACAAACATGTAAATAAATGATTAGAAATATAATATTGATTATATAAATAAAAAAATTATTAAAAATGAATTATACTTAAAATTTAAATTTCAAATATATTAAAAAATGCATTTAAATAAATTAACAATATAAATTACAAACATATGGAAAATATTAAAACTTAATAAATAAATTTTTATAAATAAATATTAAAAATGAAAAAATTATCAAAATATTTAAAATTAATAAATAATATTGAATGAATGACTATTTAAAATGAATAAATAAATGTTAATAAATTATGAAAATAATAAGAAAGTGAATTCATAACATTAATTACATAAATAACAAACATATAAAAAATGAATAAAAAATAATAAATAAATAATATTAATTATAAAAATAGAAAAATTATTAAAATGAATAATATTAAATATTTATATTTCAAAAATATTTAAAAGGGTATTTAAATAAATTAATTATATAAATTTCAAACATACAAAAAATATTAAAACTTAATAAATATAAATGAATATATATTAATCATATAAATTAAAAAAAATATTGAAAATATTAAAACATATGAAATAAATATATATAAATAAATATTAAAAATGAATAAATTATAAAAAATATTAAAATGAATAAATATTAAAAATGAATAAATAATATTAAATGAAATAATATTAGAAATTAATAGATAAAATTTAATAAATATCAAAAATATTTAAAAAGGTTAATTCTTAAGGTTAATTACATGACTTGTAAAAACATAAAAATAAAGAAAAATAAATAAATAAATAAAATAAAATATATGAAAAATGAAATTGCTATAAATGAATTATATTAACTGTAATAATTAAAAAAAATATTCAAAAATAAACTTAAATAAATAAACTTTATAAATTTCAAACATTTTAAAAATATTAAAACCTAATAAATAAAAAATAATAAATATTAATCATATAAATTAAAAATGTATTGGAAGTATTAAAACTTATTAAATAAATACGTGTAGATAAATATTGAAAAATGGATAAATTCAAAAAATATTAAAAATTAATAAATGTTAAAAATGAATAAATATATATACATATATTAGGTGCTTGGTTTCTATTATAATTAAACACACACACACACCTCACAAATAGGTCGGAAAGGCAGGTCATACCCCCTCCACCAAAGGGATATCCTATTGGAACCACTTTGTGTATAAGGTTGTATTTGTTGTCAACAATTGTCAATGAAGATCAAAATGAAGGAGATCAAGAAGTACTCCGATGAAGTGGAGGAATAATAATTCAGACGATTGTTGTACTGATCATAAGTTCAAAGAACATGTGTCAAAGGTGATACATTGTTTACAACAATGAAGAATGTGAGGTGTAATCCATCTGAGGATGATTAATGAAGAATGGGGTTTTTGGATGAAGACCATGCAATTCCTCCTTATTGCATGAGAACCATGGGTTTTGATGAAGACCATTCAATTCCTCATTATTTCATGAGACCCATGGATTTTTGATGAAGACCATGCAATTACTCCTGATTGCATGAGAACCATGCAAGAGACTTCTTGACGAATTAAATCATATGGTTTGCATAAAGTAGATCATGACGGTTGATGAAGAAGACAATGTGCAAATGAGTGGAATTCTAAGATGGTCGTGCGGGGATTGGAATTCTGAGATAGCCATGCACATCACATTTTCATAGAAGATAATGATTCCAAAGCTATGCCTTCAAAGAATACATACCACAATAGTGGAGTTTGAGATAAAAGCAGAAGAGTTGCTGAAGGATACAGATCACCAAGAAGAAGTGTTGTTTAGGTGATCGTGCTTGTTGACAAAGCAAACAAACGACATTCAAATTTGTTGAAAAAGGAGATTACATGGTGTCATGTCGAGTTCAAGGACTGTGGATAATGATCCATGTTTTATTCAAGGAACATCGACAAAAGAATGGATGATCTGGAGGCGGACAAAAAGAGGAGAAACAAGGTGGCGCCGTTTCCCAGTGTTTGCCAAATTTTTGGGCCTGAAAATCGACAAATAAAGAAAAGTGTTTTTGGCAAAGGGACTTGCGCGCCGAGGCCTTGGAGGATAGGAAACTTGCGCGCCATATGTTTTTGAGGATCAGAACATCAAAATATGTCAAAGGGATAAGGGTCGCGCAAGTGGACTTGCGCGCCATGAAAGAACTTGCACACTGGTACCTAGAAGGATTCGGACTTGTGCGCCTATTGTTTTCCAAGAACATAACTTCAAAATTTGGCTAAGTAAAGAAGGTCGTGCAAGTATTGGTTGGGTCGTGCAAGTGAGTTGCGCGACAGAGGTTACAGGAGATGAGACTTGTGCGCCAATGAGGGACTTGCGCGCCTCTGCATAGGGGGTCCAGTTTGCCTATAAATACTGGTCGACCCCTCCTCATTTCTTACGGAGTTCAAGACTTAGAGTTTTTTTGATCTCTCATCGCGCAGGTGATTGAGCCGCGCTAGTGGTAGTTGGGTCGCACAAGTAGAAGTTGCGCGCCGATTATTGGCTGCGCGCCCAAGGCGGTTTGGGAGAGAAAGGAAGTGGGACGCGCAAGTTTGTAGTTGGGGAAGGAAGCGTCGCGCAGGTGATTTGGTGTCACTTGCGCGCCAGTTTAGACTTGCGCACCGAGGAATTGCGCGTCGTATTGAGACTTGCACACCAGGCTTGAAAAGGAGAGACAGATATTGATGAAGCACGCCCGCCTTTCTGGAGCTGCACAAGAGCTAAACGATTTCCTGATACTTTCAGTGCAAAGTGAGATTGAAGAAGAAATCTAAATGATACATACATGATCTCGTGCATACATGGTGAACTGATTATGACAATGACATGTAATCTGAGCATCATTTATTGAGAAATCACATAAGTGATTGTGATTCAGCCAAACGAAGACAAGGGGATTTAGTGCATTCTGTTATTGCACTAAAGTAGAAGGTTGAATACAAAGGAGCATCAACTCAGGACTCTGATGCAAGCAAGGTCTCATTCTGAACAGGAGAAAAAGACTTCAATGAAAATCTATTGAAGAGACTTTCACGTCTATAAACTGAGTGGGACTTCACCAACGGCAGTGAGCCAGGGGGAGTCAACGGGAGTGACCCGAGGGACGCAGTGAACTATCCCTAAACTTTTGTAAAGGCAGTGAGCCTGGGACAGAGTGACTGTACCCAAACATTTGTAATCTACAACTAGTGAAGCATAGTGGATTTTGGTACGACCGAAAACCTGTCGGCGTATGCTCCTTGGACGTAGCCCTTAGTGGTGAACCAAGTAAAAATAGATGTGTCATCTCTCTACATGTGAATGTTTCATTACTAATCATATCCAACATACAAGTTTAACGGGTTCCTACCAATGTGGGAACAAGATCCAAAACTTTAAGAAGAAAAAGTTGACACCCTGATTCACCTCTCCCCTCTCAGGGTGTCCCGGGGTCCTACATATCCCACTCATGAAGTCTTATTTATTAAATACATAAACGTGTTATTAGGGTAATGAGATATGGGTGGGTGCCACACAATGCATGTCATAGGCCCAACCCACCACCTGCACGCCACACACCCCCAACTAATTTGGACTGTGGCAGAACTCAAAAATGATTTAGTTCCATTATTAGGGAGTGGTCACTTTACATGGTACCACTAATCCAACCCTAGACAGAATGAATAAATAATATTAAATGAAAGAATACTAAAAATGAATAAATAAAATTGAATAGATTTAAAAAATATTTTAAAAGTGTGATTTTGTAACATTAATTACATGAATTACAAACACATAAAAAATTAAGAAAAATGAATAAATAAATAATATTAATTATATAAATAATAAATTACTAAAAATGAATTTTATTTTTAAATTTAAAAAATATAAAAATGAAAATAAATTCTAATAAATTAATAATATAAATTTCAAACATATTTAAATATTAAGAATTATTAAATAAATATGAATAAATATTAACCATATAAATTATAAACATTTTAAATAATTTAAAACTTTGAAAATAAATATGTATATATTTTAAAAAATGAATAAATTCCAAAAAAATTAATAAATTAATAAATATAAACAAATGAAAACATAATATTAAATGAATGTATATTAAAAATTATTAAATAAAATAAAGTAAATTAAAAAAAATATTTTTTATAATGAATTCATAACATTGATTACATAAATTACAAATACAAAAAAATGAATAAATAAATAATAATAATAATAATAATAATATTGTTAATTATTGATGTGTGTGTTGTATTAATTGTATATAAAAAATAAAATTAATTATTAACCTTTAGAATGATGAATAATAATTAAGAATATAATTATTTATTTAAATTTATAAATATTTAAACATGTATAAATGACTATCAAAATTGAATATACTACAAAAATATTGAATGAATAAATATTAAAAATGAATAAATTACAGAATATATTAAAGATGGAGAAGTATTAAAAAGGAATAAATAATATTAAATGAATAAATAGACATGCACATTGCATACATACATGTACACAAAGATATACCCATAGACATACACGTGCCCATACACATATACATACATACACATACATGCATATACACATACATACACGCACACACATGTATGCATATACACATACATACAATTACATTCACATACACGCACATACATATGCATACCTCCACATACTACATAAATATAAACTTAATACATAAACATACACATACATACATATATACACATATACATACATACATATACATACACATACATATACATATACACATTCATAGACACATATACACACACATACATGCGCGTACATCCATATACATAAAAATAAACATACACATGCATACATACACATACATATATACATATATACATACATGTACACATAAACATATACAAAATAAACATATATTTATATAAACATGAACATGAAACATATATACTCATACAACACATACAAACACTTACATGCATGCACCTAAATACACATAAAAACATGCACATGTAGACATATACATAAATCCTCATATATACACATGAATAAACACAAGACCTAATCATGAACTTAGAGGAACAAAATTTAGAGGAGGCCATACTAGTTAAGCCCCTAGAGGATGCAGAAAAAATAGTTGATAGACTGTTACCAATAAGTGTCAATGACGAGCAGAGGGGGCAGTTCAACAAGAAATAACTCATTATGATCATAAGTTTCAATGTATGTAAAATAAATATGGAAGATTCTATTCAGACATGGGAAAAGTTGGATGACTACCATGAAGACATCATCAAAGAGGAATTGGGAACAAAGGAAAGTACACTAGAGTAGAAACTATTTAGGGAAAAGTATTCTAATACAATAATTTTAGAATTTAATGGTTTTGTGATCTCTTATGGTATGTTAAACATGTGGCTTAGGTGTGAAATACTTGTGGTGGAGTTAGTTTGTGAGGGTTCCCACTTAACCATCAAAATTATTTTTTTTAAATAAAATATATTAATTTGGTAACTAATATATATAAGTACATTATTTAATATATATTTATTGATTACTATAAATTTGATATTTTTTATATAAAATTATATAAATATGATCGAAAATAATATTTTTATTATAATATAGTTATATAAATCATATTTATATATTATATTTACATTTATTTATTTATTTTTACATAAATCATATTTAAAAATATATAAATATGTATATATAAAATAAATTATTCATTGTGCCCTTTATCAATGATAAAAAAATGAAGAAAAAATGATTCCTTTTATCAGTACTTTTAGTCGGTGTTGATAAATATTCTACTATATCATCTCTTTTTTGTTTAGTGCGGATAAATGTTATCATTTAATAAACGTGAATATGCAGTAGTTAAGATTCATCTTTGTCGACGTTTTTTAGCCCTGATAAAAGGCAGTGCTGAATAAATAGAAATATATATTAGTTTATGTATATGTAAGTATTATTATATGTATATGTATGTATGAAAATTACATTTTATTTAAATGTATGTGTCTACATGTATTAGAGTATGTTTACAAATATTTATAGTTTTACATACTTATATATATATACACACATGTGTATGTATACATGCATGTAATTATATTTGTAAATAATTACATTAATTATATTTTCATATAATTTCAATAATATATATTTATGTAATTATATTAATATAGATTTATATATGTATGTATATATATATTTATATTTAAAGATATGTATTTAATTAAGTATTTATATTTCTATATTAATTTGTTTGTATAAATATACATATGTGTGTTTATATATTTTAATATGTATATATATATATATGAGTAAAACTCATTAATTTATATCATATATATTTATATATATTCATTGGTTTTTATATATATGTGTGATCAATAGTTTTTATATATATTTATATATCTGTTGGATTACAAAATTTATTTAGTATTTACAGTGTATACAAAAAAATACATTTTAAATTTTATATTGTATGATTTACATTTTATTTATTGTTATATATATATATATAATTAGGTATATATACATATATACATGTATACTTGTAAATAATTATATTTTTCAATACTTTTATATATGCTTCGGTGCATGCATGTACATACATATAGTTGTATGTATTTATATATTTGTATATTTGTAAATAATTACATTAATCTCAATGTTTGTAGATGTATTAATATATACATATATATATATATATATATATATATGTATTTATGTATGTGTATACATATATATATATATACATGTAATTTTATTATTATATTTCATATGGATACAAAAATATCTGGTAAGAGTTGTAAAAAGTCTCCATAAATTTGAAGCATAAATCTGGACATGTATATAGAAGATTCAAAGTTCAAAATAACATATCATATATGAGTCTAGAATTATTTGACTACTATATAACACACTTTTAAAAGCATTATAAATGGATTTTATCAACGCAAAAAAAATGTTGTTCATCTAAGCGTCACTAAAAGATGACCATTATCAGCCTAAAAAATACTGATAAAAGGGGTCTTTATAAGAACTAAAAAATTCCAATAAAGATGCATTTATCAATTCTAAAAAAATTGTTGATAAAGGTTACTTTATCACTGTTAAAAAAACACTAATAAATAGTGTCCTTATCAGTGCAAAAAAATACAGATAAAGGGTTACTTAATTAGGTCTTTTTTTATACCTGATAAAATTTCTATTTTTTTATAGTGCCCACACTCTCATGCACCCCCTGTTAGCACTCGAACCCCCACCCCATTCACCTCAAAGTGATCCACTCTCACTAACCCCTCTTTTCCAGCACTTTCAACACCCCTTTGTCACTGTTTTTCCACTACCAAGATTCATGTTCACCTGCGTGCATGACTGGACTCGATCATGTGACCTCCTTTGTGAATTTGAACAATTTTACCATTTCCTCAAGATTTCTTTTCTATATATTTTATGATATTTATATATATTTAAATAAAAAAAATTATTCCAATATCTATATTAATTTATATAATTATTTTAGATATATTTTTAAAATATATGATTGTGTGTGTGTGATATATATATATATATATTTAAATATATTATATATTAATATACATTTACATATATTATAATATAAATATAAATATAAATATATATCCATTTATTATTACACACATATGTATTGATAAAAATTATATATACATTTGTATAAGTATATATATACATATTCAGACATTTTTATAATGTAAAAAAAATTATGAGACACTATTTTAAATAAAAATGATAATAATTAATTCCATATGATTTATATAATTATTTTTAAATACATTTTTAAAACATGTCCATATATTTTATATTTAGATATATATTCTATAAATTACATATATATTTATATGTCAATATATTTACATATATATATATATATATTTACACATATTCGCATATAATTTTATATTTAGATATAAATTTTTTATAACTTATTCATACATATTTACTATAAATATGTTTATATACTATATTTAATTATAATGATAATGATATATTTATAAAAATACATTTATATATGTTTGTATTTATACAATATTGATACACACACATACACACATATTTAGACACACACATATACATTTATATTTCGTACATAAACATGAAAATAATTACTTATATATATTTATTTACATATATTATAGACATAAATATATATTTTTATGGAAAAACTTATTTATATATAAACATTACTTATAAAGGTATATATATTAATTCATTTTTATAAGGCAAATAAAATAGATGATTTTTTTATTTTAAATAAAATGAATAATGAATATTTATTTCTATATGGTTTATATATTTAAAAATACATTTTTATATAAATATTTTAAATTTTTATTCGTATAATTGATTTATTATATGTAAATACAAGAAAAC
The DNA here is from genome assembly GCA_963277665.1 of Viscum album. Taxonomy (NCBI): domain Eukaryota; kingdom Viridiplantae; phylum Streptophyta; class Magnoliopsida; order Santalales; family Viscaceae; genus Viscum; species Viscum album. Next base: position 927,915,421 of record OY728129.1, on the reverse strand, counting down.
AAGCATATATTTAATTATAAATAAAACTAAAATATGAAAAATGATAAAATTTTAAAACCATAATATCTATATGAATGTAATATATGAGAATAAATTCAGTCTCTATTGAAAAAAGTATAAGAATACCCTCTTAAATGAAGTTGAAATACCATCAAATATTAACAAATTAGGGTATCACTACTAAGAAATCAAATTTGGAGTCTTTATGGGACTTTTTGACCTCAAAAAAATTATGACCATGATTTCCTCAGGTCTACACAGTTTGCAGGATTCGATTTCATATGTGGTAGAGCCCAAATGGACATCCAGGTGAAAATTTATGGTTGTTTGAATTTCAATTCCTATTTTCAACTTATCCTATATTTTTCTTTAATTTATTTAATTTTTATGTCATCTAATTGTTATTAAATAACTATTACAAAATAATAATTGATAAATTATTAATTAATATTTTTTAAAATTAATTTAAAATTAATTTTCACTAAATATCATATATATTACGTATAAATTCATATTTAGTCTTCTATAAATCATATTTTGTAAAATATATTATGTTTATATCAATATAAATATATTTATATACGATTTTTAATGTTGTATAACTTTTTATTAAATATACATTTTATTAGCCCTAATAAAAAATGGTGATAAGGGGTTTCTTTTGTTAGTTCTAAGTCAAAAGAACTGATAAAGGTGATCTTTATCAATTCTTTTTTTAGTAGTGACAAAAGAAATCCTTTATCAACTATTTTTACTTGTGCTGATAAAGGGTATTTTTTATCAGTTCTTTTTTCGGTGCTGATAAAAGATACCCCTTTTCAAGAATTTTTAATAGAACTAATATAGGTGTCCTTTATGAGTGTTAAAAAAGTGCTGATAAATTGTACTTTTATCAGTGCTAGAAAAGAGTGCTGATAAACCATACTTTTATCAGTTCTAGCAATGAGTGCTGATAAAGGATACCTTATTTAGTGCTAAAAAAGTATTGATATAAGATACCATCTTTCAAGGCTATTTTTAGTGTAGATAAATGTACCCTTTATCATCACTTTTTACTAGAATGGATAAAAGTAACATTTATCAGCGCTTTTAGCTAGCTCTGGATAAACCCAAATCTTTAGTAGCGGTGGTAGTGTTCTTAAATATCCTATAATTTTATTATTATAAAATGAATAATAGGGCTTTAATCTAACTTTGTGGATGGTTTTAATATGATATATAATGCTTAAGGGGTGATACATTCGTAGTGGGATACCTCGCCTTACATAGTTGGGATGAAGGTGTATTATATTCTTACATGGGTTATGAGTTTTATTCTAATGCAGTGCATAATTGATTCTTACACAGGACTAGGAGTACATGTCTGTTGCGATGGGAGATTCTTTCATGAGTTCTCATCCAAACACATGTCCCTAGTATAATTAAGCTTATTTATTTCTATTAATTTATCAGCTTATAAGGCCCACCTTTATCATAGGGGGTTGGATCCTCAATCCCAGGAGAGTGGTACCCCATTTGGCAGTGAGTTAGGGTGAGATATCCCTAGTTCTAGAGATTATTATTCATTGAGAAATAATGGAGGAGAGGTACCTAAATCAGAATCTGATTTTATAGAGGATTAGGAAGAGGAGGAAATGGGAGGCTACCACTATCTTAGTGTTTTTGAAAATAGCTTCATCAAGCTCCTCGAGTTTCTACTGCAAAACACATTGATGTTATTCCATGGATTCTAAGGAAGCTACAGATCATGGCAGATATACATGGAGGAAGATGGTGTGGATGATAGTTTATGATGTTGAGATCCATCCATAGCAAAAGGAATCAATATATTTTTAATTTAGTAGGTAAAAACCTTATTAGGGAGGTCTCTGAAAGTATAGTTCTTTTTTTTATTCTTGTATTTTTGGATTATGATTTCATGTGAGTTGGTCCATGACTTATAATGTTTTCTTTACACATACTATACTCCTTCCATTTATTTCATATTGAAACCTCAGTGTTCATGCCCCTTGCACACAGGCTAGTTGGATAAATCATGTAAAATCCTTGTATCTTATTTTATGTTTTATTTAAATCTTTATTTCAACCGATGTCGTTGATAATTCACTTCTATTTGATTTTGGTGTATCATAAATATATTGATGTTTTTATGTGTTAATGAAACAATATCTATTATCTTATTCCAATAATTTGGGCTCTTGCAATTTTTTTCTTGAACCTATAATTTTAAAACTCATGTTCTTGTGATTTTGTTTGTTATAATTAATATTTTGTGCTTCTGCTTATGATAATTCATTGCAAGATTTATGTTATTCATTTGTTCTTGATTCATCCCATTGTTTACTAAATTATAAATTTATTTTAATTATGGTTTTAGAGTTTTGAGAAATAAAATTAAATCCATGCATATCTTGGCCACTGAATTTGAACTTCCTCATAGTGAAATTCGTAATAATTGGTATTTGAGATAATTTGAAATTAATTTTTTTAATATTTTTATTCAATTTTATGATTTTTTATAGTATACTTGTTTGTTGTTCTTATTATCTTGTTCATGTTTTATTTTTTATGGCATTATTTATTTTATATTTTATTGATATATATATTCAAATGCATGATCTTTCTACCAATTCTACTCTTTGTGTTTTGAGGATTTTGGAAGACTATGTAAGTGTTTTCCTAGTATCATTATGGCTGAGAGATGGTTTTTTTATTTTCTGCTACTAGGTTTGAGCTTCCATTCATCTCTTGGTGTTGTTCCATGGGGTATATACATATTGATGGAACAACGTTTCAGTGGTGTTTAGTTTAGCCAGGGTCTTTTCCTTAGGTGGAAATTTGTTTTAATCAGACTCTTTAAGAATTATTATGGGAATTAAATCAAAATTAATGTGGATTTGTGTTTTCCCCTTTTGTTGAAGAGGTATATATGGCCTTCCACTAGGATCAATGTAGTTTATGGTGTCTTCTTTGGGGAGTGTTGTTTAATCGAACCCATATATAATTTATAATTACAATTATCCAAATTTTCCTATATATAAGACTTGGTGTGTTTTGGATTTTAGAAACATTGGGAATTTTCAGAGAGTAAAATGTTAATCTTTTCCTATAAAATGACCTCATAAAAAATTTATAATAGTTCCATTGATTTCAGAATATGATGTTTAACCGGGGACAAGAATTCAGTGAGGCTCTGAGTTGATCAATTAATTCACATTATTTAATAATTATTAAATAAATATTAATTATTCATATGGGATCAATCAATTGTATCTTCTAAACAGTTATATAGATTGGAATTCCAAATTTATGGTTGAATCTAAAATAAGGGTTTTTACCTGGTGAGGTATAATTATCATTCAGGTTCAAGGCCTAGGTTGGGTATGTTTATAGGTTTTCATTATTATTTAATTATGGTTTTGTTTTTCTAAAAATCTATTACTCTTCACTCCCTCTCCCAATAAACTTATGTGAAGGAATCCACACCCCCTCCCTATTGATGATTCAGAGACCTGATAAGAGGTGATCGAGGAGGAATCTTCTTTAGGGGATGATCAAACCATGGATTGGGGTGTAGTGATAATAGTTTATGGATAAAAAAAATAAAGAATATGATGATATGATGATCCTCCAAGAGGAAGGACTCATTATTTTGGATTCTTCCTTATTTTGATTTGATTTTTGTTTCTCCTTACTATTCTAGGATCTATATTGTATGTGTTTTCTCTTTATTTTGGCATTGGATCAAATATGAAGTTTTTTTAGAGATTTGGGTTTGTTGTTAGAATTATGCATTTGAAAATATATACTACACATCATGTGCTCTCAAGAACACATGTCATGTAGTTGATCGGTGAACCTCAGGTTGAAGTCATAGTCAATATGGTGTGTAGGCCGAATGTACACAACAATTGGGACACTAGAGCACACAACTCAAGGTATGGCCATGTACATGGACAAACACCTATGATCGGAACATGGTGTTTGCAAGTATAGGCTATGTTGGGTAACATGACATAGACTGGGATGGGGTACATGACCATTCACCCATGAATCTCACGCCTTATATAGAATTTAGACACCTTTTATACTATGGAATTATACGATGGGTTGGATTGGGTACATTCAAAATATAGGGTATTTGGTAGTTCATGTTGTGTACTTCCATTTTCCTCTAGGTTATACCTTTTCTCACCCTAGATTTAGGTTTTGACATAAGAGGATTCCATTCAGAGTATCTATTCATGTAGAATAAGGTGATGAAGTCCTCTTCTATATTAGAGGTATTTGGATTCATGCTTCTGGTTTGGTTGAATATCATAATCCCTTGGTGAAAATGGTGGGTTTTAGATGTTAGATAAGAGATGGTGTGAGGTTTGGAGACTTTTTCTATAGTGTGATTAGATTTCAGGCATGAGAACCTCACTTGAGTAAGAGATTATTTCCCTCTAAAAGTTTTTGATGGATTTGGGTATCTTCAAGGATGGATGGTCATAGACACCAGTGTTCAGACAGATGTCAATCATGCTGACTTTATAATAGAACAGTTTGATAATTCTTTGATAGGAATGAAACTCATGGAGGATTCAATCTTCGTCCCCTGTCACCCAAGAATTTGTTTTAGTGCATATTACTTGGATTTAGAGGATAGAGGGGTTGGATGTTCTCACCTTATCCAAGATGTCCTTTATGGATAGTCTTTATTAGATGATAGATATTTTCTCTATATACTTCATGTTTCATATCGAGTTATGACCGAAGGGGGTGGAGAATCATTTTTGGAGCATTATTGATGGTCTCTTTCATTGGACCATTAGTGTCAATGCCTATGTCATGGTTTCAGTGCGGTTTCTACTTTTAAATACTTTCTCTTATCCTACATGGTAAGATGAGGAGTGAGAAGTTAATTTTGGTTGATGGATCCACCATCCCCCTACAGGGTGTGGCATAGATCATCTATTATTGGTTTTTTCCTTCTTAGAGACTCGTCTCTTGTGAAGAGTATATTTTTATATCAAAGTCAATGATAGTGCAGGTTTGAGATTTTGGAAAGAGGGGGGATTTCCTTTTCAAAAATTAAAGTGATTAAGAAATAATAAATTTATAAATCAATCACATGATAGTTGATAAATTCAGTTTGAGTTTATAAAGATAAAATCATAGTCATTTAAACATGGAATTAAATAAATTGAATTTATTCCATCATGTGAGTCAATGTTAAATGAAGCAATGTAGAATAGTAAATAGAGTCCAAAAAAATTGATAAGGAGTTCAACTAAATCTCATTGTGATACCCTATATCTCCATACCTATACTCGAGAGGTATATTATATAAATTCCTTAATCTTAACGGTGATCAAGAAACTCATCCATCCCAATTGTAGTTTTTTGATAACCTTCTTGAGATTTTCTGGTTTCCAAGTAACACATACCACAATTGTGTGTAGTGTGAACCATTTTAGAATGGAGATTGAGGAGAGAGATGTTTTTTTAGGAACACCTGTTACATAACACTCAAAAATATATTTGATTAATGGTGTAAAATGTAGGATGATATATTTGAGGGGATGGTGGAGATCCTTTGAATAAATTGAGAACTTGAGGTTGGATCTTTGAGAAAATTTAGAATTTTAGAGATTCAACATCAGATCAATCTTGAGAGAATTTTAGGGAGAAAGTGTATCTTCCAAGGGTCCAAGAGACTCCTTTTATAGGCTCTAAGAGGAAAGGGATGGTTATGGAATAATTTAGGTGCATTTAATCTGAAGTGAATTACCTTAATTTCATTTTGACCACATTTAATGAAAACTCAATGGATTTTTCACGTCACCACTAAAAAAACAGTAGCCTCCATCTGGTAGCCAGTGGGCTACCTCAGACTACCTGCTACTATATGAACTATATCAGATGGAAGTAACATCTCCACCAGTTGGAAAATTGAATCTTGGAGATATTATTGGTTCTTCTTTCACTACTGGTGAGTCAGTGATCCCACTACACATATGAGTTGTTTTCATCATGGCACCAACTTGATGGTGTAATATTAACTCCTCCACTTTCAAGTGGAACTTCTGTGATTACTTCAAATTCCTTCTAAGTATCTTGTAAGTTGTTTAAAAGGTCTTTAATGATGGAAAGGGATATGTACAGGCCTTTATTAAGGATTTAACAATTTTTAATATTCATTGTGTTGAAAAAAAATAAAAAATCAAAACACACATAAATAAAGATGTTAGAAATATAAGTGAGTGTTTTTTATCATGAAAACATCATGAGAAAGAGATAGGTACAATAATATCCCCATTTTTCGATCATAAAAACATAAAAATAATGTATAAATTTAGTGTATATCAAAAATGAAAGAGATAACAATGTATTTCAATATTTTAAAAATATATTCAATGAGTTTAAGAGAAAACATGCCAAATATACTATTAAAAATAATAATAATTTAAAATATACCCCTTTGTAAAACAATTAGGAACTATATAAGAGTAAAAATAATTTAAGAAAATTTTAATAAATATTCCCACTTTGTGAAAATAATTTTAGTAAATTTTCCCCATTTATAAAAATAATAAAAAACTTATCATTTTTAAGAAATGTCTCCCCATTTTTTATTATAAAATATATAAAGAAACATTAAAAATGAAAAAAATAGGTATATAAATGATATAAAAAAGAAATATTTTCACTAATTACTCAAGATTGTTTTTGAGAAATCAAAAATAGATATAATAAAGAGTTCAAGATAGAAATATATTTTGAAAAATGATTTTCAAAAGGAAAAAATATTTGAAAATACATTTTAATTTATGAACTCTAATAATAATATGATTATTAGAGATAAATTTAGGAAATTAAAAAATATAAAAATAAAATGAAATTACTTTTTTTTTGAAAAAACCTCTAAACATCTAAACTTCTAAAATAATATAATAATTAGATAAAGAGATTGGAATGTTAAATAGTAAATAAGAAGAAAAAAGCATCCAAGGAAAAAATATAATAGATTAATAATAAATTAAGAAAGAAGAAAGAATAAGGGAAAAGGATAATAACAAATAAATTAAAATTAAAATTTTCATACCATTTACACAACATCACTTTTTCCTTAATAAATTATATTACCTCCACTGATTGACTTATCTTTTGAAATATCTTTAAGGAAGAAGTTCCTTTAAAAGTTAAATCGTACCTTTAAAGTGTACTTTGATTGGTTTTTCATCAAAGGAAACTCAAGATAAAAACATTATAGTGACAAGTATATATGATAAATTTTTACTCATCGTTAATATTCTTTAAGAAAGATAAAAACAAATATTTTTTTAAAAAAATAGTATATAAATTTTCTCACATACATTTTAAATCCCAATTTAAAAATGGATTTAAAAATAAAAGATACCAAATGTAGTTTTTTAAAATCAATTATAATATTATGAAAAGAACTCCATTTTATAAAATTTGATTTTAAATTTTTTTAAAATAATACAAAATATTTTGAAAAGAAATAATTAATTTATTTCAAAATAAAATATCTCTCTTAAGGGAAGTTTCGTAATTAAATATATGGCTCCCCATAAAATTATATCACAAGTCATATAAATGGATCATATCCATGACAAAATGAAAGAATAAAATAATAAATTCAAGTTTAAAAAAATTAAAATTGTATTTTGAAAATATTTTATAAATAAATCAAGAAAACCATAGATCAAATGAATAACTTAATAAGAAAACTATTTCTAATTCACCTTTAATGAATTATAAATGATCAAGGGATAAATGTTTGGTGAAAATATCAGTGACTTGATATTTCATTGTGAAAAAATATAAAAAGATATCTGCTTTTGGAAGTAATATCTTAAGAAATGGCATCTCAGGTCTATTTGTTTAGTTAGATAGTGATGGATAATATTTTTGGAGATATTTATGGAACGTTTTTTATCTCACTCAATAGGTATATATTCAAATTTAATCCCAAAGTCCAAGAGAGTATGATGCATCTATAGAATTTGGTCACAATGACTCCCAATATCCCTATATTATGCTTTGGTTGTAGAAAGAGAAAAAAATTATGCTTCTTAATACTCCATGATATGAGGGATTTTCCAATTTAATGAAAAGTTCCACTATTATTTTTCCTATCTTGTTTTCATTCTCTAAAATTAGCATCAGAAAAAGAAGTTAATTAAAAAGAAGTTACTTGGGATAAAATAAACTAATATTTTTTTATCCTTTTAAATAATTCAAAATCCTTTTTACATATTTAAAAATAAATTCCATTATATTTTATTGAAAATAAGAAAAAAAATAAAAACACTAAACATGATATCAGGTTGGGTCACAGTATGGTAAAGTAGACTACCAATCACACTTCTATAAAGTTTTTTGTCAACCATTTTGCCAGCTTCATCCAATGTTAACATACAAATTATACTCAAGGTCATGATAATTTCCTTATTGTAATCTATTAACAATAATTTTAAGAGTTCATTAGTATATTTTCCTTAGTTTAAAAATACTCAATTATTTATTTATGAAATTTTAAAACCAAAAAAGAATTGATTTTTCTCATAAAGTTCATCTCAAATTCCATTTTCATCAAATCAAAAAAAATAAAAACAATTATTTTAATTGGTAGAGATTAAAATTACATCATAAATGTAAATTTTAATTAGTAATAAATCATTTGATATGTGTGTTATAAATATAGATGAATCAAATTTTCCCATTTTAAAACTATTTGAAAGAAGATAATTTGAAATAGGTTCATACCAAGCTTGAGGTTATTATTTTAAACCTTAATAATATTTAGTAAGATTTAAAATAGAATTTGAAAATGTAGGATTTTTAAATACTTGTGGATGTTCCATGAAAACATTTTATAAATACAACCATTTAGAAATAACTTTTGGCATCCATTTGAAAGTGTTTTGAATTTAGATGAGACTCGAATTCCAAAAATATTCTAATGGACTCCAACAAAGATTTGAGTGTAAGGTTTTCACCATAAGAAATTAATTCTTCTTGGTAATAGCATTTGGAAACTAAAAGATCTTTTTTTTAATAATATTTCCAAATTATTTTATTTTATTTATAAAAACCCATTTAGAGAAAATAACATGATGATCACTAGGTATTTCTATGAGATTCCGTGCATCATTATGGGTGAATTGATTAAATTTATTTTTTTCATAGAAATTTTATAATTTTCATTGTTAAATTTGACTTTAATAATTTGGGGTTTAAAGTGAGAGATAAAGAAAATATGTTTGGCCTCATTTAATACTGATCTACAAGTATGAGTTCCCTCTTGTAAATCACCAATGAAATTTTCAAGGGTATGATCTTTATATTTTCTTAAATAATGTGGAAGAGAATTTGAAGGATATTTTTTTCTTATTAATCTTAATTAGTTTGAAAATATTCATCTAAAACAACATTTTCAAAAAAAAAATAGAAAGAGGTTTTAGAAAAGATTTATAAAAAACATGGATTGAATATTCCAACGTTTTGGTCCTTTGGTTAAATATATGGTAATTTTTCCTTGAGTTTTAGTACCCAAGAAAGATACATTTATTGAATTTATAATCAAATTTACTATGATTGTATATGGTGTTTAATATAAAATATTTGCAACCAAAATTTGAAAAAGATGACGTTGGGTTTTTTATTGAGCTAAAGTTAATAAAGGTTTTTATTTAGAAATGGTATTGTGAGAATGAAATTAATGATATAGGATAGAATACTCACATACTCTACCCAAAAATATTTTGGAAGATACAAAAATATTTAAAAGAGTTCAATAAATTTCTATGATTTTTTGATTTCACCTCTCTACTGCCCTGTTTTATTAAGGGGTTTGAGGAGTAGAAAAAGAATGATTATAAATATTTATAAGAACATTAATCATTTAATTACTTATTATCAAATACACTTCCATGATACCATTTTCATTTTTAACCCTTTTTTAAAACTTGATGAAGGTTTTGTAAGCTTCACTTTTATGTGATAATAAATATTACTATGTTAATCTTGTAAAATTAAAAATATTAATGAGTATAGTATTTTCCTCCTAAAATTTCAAATTGATATAGATCAAATAATTAAATATGAATTAATTAAATATATTTTAATGTTTAAATTACTTCTTTATATTTAAAATTGGATTTGTATTACTTAACACATTGGCATGCTTCACAAACCATGTCATTATTGAAATGAAAATTGGGAAAATCTCATACTAGTTGATAATTATTGAGGTTGAAAAGGGATTTAGTGCTGCAATGACCAAGGGAACTATTAAAAATCCATGACTCACTCTTTTTTTACTCAAACATTTGACATTTTATATGGCAATATATTTTAAATAAATTGTATAAATATTTTGAAATATTTAGGCTATGAATAAAAGTTTTCCAATAGATTTAAACACATTGAAAGAATATTTTTCAAAAGTGATTTTAAAAATACGATCACATAATTGACTAATGCTTAGTATATTATGTTTAAATCCCTTTATGAATATTATCTTTGATTAAATTTGATATAGAGAAACTTATGTTACCTTTACAGATTATCTTACCCATATAATTATGACCAAAAGTGATGTGACATCCTTCTTGTTTATTGATTTGATTAAATTCAGAGTGGTATCCAAACATGTGTCTCAAAATACCACTATCAAGGTACCAAAATGATTATTGGGTTTTTCTCAGGAGACACTTTTACTACAAAATTAAACGATTGAATATTATAGTACTCACATGAACTTGGGTCCTCTTATGTTATCCAATAATGATTTTGAAATCTAGATTTGTTCAGTGGGTTTTATTTTGGAAAAATTAGAATAAAGGTGAATTGAATTTGGTCTTCCATATTGCATATTTTTTCAATCACATTCATATATTAAATGAGTGATTATTTTGAAATAATTTCAAAATTTTTGTTATGAGAAACTTTTTTAAAAAGTAATTTTAGATTTATTCTTTGAGGCTTTCACGTGATTGGAGTAAACAAAGTTGATCTGGTCTATTTTAGGTTATTGATGGCCTAAAATATTATTTATATTTACTTCATCTTTATGAATTTGTAAAGGAAATTTTTGATGTATTTAATGCTGGTTTCAATATTACCAACAACTATTTGATTTTTAATTTTAATTATTATATCTTACTTTTCCTTAAAGAGAAAATAAATTTATTTTTAGATGTTATATTTTTCTTGAACCACTTGATTATATTCATTTGTATTTCTAAATATAAAGAATCAATTTCATGATATCCATTTTAAATTTTATTGTGAACATATTTTAGATCATTATGATTTAGTTGGCTAGAGAAGTAAAAAGAAGAAGAAGATAGAGGAGAATAAATATGAGAAAAATAAGAGGATAAAGAGATAGTAAGAGAGGTACTGACCTAGATGTATTTATTAACATTTATTATAAGGAACTCTAGTATTGAGTCACTTTAAGTGTATGATGATGTTAAATCCATGGATTCATCACATACACTCCACGTTTTGACTTTAAATTACTTTTTAACTTTAATATTTTCTTTGGGATTTTTCTTATATATGGGGAACTTTGGTTTGATGTGAAATTTATGTTTACATTTGTAGCACATCACTTTTAGTTATGTATTTTGGTTTGAATTTTTGGTTCACTTTTGGGTGTTCTTCTTCTAAATAGAATTTAACATGTTTTTAGTAAGATGTGAATGGTATAATTCCTCACCTACTTATTTTTTTATCATTATTATCTTTGAAATATATGGGTTTCTGGGCTTCTTTGGCTTCATTGTAATCCTTTTTTAATTTTTGTTTCATCATAAATTCATATATTATATGTGAGATAATGATTTCTTTGAATTCTATTTTCTTCATTCCTTTGGATTATTGTATTTACATCACTTTTTCGATCCTAGGAGTTGGGTAAAACCAATTGTATTTTCATTATGATCATTTTCATAGATAACTCATCACTGATGGAATTTCTACTGTTTCCTATATCCGTAAATATCGTCGACATTATTGTGTTAGATTAATTAGGATTCATGTAGAAACATTCAAAATCTTGATGGTATGTATCTAATGTTGTGTCCTTTATTTTTTTCTTCATGTGTGACTTCTAATAATTTCCAAATTTGATAAGTAGTTTTGAAAGTAGAATCATGATTAAATTTATTATGATAAAGACCCTAATTCAAGTAATTAAAATATTTTTTATTCAATTCAAAAAAATTAATATCTTTAGGAGTCCTTTTTTCTTTAGATTATTTGGTGGGAAAAAAATAATGCATTATAATTTTCTATACAACATAAATTAAACTATCAATGAAAGTTGACATATGATTCTTCTAATAGGAATAGTTAGTGATTTTCAAAATAGGATCATGTGAATTGGAATTATATTCCATAATAAAATCTAGATTTAAAATTTTTTTAAAGTAAAAAACCTAAAAGACAAATTTTAAAATAAATTATTTTTGAAAAAAAAACAAATAACTCCTTTGATACAAATTATTGGTCATAGATTATGGAGAGATGGGTGGTGAATTTCCCTTTTTAAAAATTAAATTGATTAATAAATAGTAAATATGTTACTGATCATGTGATAGTCGATAAATTTTATTTGAGTTTATAAAGATAAAATCAATGTAATTTAGAAGAGAAACAAACAAACTGAATTTATGAAATTATGAAAGTCATTGTTAAATATTTTAATAAAAAAAAGTAAAAAGAGTAAAAACACAATTGATAAAGAGTTTTACTAAATATCAATGTGATCCCCAGTGTATCCACCTCTATACACAATAGTTTTATTATATAAATCCCTTTATCTCTATGGTGATCAATAAACTCATCCCTTACAATTTTTATTTGTGATCACCCTATTGAGTTTCATCGGTATACATGTAACAAGCCCTATACTTTTGCGGAGTGTGAACCATTTGATAATAGAGTTTAAGGAGAGAGAGGTTTTCTTTACTAAAACTCATTACAATCCTCTCACAAATGTATTTTATAGATGAATTAAAATAGAGTACGATATATTTGAGACTATTTTAGATATATAATTAATAAATGGATAACTTAATGTTTTATCTTGGATAGAATTTGTAATTTAAGAGATTCAACATCAGATCAATTTTGAGATCATTATAGGGAGAAAATGTATCTTCCATGGGGCTAAGAGACTCCTTTTATAGGCTCCAAGAGGAAAAGTAAGGTCTTGGAATCCTTTGGGTTCATTTCATATGAAAAGGACCATATTAATTTCAATTTGACTACATTTAATACAACCTCACTAGAGCTTTCACAACACCATCACATTCCTGGTAGTCACCACCAGATAGTTAGTGGGTTGTATGGGACCACCCACTGCTAGAAAAACTCCACTGGATTCCAGATACACCTTCACTGACTAGATTTTAGAATCTTTGACATATTTTTTGTTCTTACTTCACCACCAGTTGTATGGTGGTCCTATTTTATATATGGGTTTCTACCATCATGGTAGCAACTGCCCAATGTAGTCTACACATCTCCACATTTGATTGGATCTATATCTACTTCTTTATAAGTCCTTATAAGCTAGTTCAAAGGTATTTAAGGATGGAAATATATATTTAAAAACTTTATCAAGTATTTAAAATATATTTAATCTTCCATATGTTCTAACACCTTATTTTTGATAAAAGCATATAAACTCACTTAAATAAAAATAATAGAAACATAAGAAAGTGTTTATGATCATGAAAACACCATAAGTTAGGGGTAAAATAGATAATACTATTTTAATTTGATTTATCCCTTGGTGAGTAACAATATCCCAATATACTTTCAATGTTGGTTTAGGTTAGCAAAAATTGTTCAACATTGATATATTGTATCTTAGGTTTGGTACCCCCTCTACTGGGTTGTGTACACTAGTGAGGCATGGGTCTCCAATAAAGGGTATGAATTTAAAGGATTATTTATGATAATGGTTGGACTATGTGGTTGGTTTATTCACCTTGAGTTTTTTTTCATGTAATGATTCAATTATTTATATCCTGGTTCACTTTTTAGAGAGGAGTGAGTTTCTTAAGTGGTTACTCATCCAAAAGTGTTTTTCATTTAGCCATCAAATGTGTCTATAATGTTGGGTTCCTATATTGTTCATCTATAGGTTTAGGTGTGACTTTTCGGTAGGTTTTTTGAACAATATACTTCTCTTAAATGTTTCTTTTTCACTAACAGATGCATGATCTAGTGAAATTAGTGTGGTGTGAGACCTCGTACAGTGAATAATGGCATGACATAGTTTCAGTTACTTGCAAAAAATGTAAGTGATGGTTTTGGATAAGGTAGTGTAGTTTATGGTTTATTTTTTCTTTATCGAATAGGAATCCCGTAATATTCCCTAGGATGTGTTGATGGTATTTTGAGGTGTTCCCCTTCTTTAGGGATAGTCAATTTTGACTTCTATTGAATATATTGAGTAGGTAGGTCTCTTACCCAAGGGTTTGGGACTGGTTTGAGGTGTCCATGTAGTGTAGATGAGTTTTTAGTTGTTTTTACCTTATTTCCCCATGTTTAATAGGTTGTTGATCGTATTTGGGAGTTGAATGATGGATTATCTCTTAGTTGGTATTCCTTCAAGTTACATTGGGTAATCATTTGGTTCGGACCTACTTTTTCACTTGTCTATGACCATAATTCCATTTTGTTTTTGATGCATACTACTGGGTTTTTTTATTCCCACCCATGTATGGGACTTATTCTCCACACATAGTTTGTGTATTTAGATTATATATAGGTTTATTATGTCTTATGATCATGTGGAGTTGGTTTAAAAGGTGGATTTGGTGGAGTCAAGTCTTGGTAGAGTCTGATAAGGTTTATTGAAGATGATTCTCTAAGTAGGGGATGCCACAAAATGGTGATCTACCCTTTTACTATAGTTTTTGTATGTGTGTAACTTAGTTTATTGGGCCTTGTAATATTTATTATATATCATCCTTATATTTATTTATCATTGGATGGTTAACAGTTTTACTCATGCATGTTTTATTTTTAAGTCGGTTATATATATCTTTCATGGTTGTGTTATTATTGGATTAGTGGTTTTATCTCCGTTAGTATGTTTAGGCTAAGGCCTCCCAAATTATTTTATGCCAACTCGAATCTAGTCACCACATCCTGGCCTATTAGAACTTATCTTGGGGTGTTACACTCAATTTATTATCGGTCCAAGTGGGTTGGGTCATGATAGAGTGGTATTAGATTAATTCCTTCCTAAGGAAGGATTTTGGAAATAGGTGTATCATGTATTTGATTTGGGGCATGTGGGTGAAATTTATTGAGTTGATTAGTATTTTTTTCAAACTAGAGAACCTGAATAGTTTATGGTGGTCAACATATCCCTGTGAATTGACTCTGATAATCTAGATGACTATCTTGAGTTCTTATAGCCTTGGTCATGCATCTATCTATGCATTTTTTTTATTTCATGGTGTGTCATCCTATAATGATGTTGAATCTATGAAATGAGTGTTTTTTCCCTTGTAGATATGATTTCACTAGAGTTTCAATTTAGATCTTTTACTAGTGATGAGAGTCTAAGATTACTCAATGATGTGTGGGATTTCCATGGGTACTGATCTCAAATACTCTGAAGGTTTATAGCATATTTAGATAGGGTCAGTGTTTCCCCTCCTAGATTTATATGTGGTAAATTGATCCACTATCTATATGGTTGGTATTCCACTAGAATAGGAAGTCAAGACATGACATGGATACTTCATTTGGCTTGGTACCCCTTGTTCATGACAATGTTTGGGTCCCACATGCTACAGGGGAGTCAATACCCCCTTGAATCCATAATGGTTTGGGTCCTCCATACAACTGGGGGGTCAATACCCCCTATGAGTTAAGGTGTGGTTCCTAAATCTATAGAGTTTGGTGTTCAATGTGATTTAGGGTAAATTAGTTCTATGAATATGTTGTGATACTTCAACCATGTATTAAGAAAAAGATCCACCAAATGTGAGGTCAGTATCCCTTTGATCAATTTATACACTATGTAATGTGGGTTTGTCTTGGTATGATGTTTAGTGTGATATATTTACCATTAGTGTAAACTATAATGATCCTTGGCTCATGTTAGTGCTTCTTAAAAATATCTCTTATTGAAGGAGTTATGATTATGGTGATTTGGATGCTAGTCTTGGAAACCCTGACTAGATGGTTTCTCCCCTCATTCATGCAAGTCATCCTATATTCTAATACCTTGTCTCATAAATACTAGATGTAGGATGGATAATTGTCACTACAATGATTGATTCAGAGTGCGAGCTATGAATGGATGGACCGGTCAATTTTTTATAAAGTTTATGTGTGAAATGTAACCTTTTTTGGAATATATTTGTTCGTTATCACCAAAAAATTCTTTTCTCTTGATGTTACATTACTAATTGAAATGCTAGAGATCCCTTTAGGTCACTTGGACCAGTGCAGAAAGACCATAGGTACCTCTTGGAGGTAGTATTCTATCCTTACCTCTATCGATAGTGAGTGACCTTTTTGGAAGTGAGTTCTGAGGGTATTATTCCATGGTAAAGAGAGAACATGTTGTGTTTTCTCAGTGATGGGTGGTTACCCTCAGATTGGGTTCAAAAGTGTGTTTTTTGCGGTATTTTAGAGACCTAGTGGACACATTACACTCCACTTAATCGGGAGTGGGACTTAGAGAGTGAGTATAACAAAGCCCTTGGGGATATAACTAGTTCCTTCATTGGTTGATGAATGTGTTTATGTAAACATTAATTTTCATAGAAATGGACCTATATCTATTAGACAAGTAATTGTTCCTTTTCTCTTGGTGGTGTTCCCATTGTGAGAAAGAAACTAATCGTTGAAGCCTTGGAAATGGTCGACTATGAGTGTTTTCTAGAAGTTGTGGTAGGATTTGATGAATAATTTTTTTTCATAGTTGTTCATGAATGAAGATAAAGACATAAATCTCTATGATGTGCTTATAATTGTGCCTAGTGGTGTGCTTTGGAAAAGACACATTGGACTGTGTGAGTTTAGTAGTCACCAGTATCAGTATAAACAGTAATCAATATCCTTAGCTGCATGCCCTCTTTGGAAGGGTAGTGAGCATTCTTTGTCTAGTTACCTAGTTTTCTCCCTATGTATGTGGGTGTGTATGGCCGTTTCAAAAGATCATTCACAGGTGTGTGAAAGCAAGTTGGCATTTATCCTGAGTTTTAGAGGTAACATATCAGTTCCACTTAGTTGGATGACGAACTAGATGGGATAGATGGTTTAGAAACAACATCTATGTAGACATTTTTTATGTAAGGGTGAGAGTTGTAATGTTACCCCAATACCCTAAACAATTCAATGTTGATTTTTACACTTATCTTCTTATTTATCATGGGTAGTGATTGTCTCTAATGATGTGGTATGGTTCTCTTGTTGATATTATTGAGAGTGGATGTAGATGAAGTCGGATTATCTCTAAAAGATAGTCTTGATGTATCCCATTTTAAGGTGGGGAGTGTGATACCCCTGGAATTTCATAGGTGAATGAACCATATTCTATATTTACCTTTTGTTTGTAGATTTTTTTTACTTATAAAATTGGGAGTCCCACTATAAGAGGGTAAAGTATATTGAATGGGAAGCCTTGTTGGGATACACACAAAAAGTTTCACATAGGTTGAAATGATCCCATGAATTAGCTTGAGGTTGGTCATAGATGGAGGAAATAAAATCTTGGAGGCAGTATCCTTGATCAGAATTTTGGGATGTGATGCATTCTAGAGTTGAATTTATTTGGGATCCCTACATGCGTTTGAATTTTCGAGTTAGGAGAACTCATGATGTGGCGTTCCTATAATATTGTATGATGTTAGCTAGATGGTTTCTCATAGATTTGTGGAAGATGTTTACCTTTTGGGGATGAAAATCTTTGAGGTTAATAGAATGTAATGGTCCATGTTTTCTATCATGGAAGACTTAGCGTATTATAGAGTTTCAGAACCTAGGTCAATTTTTAAGGGAAGATGGTAATTTCATCCCATGAAATGACCTTCGAAAAATTATATATTGGTTATATTGATTCCATAATTCAATTTTTACCCTAGGGATGGAATTTGGTGAGGTTTTATGTTGGGTAATTTAGTCATAGTATTTAATATTTTTTAAATAAATATTGATTATTTATGCGAGTATGAACGAAAATATCTCCTAAATGGATCTTTGGATTGGAATTTTGACTTCTTGGTTGAATCTGGAATGATATTTTTTTACTTTGGTGAGATATAAACTACATTTGGGTTTTGGGACTAGATTGGGCCCATTTATGTGTATCCATTAATGTTAAATTAGGGTTTTATTTTATTAAAACCTATTCATATATCCCCCCTGGCCCTATGTTCATAAAAGAAGGAAGTCGCACCCATCCCCTTACCTATTGATGACGTGGATACCTGAGAAGAGGTGATCAAGGATTAATCTTCATCTCATGAAGATAGGAGTATGTATCGGGATGTAGTGACCATAAATCAAAGATTAGAAACACATGATTATGAAGTTATGATAATACTCCAATATGTAGGACTTATTATTTTGGATTTTTACTCCTTTTGATTCAAATTTTGTTCCTAAATTTTGTTATGGGATCTACATTTCATGTATTTTTCCTTTATTTTGGAATCAAAACAAATACAGTGTGTTTTACATGATTTGGGTAGGTCTGAGGTGTTTTCATCTGGAAATATTGACTACACATCATGTGTTTTCAAGAACACACTCTGTGTAGTATATCTATGCATCTTAGGTTGAATTCAAGGCCCGCATGACCTATAGGCTAGATGTGAATGCTGATTGGGACCCTAGGGAACATGATTTGAGGTCTTTCCATGCACATGGCCAGACACCCATGTGCAGAACATGGTATGTGAAAGTATATTCTATATCAAGTAACACGAAACAGGTTGGGATGGGGCACAAGACCAACCACCCATGTATCCCACACACTGTGTAGTATCTAGTCACCATGTGTATTAGGGATGTTCACAACAAGTTATCCTAGGTATATTCCTAAGGTTGTGTGTATGAGAGTGCACACCGTGTATCTCTAGTACACACCATGTACTACCCTTTTCTTATAGGTTAAACCTTTTCTCATAATAGATTCTATTTTGTACTTAAGTGGATTCCATTTCAAGTATCTTTCTATATATATTGTAATAGTGAAGTCCCTTTAACTATTATAGGTATTTTATAAGATGGTTCAGAGTTCATTGTGGATATTAATCCCTTGAAAATAACTATAGGACCCAAATATTAGAGAAAATTTGGTGAAATGTATTGAGGCTTTTTCTATGGTTTCATTAGACTTTAGGAATGAGACCCTTGATTCTTTTAGATATTTTTACCCTACAATATTTTTTTGTGGCTTCTAGTATTTTAGAGGATAGAGGGTTGCAAGCACCATTGTTTTCCTAGGCATGGGTGGTTCCATCTTCACAATAGAGTGGTTTGGTAGGTCTTAGACAAGAATAAAACTCACAGAGTAATCCCCTTTCATCCTCATGCACCCCAAAGTAATTTTTGGTACATGTGTATTTGGTTTAGAGGATGGAGGAGTGGGAAGTTATCTCCTTAGTCAAGATAGCCTTCTTGGTCAGTCTTCATTTGATGGTGGACATATTCTCTATCTCCCTTATGTGGCATATTGAGTCATGATTGAATGGGATGGAGTAGCATTTTAAAAGCATTATCAATAGTCCCTTTCACTAGACTGTCATAGTCTGAAAAGACCAAATGGATGACTAATGAGTGGTTGTATTTCTTGTAAATATATTATAAGGAATAAAATTTAATTTATAATGATGTCCTCTATGATTATAGATTAATAATTAAAAAAATATAGATAAAAAGATGTTGAGAATTATTGAATAATACTAATGATGATGCTTGGATAATTCTTATAGATTTTTTTAAATAGAATTGGATTTCATGTTTGATAAATTCTCCATGTTAATTTTGACTATTTCAAATCTTTTTTTAATGTTCGATACATGTTACAATTTCACTCGGAGATGTGAAAATTGTTTAAAACATTTGAAATGTGAATATTATCCATCCAAAGGTGTTTTTAATAAAATTAAGTTTGAGGAAGTTAAATTTAGGCCATGTGATATTTCTTTATTTCATAAGGAGTTTTTATAAAGATCAGGAAAATAGGTATTTTCATGAAGAATTAAACATTAATTGTGGAAGATTTTTTAAGGCCATGCAAAAATGGAAAAAGTTTTTATAAATTTTTATGATGAATTGTTTTAAGGAACCTATTTGAGTTGGATTTTAATTTTACGCTTAGTTTTAACTAAGTGTCTTATAAACAATTAGCTAACCACCCACAAGAAAAGGAACAGCTCAACCCCACACATGTGGGTGGAATCCTTAACCACATAGAGGAGCTAAATCAATTATATTAGGAATTGTGGACGTGTATGGAACCTGAATTTTTAAAGATTCATGAAATATAATTGGACTTCATGCATGAGAAATTCTCCCTGTTAGGTCTAAAAATGATAGAGCTTTTCTTAATGTCCAAGACAAGTTCCAATTTCACTAGGATATGTGCATATTATTTACAATATTTGAAAGGTGAAGATGATCCATCCAATGGTTTTTCTGATTGGAAGAATTTTTATGAATATAATTAAATTCCATGAAATATTTATTTTTTACATGAGGTGTTTTATGAAGATTATGAAAATAAGTATTTTCATGAAGGTCGACACATTAATTTTGGAATATTTTTTAAGGAAATGAAAAAAGGTAAAAAGGTTTTATAGATTTTCATGTTGAATTATTTTTATTAACCTATTTTAGATGGCTTAAAATTTGAAACTTAGTTTTTAACTAAGTGAGTTATAAAAAAATGGACAACCACCAAAAAGCAAAGGACTATATCAACCTCATATGTGTGGGAGGAATCCTTAACCATTTGGAGGAGCTAGCTCAAAGCTAGTAGACGTGGTGGGAATGTATGGTTCCTACAATTTTTTTATGATGGTGTGTAAGGGGACAAGTGGGTCAACCCATACTATATGGGTGTGTTCATAGTGTATTTGGGTGCCAACTCCAGGGTTGAATCATCAATTTTGTGACACATAATATCTTATTAAGGAGATCCAATCCATGAGGAGAATCAATGTGGGATAGTCGAAGCACGGTACATTGTTTATCCACATTAAAAAATAAAGTTAAAAAATGGTCCTTTGATCTAACTAATATTATATGTTTCATTATCTTAGGGAGTCATTTCCTACCTCTTGACTAGGTTTACTGCATCATTCTCAAGCAACTTTTGAAAATAGTATACCATTGCTCGATAATTGATGTTTTGACCATATTCAACTTATAAAATCGAGACAAAGAAGACCTTATTGACATCCTAAAGTCATACATGCAATATTAATCTTTCATTCATGATATAATTCAAATAAAAATAATTGTCTGCTTTCATAAGGTAATTCTAGAAGGCTATTGAGTATCTAGGAGAATGGATTAGATTAGGTTAAGGTGTTTCTTGTGATATTCATCGCATGCATGTGAGTATTTCATCTTGTTAGAAGAAGTGGTATGTTTTTCATCAGAAACTAAAATGTGTGAATATTTTAAAATTATGAGATTTTCAGGTGTTTTAAATCATAATTGACTCGGATTTTAACCTAGATATTTAATGCGGATTATTTACCAGACACTAAGGTGGTGTGAAGTCTATGACTCCTTGCCTATAAATACTAAAGAACCATAATTAAGATAAGTTTTTTCATTTGATATTTTTAGAGAGATAGTTATTATTTTATAGAAATATATCATTCAAGAAACCTTTGTTTCATATAGATAAGATCCACAATACTCTTAGGTTACACAAAGAAATATGAGGCCTCCTATATGGATTACATTGTTTTGTGAAGTATAAGATTTTTTATGCTTACATTGTGCGAAGAATTCTACACAATTAGAAACTATGTGCACTCATTTGTGTGAAGGAATACTTCACAATTGAGTTGTTTAATTACTCATCTTTTGTGTGAAGTTCTTTAGATTCCATGAAATTTATAGTTTCATGAAGAACTGAATCTATGAACATCTATTGTTATGTGAAATAATAGAGATACTACATACTTGTCTATTATATGGGAAGAGGAAGACAGGATAGAGTGTGATATACCACTGTGAAGAATTTTAGGATTTTTGTATACTATTTTCATGAAGTATTTTCAATAATACAACTTGATTTAAATAAGCTTTATGCACTAGTTAATATATATGGGGAGATGGTGAACTTCCTATTTTAAGGATATCTCATGCATGATGTTGTGGACATGCAACACATCCTCATACCTTGAAGACACCCATGGAAAACTAGTGTGAATTTGATCATGAGATATTTAAGATATTTTAAGGAGAAGATAGCCAAACTAGAAAATATATATAGATATATCACATAAAATAATAACAATAACATTTTTTATTTTCTATTTGAGAATTTAATAAGAATAATTTGATGTTTTGAAAGATATTTCTTGCATAAAATAATATCAGATATATTGTGTGCATCACTTGTAAACACCATATTGAGGATGATAACTTCATAATTATAAGGGTTATCTACCCAATAATTTATTATTTGATAAAGAAGTTAACATGAAGTAATTTTCATTTCAAAAGCACTAGCCATTCTGAAATTGATCTGATAAAGCTGTGGGTTGGAGTGGAATTTGGATAATCCACTTATTAAAGAGTATTAGGCCAACAAGTTTATAATAAATATTTTTTATATAGTGGAATCCAATGACCTACAGTTGAGTAACAAGGTTATTCATTTGATTTAAATACATCTAGTGCAGTAGAGAGGTCTTTTCTATAATTTTATTGAAAAACTATTTAAGAATTGGTGGTGCCAGTATAAACAATGCCATTAAAGAACTGATGGTACTAGTATAAAGAACAAAACAAACTCAATAATATTGATTAATTTCCAACCAAACATTGTGCACCAGTTAATGGTGTTTGTAATCATAATATAGTTATAGTGATAAGATAATCCATGAAAAAAACTATAGGTTGACCATGACAAGGAGTAGGATTTCTCATTGAGTTTGAACATTATAAAAATATATTTGTGATGCAATATCATTTATCATTTTCATTAAATTTTTGAGAGTGCATATCAGATCCACTCATATTGACTTGGGTAGGGGTTTATGTGTAAGTGGGTGTAATTTAAAAGAAAGTATAAAACTGGTAAAATGTTGGTTACACTAAATCCCCCCTGTCCCCCCCCCCCCCACCCCACTCTTAGTGTCCCTATATGATCCATCTAGGATCTACATGTGGTATCAGAGCATAGTTCTTCATATTATTAGATTAATATTTTTACAAGGTGTATATGCAGTGAAAATTTGAAGTGGAATTTTAAGTACATCAAGTGGAAGATTTATTCTCCACTCTTTTGAAGAAAGCATGACGGTGTCTCCCAAGAATATATAATATAGGATGAATAGGGAAGAAAATATATTGTAGAAAATCTCAATGAATATTGAAAAGGATTAGTACTCTCATATCAAATCAGTTGAAAATGGTCCTTTTGAATAAAATAGCTCGAGCTATGGAGAGTATGAAGAAGATGACTCTATTATAACTATTGAAGACTTCTAATCTCAATTTGAATGATATATGAATAATATTCCAGATGAATTTATTTCATATATACTTTTATTTTTAAAGGATATTCTTGATGAAAAATAAGATATTGAAGAGGAAATTAATAAACAGTAAGATTCACTTAGTGAGAAATTAAAAAGGTAAAATGATCTTATAAACCTCATTAAAGAAAAAGATGAATATTTGACTATTTTCAATGAAAATTTTCAATAATTGGACAATTATTTGAATGGAATATTTATGAGATCATCATGATTAAATGTCTATTTAGTTATGTAATCCATGCTCTTGAAATATTATTCAATGCTTCCGTGAATGTCATATATACTCATCTTGATGAAAAAACTTGTATGGTCAAAGATCTTGACATATTAGTTGAAGAAAAGACCAAGTTTAATGAAGATTATATTCAAAAAATGAATTCTATATAAGAATCAAATAAAGATACTATTAGTGTTAAGGAATCACAATTGGAAGTCAAATCTATAAGAATAAAAGACCTTGACAAATCTATGAATGAGGGTAGTAAATATCATGAAGATCAAATTAATAAAATGAGAATTGAATCGGAAGGCATCCTGACATCATTTGAAAATGATAATTTTACCTTATCATTAAATTTCTTGAACTAGATGTAAAATTTATAAATAAAAAGGAGAAACATGTTAAAACTTCCCTATCTATTGAGAATAAGAATTCTTCAACCCAAACATATGAAGAGATTCAATCCCCAAAAAGGGATGTTTCTATAAAAAACTATTGATGAGACTAATGTATCTAAAGAGCCTCATATAATTGTAAATAAGAACATAAAATCATTTATTTATCAACCTTATACCATCTTATAGAAGAAAGTAACTTATAACCTAGTTAATACTATTTTTACTAATGTACTCTCATATTATAGTGCAGGTTTAATGAAACAATCTAGGAATATGTGGGTAGATGAAAATATTAATACATCCAAAAAAACACTAAGGGTTGATACTAGAATGATTTATGAAAATAACACCCAAAATGGTGCTCCAAAGAATAAAAGTAAAACCAAAAAATAGTAAGATTCAAAATTTAGTCAGAATAGTACTATAAGAAAAAAAAGATTTGTCGAATACTATTGATGCTACTAGAAATTTGGACATCATGTAGTTTATTTTTGGTACAATTTTTCAGTATATGAAAAGTATAGAATTCCAGTTTTAAAGGGGAGAAGATTTTATTTGAAGATAGATCTTGAAAAACTGAATCCAAATACACAGATGAAGAAGAATATTTCTATCAAGAAAATATTTTGGTGTCTTGAATACTTTTTTTATTATTTAAATAGAATTGGTCATAGTTATGATGATTTACTGTATATAATAACCATAAATTATGTATATGTTTATGAGAATAAAATATCACAAAAAATACATAATCAAATAACAAAAGTTGAAATTTATTCCTCAGGGAATATGTAGAAGAAAACAGTCAAGAAAACTATGAAGAAATATACTCCCAAGAATAATGATAATATAGATTTCAAGAATTTTATTTAAACCATGATAATATTATTATACTTTGGAAAGATATTTAATACCATGATCCACTGAAAATAGTCTATAGAAATTAAATTTAATATAAGTGATCTTAAAATATGAAGATATTCAATCTATGAGAGAAATAAGAAGATAGTATTGATTAAAGAAATTCTTGGAAAAGATTTTAATATGTTACCCAAGAAAGGTAACTCAAAAACATTAAAGAATCAATGTAGAAGCTCCATAGTAGAATATTTTAATAATAAATGACAAATTATTTTTACTGATCAAGTGGAACCTGCAAGAGAAATGAAAATAAATGAAGATGAAACACTAGATAGAGTAAAAGGAAAAAGGAAAAAAATGTTGTTCCATGTGAATAAGAATTTAAATTTCATTAGAGGTTTTCAAAAAATGAAAACTCAAGTGTCTCATAAATATTGTGTGGAAGGTGTAAGCAGGATCTACATAATGAAATAAAACATATGACTCTTTTACCTACTCAGATGGAGATTTTGAAGATAGAAATACAAGAATAAAGGGATGCTATTATACTAATTGTATATGTGAAGATAAATAATCCACACAAGATGAAGGTGAATAAAAGTAAAGATTCCATACTTTCGAATAAATCATAGAATGAAAAAATTAGAGTAGACACAATCATGATGTGTACCAATTACTTTTGATCTATAAGTAAAATTCTCTGGGTTGAGAGAAAATACTAAAAATTATTTCACTTATTGAGAATCTCATAAGTATTTCACTTTATTCTCTTACTTCTTATGCAATATTTTTGTTCATAAATTATAGAGAATTTTAGATGAAGTTCCTTCAAAATAGGAGAAATTAATGACAAAATTTGAAAACAATAAGTTGTAATGATTATTGAATATCAAGTAGAAACTTGAATTGTTTCACAATGGTGGATCATCAATATAAACATCTTAAGGACCATATATTGAAACATTTCATTGGGTAAAATGAAAAGATTGAACCCCTTTAGGGGGAGAAAATATATAATATATGTTATAAAATATTGTTCCATGAATATCTATGAGTTTTTTTTAATTTCTATAAAAGTTGTTATGGAGGTAACCCAATTAAAATTCTTTTTATTAACTTGATTATATCAAATACATGAATAAAGGGGGGTCCTGGTTGATGTATAAGATCATAGAAAGGGGGATAAAATGGTTTTTTTTCACTTAAAATTTATAATGTATATGTTTAGTGAGGTGAAGGATGTATATTTATTAAAAGAAAATTGGGTTTTTCTTTCCTAAGGATGAAAATTTTAGAAATTATATCACATGTTAAATCTGTTGGGAAAATTTTATTTTTTTGGTAAAATCACTCTTCTTTTCTACAGTAGGTTTTCCCACATAGATGTAGAGTTGACGTGCTAAATTCTCATTTCTAAGGAAAATTTTGATATCATTCTCCTCAGTATAAGTTGACCAATTGAATCCTTTTCATTTATTATTAATAAGGGGGAGAAGATACATTAACATTAATTAAAGAAATGGTATTGACAGTAATGCCAAAAGAGGAGATTGAAAATCCTCTATAAATTATTGATGAGTATGGTTGTATATGTTATCAATATATTATAGGGAATCAAATTCTATGTATGATGATGTCCACCATGATTAGTGATTAATCATGGACAGAGATAGCTGGAAATCTGTTGAGAATTATTATAGAAGATTGGTGATGATTCTTGGATAATTTTTATGGATTTATAAAATAAAATTATATGTTATTCTTGAGTAATTATACTTTTTTGTATGAAAATAATAGAGGTGTTCTTAATGTACAATACATGTGTCAATTACCCTACGATATGTGTACATGTTTTATATCATTTTAAAGTTGAAGATGATTCATGAAATGGGGTTTATTATTAATTGAATTTTGAGGAAGTAAAATAAAGGCCATGCAATATTTCTTTATTACATGAAGAGTTTTTATAAAGATTGAGAAAATAATTATTTGCATGAATATTTACATAATAATTTTGGAAGATTTTTTATGGACCTGTAAAAAAGGAACAAGGTTTTATATTTTGGAATGATGAATTATTTTGAAAAACCTATTTGAGTAGTCTTGAAATTTGACACATAGTTATTAACTAACTAACTAATAAAAAATAGGCCAACCACCCGAAAATAAAGGACCATATCACCCCCACACATGTGGGAGGAATCCTCAACCACATATACGATTCATCAAAAATCTAGTAGGCATTGTGGATGCATATGGTTCTCACAATGTTTATATAGTTGTGTGAAAGGACAGGCATGTTGGCCCATCCCATATAGGTGTGTGCATAGTATATCAGGGTATTGAACCCAGTGTTTTCTCAAGAATTATGCATCACATAATAAATTATTAAGGAGATCCATGATTAAAGGAGAATCGATGTGAGATGGCTGTAGTGCACTACCCTGTTCATCCACTTTAAAAGATATAGATAAAACAAGCATGTTCCAATCTAGAAAATCTCACCTATCCGATCATACAAGTGCATCATCCCCTACCTCCTGACTAGTATTTCTCTTCTTTTCTCATGAAAAAAATCAACGAAGGAATACTAAAACATGAATATCAATGTTCCAGTTATTCTCCACTTATCAAATGAAGACAAATTAGACCTTGTCATCATCCTGAGTCCATACATTCAATTTTCTCATTGAATGCATGAGATAATTAAAAGAATAAGATTTATTTGAATGCAATAGATAATTTGATAAGGTAATTCGAGTATCTAAGAGCATATATCAGATCGGGTTAAGGTATTTCATATGATCTTCATCGCATGCACATGAGTATTTCATCACATAAGAAGAAGTGCCATGTTTTTTAGGGGAAACTAAACCACGTGATGATTTTGAAATGGATAGATCTTCAGGTGTTTTAAATTGTACTTGACTCAGTTTTTAACTTATAGATTTTATGAAACTTTCTTATGAGACTCTAAGGAAGCACATTTACTATGATACCATACCAATAAATAATAAAGTGCCATAACTGAGAGAAATTGTTTTCATTCGATATTTTTAGATAGAGAGATCTTGTTTCATATAAATAGTGCATCTACAAAACATTTGTTTTAGGTAGATAATATTTGAGATCCCCCTATGTTACCTGAATAAATATAAGGCCTCCTATAACCCTTACTTGGTTTCACTAAGGATAATATTTTACATGGTTCCATTGTTTGAATAATAATTTTGTTCAAGAATAAATTCTATACACTCACTTGTGTGAAGGAATTCTATGAACTTGATTTGTTTACTTCCTCAACATTTTCATGAAGTTCATTAGATTAAATGAAATTCAAAGTTTTAAAAAAATGAACATATTAATATATACTATTATATTAAATAACTGATTATGTGATATATTTGAATAGGAAGATGTGATAGAATGAAATATGCATTCATGAATAATTTGAGTATTTTTTGAACTATTTTTGTGATGTATTTGTAATAATACAACTTGAATGAGATAAAGTGCATACTGAATTTCAAAAGGATTAAATAAAAATAGGGAAGGGGTGTTGAATCAGTTTTTATCTCTTTATAAGTTTCAAAACTTTTATAAACATAACCCCTATAACCTGTTAAGATTTATTTACTTATCATCTTATAGTAAATAATCATGCATGAAAAAGTAGAAAAGATAGTAAAGCACATGAGATTTATAAGGTGTTTCCTCATTGTGAGAGCCTATATCCTTTCCATATCCACTCTTGTGGATCTATGTAAATCCAATATTATGAATAATTTAATAAAAATTATCATAACTCATGTTAGAAACCTTTTATCTCTCGATAGAAAAGATTATACTGAATCCCTTCAGCTTACAATTATTTCTTATAAAATAATTGATCCAACAAAAGAATAAATAATTTGTTGAAATTATTCCACAAAGGCTAAGTTTGAATCCTCTGTTTGATTTTTCTTCATCCAATTTTATCAATTTGATGAGTATGGATCTGATTCTATCAATATGATGAGTCTATATTTGATTCTCTTAATATGATGGTTCTGGATCTGATTCTCTCAATATGATGGACTCAATAAATTAATGCATTCTCAATACAAAAAACTAAAACTCTTCTCAAAAACTAATTACGATGTACCTCATTCCAATTGACTCAATCCGATTGACTGAATATGGTCTTCTCAATAAGATCTTTCTCAATCTAGTAAACAAACATTTTATTTCATTGTCCTCTTCATGGTATCTCTGGCTTCCAATGAATCGCTTTATTTTTTCAGTGCTCCACCTTTTATTATTACGTATAAAGTTACAAATGAACTAATTATTTGAGTAGGCATTTATAGGTGACTTGGAAAAAAAGGTTGGAAACTTAAAAAATATCCCCACTTCCTCAAATTTTAAAATATCTAAAGATCTCTCACCTTTAAACTTGAACTTTGACTTCTTAAATCCCCTTTATATTTCTACGAGATTAAAAATAATAATAATTTCATGTTTGACCTCTGAAAATCTTCATAAAACTTTTGTAATTTTCTTTATTTTTTGAATATTCTTCATAATCAGCTCAATACAATTTATGTTTCATTCTCAGTGAATCGGATTTATGTTTCTTTCTTAGTGAATAAGAATTTTGTTTTTTTATAGTTAATATAAATTCAATATCCTCCTCAATGAATCTGAATTATGTATCCTTCTCAGTGAATCCATATTCTTTATCCTTATTAGTTAATCTAATTGAATTATCATTATGATATAATTCCCATTATGATGGATATCCAATTACAATGGAATCTACATAATGTAACATTGAAATTATTTAAAACTCTCTACCATTTATTCAAAATATTTTATCATGAACTTTTTCATGGTTTGTGATAAATTTATGATCAAAACAACATCATTTGACTTATTTTATAAATTATTAAAACTTTATAACTCCTAACATCAAAATCTTCATTCAAAACTATTCAGTAACTATACAACTTCTTCACTTAGAAACTGTTTTCCTTTTCTGATTACAACAAAGGAAAACATTCACCAAACAAAAATTTCTACTTCCAATTAATTTATATCTGATGATATGAATATGATGAAGATGGATCTGATTCTTTTAGAAACTATAGAATTTTTTAAAAAATCTCATTATGATGGGATGGATCTGATTCAGGGAAATCAAAAACATTATTATAAAAAAAATCTTAGTTGTCAAAAAATACAAAAACGTTGTTTAAAACAATTTAACCAAAAAGGTTCTTCAATATCCCTTTTGTATTTGTTCAAAACCCTTTTTAATAACTTTTCTAACTCTCATAATTGTTTCACAACTTAACTGCTGTAAACAAATCAAGTTTTTTTTACTTTTATCAAAACATAGCCTTTCTCAAAAGAGAGTGTCTTAACACCACACTATTGAATAAAGTAAATTTTTTGAAGTAATTAAATACCTTTGCAGGAAAAAAAAATTGTGTGGCCATGTAATGATAACTCCCCCTCACTTTTCATTTTATCTCCCCCATTTTATGATAACCACAACTTCATATTCATTTAATCAAGATAATTAATAACTTCTTACAAAGCACAAAGTTGTAACTTTCTCTCCCCCTTTGTCAACATAATCCAAATCATAGTGGTGGTTATTCCTTATGAGGTTTATGAAGGCATGGGTGGAGGCTGAACATGAAGTTACAGCCTCAATTCCACAAACCTTTATTTTAGTATTTCTTTTGTAAAGATCTCAGTAATTTGATACTTTGTTGAAATGTATTCCAGTAAAATATCTCTAGCAGAAACAATCTATTTTATAAAGTTCAAATTTATATCAATGTGTTTTGATCTTGATTGTTGGATAGGATTTTTAGAATGATCAATTGCACTTTGATTATCACTAAGTATCTTCAATGTTTTAGAAACTTTTACTTTAGAATCTTCTAGTAGAACATTCATCTATAACATTTGAGTACAAGACTGAGTAGCTCCAACATATTTGGATTCAACTATGCTAAACGTTACTAAATTTTTTTTTATTACTATACCAACTCACACAACAATCACCCAAGATTTTTTTTCCTAAGGTTGATTTTCTACCATTAAAATCCCCAACCCAATCAGCATTTGTATATCCATGAAACAACATCTCAGTATTTCTTTTGTATAACAACCCATGTGAATTTATTCCTTTCACATATCCCAGAATTATTTTTACTACTAATATATGTGATTATTTCAGATTAATTTTATAACTGGCACACAAAGTCATATCATAAACAATATCAGGCCTTGATGCTGTAATATAGAGTATACTTCCTACTAGATTCAGAAAATATTACTAATTCATACTTTTTCTAGATTCATCTCTACTCATCTTTGTGCTCTCTGAAATAGGAGTTGAAACTTCATTGGATTTTTCCATCTCAAACTTCTTTAAAAATTCTATGACATACTTTTATTTAGATAAGAAAATGTATTTTTCCTTTGTGTTGAACTTGTAATCCAAGGAAGAAAGTTAATTCTCCTAACATAAACATTTAAAAATTATTTTTCATTTCCTCAAAAAATGTTTTACAAACATCTTATCCATCCCCATAAAAAATTATTTCATCCACATAATTAATTACAATTAGAGCTCCATATTTTAAGTTACTATCAAGTTTTCGTTTAGAAAAGTTCAGTATTCTTAAACAATTCTTAGGTTTAGAATACTAAGCATGTGGAACTTGTTTCAGCCCATACAAATCTTCCTTCAATTTACAAAAAAAATCATCCTCATCAAGTATTAATCCAAAAGGTTGTTTTTGATGCCCCAACCTGGGTTCCACTAAATGGTTCCCCAATCTGGTTGTCCACATGCCCTCAAGCACCCCTCCCCATGCACCAGAGGCTGCCGACTAGCAGTGAGGGCCCAGTAAGTTAGTATTGGGGAGACGATACCCTCTTTTATCAGAATAAAACACCAATGGAAGCAATAACAATAACCAAGTTCATAATTGTATAAATAACTAGAATAGTATCTTGTCATATGATTGTCAAACAAGAAAATACAACACTCGAGTGGAAAGTAAAAAATGCTAGGACAATGAAAGTGTTAAGTGTCTATAATGAAACTAAAATTAAAGACACAATGACTCTAAAATAGGTCCTGAACCACATCTAGTTCCCTCTCCCATGCTCCAATCCCAAACAACAACCTATCCCAGGGCCTTTCCCTTATCCTTTCCTGCAACAACCAAGTACACTTCGGTGCCAATTAAGCGGCCCGAATAGGGTGTGAGTATAACTTAGTAGGCCACCACCAATGGAGTCTAAAACGAGTCAAGTCAAAAGATAGTGCATGCAGTTCTATGAAACAATAAATAAAATGCATTATTAAATAATCATCACATTTTCATTTATTCTTTCATCATCACATTAGGCCTAGTTTCAATCCATGATTCCCGTTTTAATCACCATTCATTATTATTAATCATTTGGTTTAGGTCGTCATGCCTAGCACCCCAAATCTCATTAAGTGTAGGTCACCATGACTATCACCCCAAATCTCATTAAGTGTAGGTCACCATGCATATCACTCCATAATCTCATTCAGTGTAGGTCATTATGCCTAGAACCCCATAATCTCAAGCTTGGATAACTATTGGGGAGGAACTCCATGTCCAAGTCTCAACTTCTAATTGGTCTAAAATGTCATGTCTAACACCATAAAAATGTCATCCATTTAATTGTTCATTAATTCAAAATAATTATCCACATCATTCCATTACTAATCCAATGATTAGTTAAACATTTTAAAGGCCATTAGTTAAATCAATAATTAACTAAGAACATAACCCATTAATTAATCAATCAACACAATTCTCTTTCCATAATTAATTATTCACAATTAATTAACCATATTGTCATAAATAATTATCACAATTAATTATCTTTGATCAACATCATGGCACATAATTAATTATTACAATTAATTATCTTTGGTCGATATCATGGCACATAATTAATTCTCACAATTAATTATAATACATAGCCAAACATCATTTCATAATTAATTTCACCAAATTAATTATCTTTACAAAACAAAATCAATATCTCAATTACAATATCTCAACCCATAATAAATCTCCAAAATATCTATTTGGGAAACCCCCCTTCGTTTGTTTCATGATTTGATTATCAATTAATCACCAAAGCAACCATAAGTCAATTCCACATTCCTAATTACTCCAATTTAGGAAATCAATCATCAAGATAATATAGAAAATCATAAAGTAACATACACATATCAAAATCACCACTATGGGAGTTCTATTTAGACCACCTATCTCAGTTTATTAATGAAAGATGGCCCAATGGAAATCCCCAAAATCCTAGCGGCACAACGTCTTCGATCAAGATTCGAATCTAAATCCCTAAACAAAAATTAAGATCAAAGGCATAAAGATAATGAAAATTTCAATATAGATCCAAAATCATATATATAGATCTATAATAATAGGTTTAGATCCAAAGAAACTGTGGAAATATTCCATGAAAAGATCAAGGAAATATAGAGGAATGAATAGGAGAAGCAATGGGATGAAATCTACTTACTGGAAAGAGAAAGGATCTTCAATGCGGGATTCCGAACTCGAAAAATGGTGGTCAAATCACCTTGTAATCCCACTAGAAGGCTTTTGGAACACATAAAATTTTTCAATACTAATCCAAGGTAAAAATATGGGAGTCTCAAGGGTTTCGAGTGGTTTTAAAATGTATTTTAGGATATTAAATTCTGTGTGCATAGTTTCCTGGGTAGAGGTGCATGGTTAGTGAAAATCGTGTGCCAACCGTCTGGACACCCCTCTCTAGGTTTTCATGGTCGGCACCATTTATTCGCACCATTTTTCAAACCATGTGAAAACTGTGCGGACCCCTTTGTTGGTACGGTATAGCTGCATAGTTTGTCAAACCGTGCACAACCCATTGTCCTTTAGTTTTCCTTAAAAATCACCCAAACACACCCCAAGACACTACTCCAAATCAAAGGTACTTAAAATCTTCAAAAATTACCTGAAAATACATATGATATGACTCCAGAAAAGGCCAAGATCTTACATTTTTACCACCTTATAACAAATCTTCCTCGAGCTGCACTCCCAAACTTCTCAAAGATTCCAAGCAAAAAAATTGGGCCATTGAGACCTCGTGTCTACTTCCCATTCCCAAGTTTCCTCCTGAACACTTCCATGTTTCCATAACACATGAACTAACAGCATGGTCTTTCATCGTAATACTTTCTCACTAAAACCCAATAGACATATCAGATGCTCCTCAAAGGATGCATCTATCATGAGGTCAACCACTTTCACATAAATCGCCTAAGAAGGTTCGGGGTGATACCTTCATAGTTGAGACACATGGAAAACATCATGCATAGATTTGAATTTATGCGAAAGTGCTAATCGGTACGTCACGGCCCAATTCTCTCTAGCACCTCAAACATACCTACAAACCTGGTTTCCAACTTACCCTACCTATGTATCTTATAGTGACCCAATCTAGGTGACACTCAAAGAAAACATGATCACCCTCCATAAAATATAGGGTTCATATCTGTCTATCATCATTCGACTTTTTCCTAGTTTAATCCATATCCAAATGTTTCCAAATCAACTGCACTTGCTCTGATGTCTCCTGAATGAGACTCATTCCCAATAGCTCTGACTCACCTGCCTCTAACCAACATAGCAGTGATCTACAAGGTTTGTTATAAAGTTCCTCATATGGTTCCATCTTTATAGTTTCCTGATAACTATTGTTATAGGTTAACTTCACTAAATCCAAGTGCTTCTCCCAAGAACCACCAAATTCAAGCACACATGCTTGCAGCATATCCTATAACACATGTATGGTACACTCTGACTGCTCATCTCTCTATGGGTGTAAGGTTGTACTTAACAAAAACTGTGTACCAAGAGCCTTATGTAAACCCTGCCAGAAGCATGAATTAAATCATGAATCGTGATATGAAACTATAGTAAATTGCAGCCCATGCAAATGAACTATCTCTCGTACATACAGTTCTCCTAACTGTTCTACTGTAAAGGTTTCCCTAGTAGGAAATAAATGTGCTACCTTCATTTGTTGATCCACAATGACCCAAATGACATCATTCTTCCTAAGCATATCTGGAAGTACTACCAAGAAATCCATATTCAGGTCATCCCACTTCCATTACAGAATAGGGAACGACTACAATAGGCCTCTAGGTCATTGATGCACTACCTTAACCTACTGATAGGCGAAACATCTTGTTATGAACCCTACTATCTCCTTTTTCATGCCTGGCCACCAAAAATATCATTGTATTTCATGGTACATTTTTTTCACCCCAGTATGTACTGCCCACATTGAGGCATGAAATTCTCACATGAGTTCATCTCAAATACTCATGGGCACAACAACTCAATTTCTCAAATAGATGATCTCATACTCATCTATTATCTAGTCTGAAGATGTGTCCCCACCTTCAAGGATTTCCCTTAAAGATAAACACACTGGATCCTCAGACTTCTTATCCTTGATTCGTCTCAAGAGTGTAGACTCCACTGCTACAGAAACTAGAGTCATCCTCTCCTAAATCTCTAAAACTACCACATGAATTTCCTCTAGTAAGGTCATTATCTTCCACTCTACACTCGACTCATGTAACAACTGAGTCTGATTTTTCCTAATCAAGGCATCCACCACACTATTCCCTTTTTTGGGTGTATATTCCAGTTCAAAATAAAAGGATTGTATATACTCTACCCATTTCATTCTGGAAGATTCAATTCGTGCTGTGAATTTATATACTTCAAGATTTTGTGATCTGTAAAAACTGTAAACTTTTCACCCAAAAGACAGTGTTTCAAACACTTAAGAGCATAAACAACTATTACCAACTCGAGGTCATGTGTACGGTAATTCCATTCATGTGGTCTCAGCTTATGAGACTCATAAGCAACTACATGATCCCCTTACATCAAAATAGCTCCAATTATGATCCCAAAAGTATCAAAATACACCGTGTAATCCTCACCTAACTCAGGTAAAACCAAAACTGGCATTGATGTCAAGCACTCCTTCAACTCCTAGAAATCATTCTCACATGCTTCTGTCCAATCAAATGTTATCTGTTTCTTTGTCAAACCTAAAAGCTATGATTCTAATTTGGAAAGTCCTTGATGAACCATCTATAATATCCATATAGTTCCAAAAATCTTAGGATATCAAAAACATTTTTGGGTTTCCCCAAAGAAATCACTGCCTGTAATTTTTCTAGGTCTACTACCACACCTTCTTCCGAGATGATGTTCATCAAAAAGTGTACCCAGTCAATCCAAAACTGAAATTTAAATATCTTGGAATAAAGTTGATGCCCTCTTAGTATACCTAGGAAGATGTCAAGATTTTGGTCATGATCATCATGAGTCTTAGAGTACACCAAGATTTCATCCATAAACACCACCACCAACTGATCTAAGTATGGTTGAAAGATCCTTTTCATCAAGGCCATAAACCCTATTGGAGAATTTGTCAACCCAAACGGCATTACTAAAAACTCATAAAGTCCATACCTTATTATTAAGGTAGTTATTAGTATATTAGAAGCCAAAACTCTCACCTAATTATACCCTGATCTCTTATCAATCTTTAAGAACACACAAACCCCCTTCAGCTGGTCAAACAGATCATTGATACATGGAAGAGGATATCATTTCTTCACGGTCATTTTATTCAACTTTCGGTAAAAGACACACAAGACTAAACTCATGTCAGCCTTCTTTGCAAACAAAATAGGTGATCCCCAAGGTGACGTACTTAGATGGATAAACTCTTTATCCTCCAACACCTCCAACTATGTTTTGAGCTCTTGAAGCTTAGTTAGTGCCATTCTGTAAGGTGGAATAGTCATCATCTCAGACCCCTGGATGATCTCAATAGTGAATTCCACATATCTCTTAGGTGGAAAACCTAAAAATTCATTAGGAAAGACATCCTAAAATAGTTCTACTACTGGTGGAAGGACGTCTTGCCAACCACTCCCATCATCCAACAAATGACTAGCAACTTGGGTAGTGAGCTCTCTTGGTTGTTGATTAATTGGACCATCTCATCCTGCATGGATATCCCATTATCCATGATGAACATACTAGTCACCCTAATGAGCTAAAAAGGTCACTCTCATGTGGTAACAATCTATGTGGTCTCGGTATGCGACTATCCAGTCTATACCCATAATCAGGTACAAGCTTGTTATATCAAAGACATAGATATACCAAAGAAAATGATACTCTCTGATCTCTAGTGAACATTTCATGAATAAGCATATATATCTAGACCATGTTCCCAATGTTGAATTGATATCCATCACCCCTCTTATGGACTCCACCTCTTGTTTCAAACCATTAACCAGATTTGAAAATATAAATTAATGAGAGGCACTAGTATCATACAAGAAACTAGCTTATGTAGAAGAAACTAGAATAGTACCTCTCATTGTCAATGGACCTGCATCTCTCTCCATAAGTGTAGGATATACTGCATGTAACTGTCTTACCCCTATTTTTCTCACCAAATGGTCAACACCAAGGCCTTATCATTAACTTTAACCATCCTACTCCTAGGTATTGGTTAACAAGGGTGCATTCATTCTCATTAATTAATTCAACCACTAATTAATCACACTATCTCAAATTAATTAATTCAACAATTAATTAATTAATAATACTCATTTCATCAATCAAGGTTCTCATTAGATACCCATTTATTCTCATTTCTCATCATTATTTCAATCTCACAATAAGGGAAAATATTTCAAGTTCAACAACTTACCCATAACCCGTTTTCGTGTGAGTTCCTAGAATGATGCATGTTACAACAACCTTGAGTGCCTAGAATTATCCATGCAGACTCAAGTATCATGCCTCTTTAAGCCACAAATAAAAATTCAATAACTTTCAAAACAAATATCACATCACACCACAAGTGAATCACCTAAGGTGAAATTATACACAACTGTAACAACAAACAGCAATCACAACAATCCCACCCTAAGTACTTGGATTTTCCCTCATACATGGGTTTGCAACTCCCATGCATGAGCTAATTACCAAGCCTCGACTATTCCTAGTCTCTTGTCTACCTTTCCAAAAATAGTAAGATAAAATAATAAGAAATAAAAGAAAACTCCTCTGATACCACTTTTTGATGCCCAGAACCGGGTGTCACTAAACGGTGCCCCGAGTCGGTTATCCATATTCCCTCAAGCGCGCCTCCTCATACGTTAGAGAGTGTTGACTAGCAGCGAGGTTCTAGTAAGTCATCCTTGGGGAGACTATAAAGTATTTTATTAGAATAAAACACCAACAAAAGAAATAACAATAACCAACTACAGAAGCGTATAAATAACCAGAATAATACCATGTCATATGATTGTCAAACAAAAAAATACAATACTCAATAAGAAGGTAAAACATGTTATGACAATGAATGTTTCAAGTGTCTACAATGAAAATAAAAGTAAAGACACCATGACTCCAAAGTGGACCTCAAACCATGTCTTGTTCCCTCTCCCAAGCTTCAATCCCAAACAGGAAATATCCCAGGGCCTTTCGCTTATCCTTTCCTACAGTAACAAAGTCTACTCGGGTGCCGATCAGGTATCCCAAATAGAGTGTGAGTACAAATCAGTAGGCCACCACCAATGGTGTCTAAAATGAGTCCAGTCAGAAGATAGTGTAGGCAATTATATGAAGCAATAAATACAATGCATAATTAAGAAGTCATCACATTTTCATTTAATATTTAATCATTGCATTAGGCCCATTTTTAATCCATGTTTCCCATTTTAATCACCATTCATTATTATTAATAATTTGGTGTAGGTCGTCATGGATAGCACCCCAAATATCATTAATTGTAGGTCTTCATGCCTATCACCCCAAATTTCATTAAGTGTAGTTATATATGCCTATCACTCCATAATCTCATTCAGTGTAGGTCGTCATGCCAATAACCCCATAATCTAAATCTTGGATAACTATTGGAGAGGAACTCCATGTCCATGTACTGACTTCTAATTGGTCTAGAACGCCATGTATAGCACCACAAAAATCTCATCCATGTATTTGTTCATTAATTAAAAAGAATTATCCACATCATTCCATTACTAATCCAACAATTGGTTAAAAATTTAAAAGACCATTAGTTAACTCAACAATTAAATAAGAAGATAACTCATTATCCAATTCATCATTTAATTAATCAATCAACACAATTATCTTTCCATAATTAATTATTCAAAATTAATTATCCAATTTAAATTTCAACTTTTTGTAATTAATTCTCACAATTAATTATCTTTGATAAACATCATGTCACATAATTAATTCCCACAATTAATTATCTTTGGTCAAAATCATGGTACATAATTAATTCTCACAATTAATTATCTTACATATCCAAACATCATTTCATAATTAATTTACCCTAATTAATTATCTTAACATAACCAATTAAATATCTCAATTACAATATCTCAACTCATAACAAATCTCCAAAATATCTATTTGGGAAACCCCCCTTCATTTGTTCCATGATCCAGTTATCAATTAAACACCAAAGCAATAACAAGTCAATTACACATTCCTAATTACTATAATTTAGGAAATCAATAATCAATATAATATAGAAAATCATAAAATCACATACACATATCAAAATCATGACTATGTGAGTTCAAGTTAGACCACCTACCTCAGTTTATTGATGAAAGTTATCCCAATAGAAATCCCCAAAATCTGAGTGGCACAACGTCATT
This sequence comes from Viscum album, assembly GCA_963277665.1. Classification (NCBI taxonomy): domain Eukaryota; kingdom Viridiplantae; phylum Streptophyta; class Magnoliopsida; order Santalales; family Viscaceae; genus Viscum; species Viscum album. Next base: position 927,875,308 of record OY728129.1, on the reverse strand, counting down.
GATCAAGCTTTAGATCTAAATCCCTAAATAAAAATCAATATACAAGGCATCAAGATATTGAAAATCTGGATATAGATCCACAATCCTAGATCAATATATCAACTCATAGGTTTAGATCAAGGGAGACGGTGGAAATATTCCATGAAAAGATCAAGGAAAAATATAGGAATGAATGAGGGAAGCAATGGGATGAAATCCACTTACTGGGAAGAGAGTGGATCTTTAATATAGGCTTTCGATCTCAAAGAACGACTTTTGGATCACCTTGGAATCCCTCCAGAAGGCTTTGGTAACACCCAGAATTTTTCAAGCCCAAGCGAAGGTCGAAATATGGGAGTCTCAAGGGGTGGTTTTAAAATGTATTTTCTGATATTAAATTCCACGTGCATGGTTTCCTGAGAAGAGGTACACAGTTAGGATAAACTATGTGCCAACCATGCATATATCTTTGTCCAAGTTTCCATTGTTGGCGCAGTTTAGTCACACGTTTTTTCAAACTATGTGGACCACTCTGTTGGTGCGGTTTAGCTGCACAGTTTTCCAAACCATGCGCAAAGCGTTCATAAACCACTATCCTTTAGTTTTCCTTAAAAAATATCCCAAACACACCCCAAGACACTACTCTAAATCAAAGGTACTTAAAATATTCAAAAAGTACCTATAAATCACTCGAGATGACTCCAGAAAAGGTCAGGATCTTACATTGTTCTACTTAAACTTCTTCCTCAATATCACCATTTAAGAAAGCTAAATTTACATCAATCTAATAAACTTTTCAATTCTTATGTGTACCATATAAAGAAACATTATAATAGTTTCTAATCTTCCAACTAGGGAAAAAAAATTCAAAATAAACACCTTCCACCTGTTCATAGACTTTATACAAAATCCTGACTTTGTTTCTTGAAACTTCTCCATGTTCATTTAACTTGTTTCTGTAAACCCACTTCGTTCTAATAACATTTTTATTTGTTGGATGTGAAACAAGTTCCTATTTTTCATTCTTATCAATATAATCAAATACTTTATTCATATCATCTACTCATTCTTTGGGTCGAATATCCTCTAAAACTTATTCTACTTCAAATTTTGAGATAAGTGAAGTTTGATTTTCTAAAATCAACTTCCTTTTTGTTTGAACTGGAGCATTCTGATTCCTAATAATGTTTTCAGATTCAATGTATTTTTTTAAGGTGGTATATTTCAAAGTTTCTTTCCTAGCTAAAATTACCTCATCACAAGATTCTTTTGAATCTTGATAAGAATGATTTTAATTACTTTCACTACTATTGGAATTCTCCATTTTATCCTCCTCAGCATTCTCAAAACCTTTTGTTAAGGAACTTTTATTTTCAATTACCTTCATGTCATATAAGTCCACAAAATTTTGTAAATGTTTGTTCCAATATTTGTAATTTCTTCCATTTTGTGAATAACCCATAAAAGTTCCTTCCTTAGCTTTCTCATCGTACTTTCCCAAATATGGATTTTTTATTTTGTGAAAACATGGACTTCCAAAAAAATTGAAGTATTTTAATGGAGGTTTTTTGTTATACCACATTTCTTAAGGAGTCATGTCGGTTTATAATCTTAACAAGAATCTATTTAGAACATGTATATTATTACTATCATCTTCTCTCTAAAAGAATTTTTAAAGTTTGTATTTTTTTAGCATAATTCTTTTCATTTTAACTAAACTTTTATTCTTTCTTTATGATAATGCGTTTTTGTTGTGTAGTATAGGGAGCACTATACTGATGTTTGATACCATGATTTATCAGTAAGTTTCCAAAGTATTTCTTGTGAATTCAGTACCATTTTTTTTATAAACTTTTTAATGGAAGCCCTCATTTCTTTCTTAGCATATTTTCTAAAGAATTTAAACATTTCAATATACTATGACTTGTGCTTCATAAATATGATGTTTTTCATCCAATTGAAATCATTAATAAAATTTATAAAGTATAAATATACTTTTTTATTGATATCTCATCGGTCCACATAAATCAAAATAAAAAAGCTCAAGTTGTATGGTAGATTGAATCTCAGTTATCTTATGACTTTTTTTAGTCATCTTTCCTTTCGGGAATGTAATATAAACATCTTTATCTATTATTTTAAATTCTAAAAAAATTTATATATAATAAACATTATAAAGTTTATTGTTGTTTTTTTGCCCAAGGTGGCCAAGTTTTCGGTACCACAATTTTTTTTCATCTTCAGCACTCAAGTAACAGGAGTTGTTAAAATCTTTTATTTGAAAGAGATTCCCATTAGTTCTTTCTCCTTTTGTAATAACTTTTCCATTTTCCACACTTTTTATGATACAAAAATAGTTTCTAAAAAAACTTTTTTCCATCATCACAAATTTGACTTATACTAAGTAAGTTATGTTTTAGTCCATCGAAAAATAAAAATTTCTTAGATTTCAACATGTTGGCTTCAATCTCAGTTGTTATGATTCCTATAATTTTTAAGTAATTATAATTACCAAAGTTTACTAATCCATTATCATGACTTTCAAAATGTTTTGGGATTTTTATATCACCTATCATATTGTAAGAACAACCACTATCAAGTACCCATGGTTTGTTCCTTTTAGTTTCTTTCAAATATGTCTCAACAATAAAAACTTTTTCCTTTACTTTCTTCTTTTCATCTTTCTTTTCTTTTCTATCATAAGAAACTTATTCTGGAAGGAGTTTCATACATGTTTCGGCATGATGACTAGCTTGATCACATCTTCCACAAACTTCTTCCATACATTCAAATTGATTTTTTTTTGAAAGTTTCTAACATATTAAGAATTCACCTTTTCAACTTTCTGTAAGATAAGAAAGTTACTCATTCTACTTCTACTATTTATTTCATATTTCTCAAATTTTATTCTTGGTAGAGATAAGTTATGTAAAAAATTATATTACCTATTCCCATAGATTCCTCAACAAAATCAATAGCCATAAAATCTTTATTTTCTATTTATGAAAGATCTTTCTTTGTATAAACTTTTTTGAGGTTGGTAACTTCTTTCAGCTCTAACACACTCGAGATGTGGACCATATTTTATTTTGATTGGGTTTTATACTTTTGAAGATTTTATAGATTTCTCACATCCATTATCCACATAGGATTTACCAATAATTATTCAAGAACCTGAAATATTAAAATAATCGTATGAAAAATTATTTTTGGTAAGAGAAGATTTCACCTAATTCTCATATTGATCCTTCTCATATTTTTTAGAAGTCTCAGCTTTTACTTTTGAAGCTTTGTTGACATTTTCATTCATATTTATCAAGGTAATTTTAGACTCAAGAAAATTTGATTGAAAATTTTTGACCTCTTTTTACGTATCACTCATCTTCTTACTAAGATCTTCAATCATCTTTACCTGATCATCAACTCTAAGTTTTTAACTTAAAATATCATGAATATATTTATCCTCCAACTTGATGACATATTTTCTTCCATAAGAAACTTATTCAAAATGATTATGCATTACTCCAATTTCTTTCTTGAGACTTTTTTTCTCATAAAATTCAAGAATTTTGGTTCTGAGAAGATACTCTCTATAAGATTCTTCACCACCTTCTTCACTCTGAGGAATCTTGGGTTTTCTTAACTTTTTCAATGAAGGTTCTAAATTTTTTTGAACTTTCATATTCAAAATAATTGTTTTCAATTGAGTCTGATTAAATATTATTACACAACATACTTATTTTTTTCCAGTAAAATTCTTCTTGTATCTTTTGGAAGAATTTTCTAATTTATCATTTTTGTTCCACTTATTTCATTGAGGTTTTCCATCAGAATCACCATGATATTCTAAAACATTATTCTTGGGGAAATTCATAGTAAATTTTATGATTCCACCAAACTCAAAAAATTTGATATGAATTTTACCTCCATACTTTCCTCTTCCTCTTTGATAGTTCTTGGATATAAGAGACATGATTTTTTCATTAAACTCATTTTCATCTTTATCTTTGGAGTCACAAGGGTCAACATCTTCAACATCTTGAATTTTCAAATTTCTCATAACTTCAAAAGACATATATTATTTTATATTATTTTTAAATATTAGAGAATTCCACATTTAACAATCAAAAATAATGTTATGCACTTCATCAATAGATAAATCATATTTATCTTCTAAATAATAAAATTTTTAATCAAACCTATATGGAAAGTTTCTCATAAGTTTCTTCACAATTATAGAATCTTCCAAGACATCTCTGAATCCTTTAATGTTGTAAATAATTTCAATTAATCTAGTAAACTAATCATAAATTTTTGTTCATCTCTCATTCTGATTTATTCATACTTACTACACCAGATTTGTAGATTTTCTACCTAAACGTGTGTATTCACTTAGAAAACACTTTCCATCTTGTCCCACATATTTTTTTATGTTTTGAGACACATCCCTTTCTGATAAACATTTTTTTGATAAGGACATGAGAATATAATTTCAATAATTTACATCAACTTCTATATTTCTCTTATCAAAAACTGTCAGTGAAGCATATTTCTTAATAGGTGGAAACCCAATAGTAGCAGCATCAACAGCGTCTAGGCCAAGAGACAGGAAATAAGGAATCATCCTATTTTTACATCCATAGAAATTTTTTCAATCAAATGTATGAATTCCTCTACTGTTGATAGAATTGATATTATATATGATAATGATTCAATAAGATAACCTTACTTATGATTCCAATTGAAGTTCCAAGGATTTAATAACAACTGATAAGGGGGGTTGAATCAGTTGTTCTCTTTTTATAAGTTTCAAAATGTTTAGAAACTTAACCCCAGTAACCTGTTAAGATTTATTTCCTTATCAACTTATAGTAAATATTAACAAATGTAAAAGTAGTAAATCAAGTAAATCACATAAGATTTACAAGGTTCAGCCTCAGTGAGAGAACCTACATCCATTCCCTAGACACTCCTGTGGGTCTACGGAAATCCACTATTATGAAGAAGTGAATACAGCTTGTACCAAATCCCATTAAACACACTATATCTCCTGATATGAAAGATTATATTGACTCCCATCAGTTTACAATGATTTCGTATAAAATAATTAATCCATTAAAATAATAAAGACTTTATTGAAACTACTCCACAAATTATCTGTATGAATCCTCAGTCTAATTTGGATAGATCCAATTTTCTCAATACAATGAGTATGGATCTAATTATCTCAATATGATGAGTCTAGATCTGATTCCCTCAATACGATGAGTCTAGATATGATTCCCTCAATATGATGGAATAAATACAATGAACCCATTATAAATCAATAAAACTCAAGCTCTACTCAAAAAATCAATACGATGTACCTCATCCTGACTAACTCAATATGATTGACTATATATGATCTTCTTAATATGATCTTTCTCAATCCCATAAACAAACATTCAACTGTCTAATCCTCCTCCTTATATCTCTAACCAGAAATTTATATCACTTGATTTCTTCAGTGCTTTACCTTTTCTGATTACATGAAAAGTTAAAAATTAATGAATGATCTGATTAAGTATTTATGGTTGACTCAGAAAACAAAGGTGGGGAACTTGAAAACATTCCCTTATTCCTAAAATTTCAAAATATCCAAATATCTCTCACATTTAAACTTCAATATTGACTTCTTCAAAACTCCTTAGATTTCTCTGATATTTACATAAAATTTAACCTCAAGTTTTACCTCTTCAACACTTCATAAAACTTCTAGAATTTTTTCCTTTTTTATTCATAATCATCTAAATGTAATTTCTATTTCTTTCTCAGTGAATCAAATTTTTGTTTCTTTCACAATGATTCTGATTTTTGTTTCTTTCTCAATGAATCTAAGTTCAATTTATTTCTCAGTGAATCAGAATTTTGTTTATTTCTCAATGAATATAAATTATATATCCTTCTTAGTGAAACTAAATTTTATATCCTTCTTAGTGAATCTGATTAAATTATCATTACAATGGAATTCCCATTACGATGGATATACCATTACGATGTAATCTCCATATTAAAACTTTGAAATTATTCAAACCTCTCCATTATTTCTTTAAAATACTTTGTTATGAATTTTTTCATGATTTTTGAGAACTTGATGATCAAAAAATAATCATCTGGATTATTTTAGAAAGTATTAACACTTTCTAACTCCTAACTTCACAATATTTTTCCAAAACTCTTCAATAACAATACGACTTCTTCATTGTACAAATTATTTCTTTCTCTGATTATGAAAAAGAGAAACTTATAGAAAACAAAATTTTCTACCTTTGATTATTTTGAATCTGATGATATGATATGATGCAAATGGATCCAATTATTTCAAAAAAAATTGACTTTCTTACAAAATCTCATTACTATGGACTGGATCTAATTCTTGGAAAACAAAAATATTCTTATAAAAAATGGATAATTGTCAATAAATAAAAAAATTATTTAAAACAATTTAACCATAAAGGTTCTTCATATGCTCTAGTACATATTTTTGGTGTGAAGTTATACTACCTATTTGAAGTATATCTCATACATGATACTGTGAACTTGAATGCAATCATGAAACACATCCACAAACCTTGAAGACACCTATAGTAAACTAGTGTGAAGTTTATATTGAGATATTTAATATATTTATAGGATAATATATCCAAAAAAGAATAAATATTTTCAGATAGCACATAAAATAATTATAATAATTTTTTATTTTCTAGTAGATAATTCAAGAAGAAGAATTTGAGATTATGCAATATTTTTCTTGCATAAAATAATTATGAAGAAATTGTGTGCATCACCTGCACACATATTATTGAGTCCAAGAACTTTATCACTAGAATGAGTATCTTCCCAAGAATTTATGATTTGGGGAAGAAGGAGGATTGGAGTAATTTTCATTTGAAAAGTACTTATCATTCTGAGGGTAAATTGATGAATAGTGATCTAGATTGGAAATTGGATCTTTCACTTATTCAAGAGTACTAAGATGACATGAATATAATCAATATTTTTGATACTATGACATTATATGACCTATAGTTTAGGAAAAAGTTTATTCAGGTGACATAAATACATCCAGTATAGTAGATAGATCTTGTTCAATATTTTATTGAAAATATATTGAATAAATAGTTATGATAGTATAAATAATTCCATTAAATAACTAGTGGTACTAGTATTAATAGTTCCACACACATAGGAATATTGATTATTTCTTTTAAAAACTTTGTGCGCCAATTCTAGGAATTTTTAATCACTATAAAGTTATAGTGATAATAAAATTATTGAAAAAACCACGGGTTGGTCAAGATATAGAGTAGGATTTCTCATTGAGGTCAAACCATGTAAAAATATATTTTTGTTGCAGTCTAATTTATCATATGCAATACATTGTTTAGAGATCCTTTCATAGACATTCCTTTTAACTGGGGTATAGGTTAAAATGTAAGAAGGTCTAATTAATAAGAATATGTAAACTTAATAAAAGTTTGGGTGTATTGATTCACCCACCCCCCCCCCCCTCTCAATTTCCTTGTATGATCCATATGGGATTCACATAGTCGATTCCTATGTAGTTTTTGTGGCACAATGTCTAGTTCTAGAGACATTCCTTGGTCCTTCATGAAATCTAATGAGTGAGTAGTTCCTTTCAGTAGATCGAGTCATCATCCCCTACAAGGCGGGGTGTGGGTCCTCCATGGTAGTCTTTGGCCTTCTTGGATCCCCCTCTCTCATGTGGAGTGGTTTATTTTATCATGGATGATGATGATACTCTTTATATATAATATTTCCCCTTGTGATGCATGGGATCCTGACACAGTTTAATTTTTCATTCAGGTTTGTAGTGGTTGTTTGATAGAGATAGATCAATGTCTAGGGTCGGTACCCACTCGACTGATTTGTGTGCACCTGCAAGGTGTGGGTATCCTATGATGAGATCAAATTACATGAATTAGTGATGATGGTGTTTGCAATTCATGGATGTTTTCCGTTTAGGTTATTGTCTAGTGAATAATGCTTCAATTATTTCCCTCTCAGTATGATTTCTAGAGAGGAGTGAGTTCAAGAATAGGCTACTATTCTGATAATGGTTTTCCTTTAACCCCTAAGAATGCTGGTATACTTTCTTTTTTATCAGTTTTATAAGGTATTCCTTTTCCATAGATTTTATAAAGCAAAAAATTCTATTCAATGTATTATGGTCACTGGACACTATCATTTACATGATCTGGTGAGCTCAGTGTGGTGTGAGACTTCTTTCTAGGAATGATGGCATGATATAGTTCTAGTTACTCACCTAGAATGTCAATGGTAGTTCTGGAGAGGGTATTTTAGTTCATGATTTTTTGTACCTTTTTTACTAGGAATATCATAAAATTATCTAGGGTGTGTTGATGGTGTTGTGAGGTGTTCCCCTTTCTCAGGGTTGATCCAATTGGTCTTCTATTTTGAATGTTGAGTAGGGAGGTGTCTTCTCTAGGGTATGGGACATGTTCGGTGAGTCCTCATGGTGCAAATGAGTGACTAGTTGGTTTTCCCATGGTTTCATCCTTTTGAAAAGTGTAGAGATCATATGTGAGAGTTTAGTGATGGATTATATCTTTGTTAGTGTCCCGTAAAGTTTCATGGTGTGGTCATTTGGTTTGACCCTACTTGTATGCTAATCTATAGGTACTAAGTCCTTTTTTCATGGAATACTACTATATATTTTTATGATCACCCCTATGTGGGCCTTGTGCCCCAAACATGGTGTATCTATTATGATTATGTATAGTTCAGTGAAGTATTATGAGGTTGTCGAGTTGGGAGAGCAGGTGGATCTGGTGGAGATGAGACTCGAGGGATTCTTATGGGGTTCATTGTTAATGATTCTAGGAGAAGAGGATTCTAGGACATAATTATCTCCCCTTCACCTGGAATTTTTGGTATTATTTACGTGTATTTGTTAGTCCTTATACTCTTTTCCCTATACAATATTTTTATTTTTTTATTTCTTGATCGTTAACAGGTTTACCCATGTATGTTTTTATTTTTATATGGTTATATATATATATATCATGAATGGTTGATCTCTATTTGGATTGGGGGTTTTATATCTTACGGTATTTTTAGGATAAGGACTCCCATATGTTTTTTATTCCTACTCAATGCTAGTTTCTAATCCATGTACTATTGGAGGTAGGCTTGGGGTGTAACACTTAGTGTACCACTGGTCGAGGTGGGGCTTCAGTGGGTTGGGTCATAAAATGATGTAGAATTGGCCTATGTCGAATCAGGATGAGTTTCTAGGTTTCTTATATGCTCATAGCATTATTTATTTAGTTATTCTATTTTTATATGTGATTATATTATATAATTATTTCTTCTTCTTTTTATGGTTGAATTTAAATTTTTTTCATGTTTGATATTATTCATTATATGTGTTTTTTTTTCCCATGATTTTTTCCCAAGAAATTGGATATTTCAATGGTTCGTTGGTATCTTGTAGGAATAAGAGACAAACTTAGAGACCTTGAATGACATATGTTCATATGGGTTTTAAGTTTGTTGTGTTGGGTGCTCAGGTATGTGAATGGTATGTTCAGTTATGTTATTACATTTATTAGAAAAAAAAATTAAGTATGTTTTAGCATTTATCATTAGATGTCATTTATTGGTTTGATGTGTGTCATTATGATGTGCACATAAAGGATAATGGGGTTTTTGTATTATTAAAATTGATTAGGTTTTTATGTTTTCCAAAATTAATTATATATTATAAGTGATACATACACATAATATGTTTTGGTTTATGTATTTAATTTTCTAGGTGGATATTTGTGGATTTTATTCACTGATAATTTTCAAATTAAATGGAAATTTATTTTATTTTATGATTTGAATATTTTTTCTCTCGGTGTATTTTTTGGGTTACTATGACATGGGATGTGGTTTACATTATTTGAAGTGTGTTTGGTGTTTTTGATTATTACATGAGTCATTTTGAAATTGTTACTTGGTTAATCAGATGTGAAGGATTGTTTAATATTATGTGTTAGTGTTCTTTAATCTTATATGAGTTTTGTATTCTGATGTGAGGAGCATGGTTTTATCCTCACATGGAATATGGATTTAATATAACATATAATTCTTTAGGGGTGATTCCTCCATATTGGGTGACCTCACATGACCTAGTTATGTTATGTGTGTATTTCATTATTTTTTGGTTTTTCATTTTTATTCATACACTGCATAGGGTTGATTCTTACACAGGACCAGCTATTCATTTTTATTTCAATAAGAAATTATTTTGTGAGTTCTTGTTTGAACACATGTCCTTATTGTAGTCAATAATATTTATTACTACACAATTATCAGTTTCTGAGGATTGTCTTAATTATTGTGGGTGGTTCCTTGATCATAGGAGAGTGAATCTCCATTTTAGGATGATTTAGGGTAAGTGTTCTCTGGTTCTAGTGATTTTTGTTCACATGGAGAAAAGGGAGGAAAGAGGCAAAGTTACCAGCATCATGTTTTCTGAAGGAGGAGGAGGAAATGGCAGAGAGCCTTCTTCCTAGTATTATGGTAAGGATCTTCTTCAATCTCCTAGAGTTTCCACCAAAGCACATGTTAAAGTTCCTCTGTGTATCATGAGTAAGCTATAGATTGAGGTTCTTGTACCCAGAGGATGAGGAGGAGGATAGTTTATAATTTTTAGATTTAGTTGTAAAGACTCGATGTATTTTAAAGATGAGAATGTCCTAATCCTTATTAAAGAGGTCTCAATTAGTTCTTTCACTAATACATATCATCCTTTTATTAGTGCTAGAATTCAAGTTTATTAGCATTAAAAACGCATTGATACTATAAATTATCTTAAAATCTGATCACTTTTATCAACACTAAAAAATATTGATAAAAGAACTTTTTTATCAGTACTACTAAAAGGAACATCTATTTGTAAGTTTTTTGGAAATGATAAAATATTTTTAAAATATTTAAAAAAATAAAAAAAAATCAATATTTAAAAAAATATGGAAAAAATTAGTTTACCCACCCCACACACACAAGCGCACCATATCCTGGACCCTACACATGTGTGAACCCACCCCCTTAAATCTTGAATTAATTCTAAGAGGGTGGGATTCAAAACCCTACCCACCATAATCTCAATAATCACCCTTACCACTATCCCAAAAAAAATTTAATTTTCATATATTAACATATTTATCTATATATATATATTTCAATATATACTTGTTTTAATATATATATTTATTTATCTCTATATTATAAAATATATATTTATTTATTTTAATGTTTATTAACACACAAAAATATATATTTATATATAGAAATATATACATATATATAGGTATATATATATTTCTCTAGTTTTCTCCTTCCCTTCCAAAACCCAATGATCCTATAATTTATAGGAAACTTTATAGGATGATTCATATGTTTTGATAGTATATCCAAGATGTTGTGCCAAGAATTTCCCCACACATTTTATTTGAAGTGGATGTTTAAAAATCTTTGGTGTAATTTATTTGTATTTTGGTTTAAGAGGAGTTTAAGTGTACTCAAATTGTATATTTTGAATCCTAGTGTGATTACTTCAAACCCTATCATCAGTTGGGTCACTTATAAAGGTTGTGTCAGTGAGGATCTTAAAGTTAGGTTGATCCATTAGATGATAGATCAGTCTAATATTCTATTTTTAGTATCGATGGAATCAGAAATTGTCTCCCTGTTATTCCCAACTTTCCTTCATATAAACCTATGATGAGAATTCCCCCTCAGGTTTAGAGGGTTGTGTCCACTTCCAAATCTGGGGTTAAAATCTATATAAGTAATATCCACTAGATTATGGTTTCTAGTGCATCATCTTTTATAGATGATGTGTTCCTAGAACCAACCCTCTATTAACCCTTTTCTATTTTACCTAACCTAGGTAGTGAATCTCACCCTATTATAAAAACATCCAATTTCATTCAGGGTTTGTTAGAGGAAGTGTTAATCTGGTAGTCTCTACTCAACGACCAAGATCCACTGAGGAATTTTATATGTTTTCTAAGTGATTTATAGAAACCATTTTTATTTATAAATGGTGAATTATAGATTGATGTGAATGATCAAGTTTAAACAGAAAAGAAAAAGAAAAAGAACACCAATATATAACATGATTTGGATCCTTGGGATCCTACATGTATGGATTGAACATCACTAGGAGAGACATTCTTATTAGTAAATAGAAACAAGAAATTAAATACTTTGTATAAGAAACAAAAAGACTAGAGAAGCTATCTGAGGAGGATGACCTTGCTAAACCAGGTGGCGGTGATGAACTTAATCACGTCGAATAAGCACCGTCCACTCCTAGATGGACTCATTCATGCACCTGAAATTGAAAGGATACAATAATGGATTGAAACATAAAGATAAATCACTTAAATATCCAAATTTATTTACCAAAATCTAGTTATGATAAATATGTAAATACAATATAAACCATGTTGAGATCTTGGATCATCCAGGTCAAGTTTCCCACTAAAGACTCCATTGAATCTCTATTAGATGAGATGTACAGTTCCAAAATATTGGAACTCAAAATACCTGGGAAGAGGGAGTGATATTTGGAACCTCATTCTTCTGCCTTCTCTGAGATCTCCATAAAACCAATCAGTTTTCTCCACTATAGATCTCTCAGATCACTCTCCAGATGAACAGAATGAACAAACATAGAATTCCTAGTGGAGGAAGACGAAGAGTAGAATAATGGAGTTCCAGTGAGCACAGAAGCCAATGGATGAAATCTGTATGGACAGATAGGATGAAAAAGTTATTTCTCATAACTATGAGGCTACAACTGGTAGGGACATGCAGAGTTACCACATTGAAGTAGAGGTAGAGACGTGGATCCACACTGAGATGAAGAAAAACAATCAACAATGATCATGAATGTTAGATAAAGGTTGGTAAATGGTCCAGGTTAATGTTAGTGATAAGGAAAACTGAACACAAAACCAATATGCTCTGTAAGATAAAAATATATAAATCAATTAAAAAAAATTGTCACATGTAAATAGTAACAAAGCTCCCATATAATCCATGAAACACATATACTCTATAAATGAATCTGAATTGAAATATATTAATACAAGGAATGGCATGGCTGAAATCAATAAATACCCACCTTAAAGTTCAATTGGATCATTAAAATATATTATTCTTACAATTACTACTATTAAACATTGACAATGTTCAAAATATTTAAGGAGTGGTTAAATTTATAAGAGGGAACAACCTTAGTCAAACTATAAAATGGATTATCCCAAGTGTGTAACTTAGTGACACACATAATCCCAAATTCAATAATATCCCTAAACAATCATGTCTAATGTTTATATGCTTTGATCTGTCATGGAAAACGTATTTTTTTATTCAAATTTAAAACAGACTGACTATCACATTGTACAATGATAGTAGAAGCAAATAAAGACAACTCGTGAATAATACCTTTCAACTAAATAGCTTCTTTAATGCATTCAGTCAGTTCTATATAATCATCCTCTTTGGTGGGAAGATAAACTACCGATTTCATGTTATGTTTTTAGAAAATTGGACCACCGTAAGCAAGGAATACAAATATAGTAATTTATTTTTGAGTTTCTACATTAGTAGCATAGTTTGAGTCTAAAAATACAACTATTTCATCATCATAACTAGAATTTTTTCGAAAATGAATGCATAAACTAGAAGACATTAAGATATACCTAATATTCCATTTTAGAGCATTTTATTGTGATTTCATAGGTTATCCCATAAACCCTCTCAGATTACACACTACAAAAGAAATATATGATCTAGAACAAACCATTTCATACATAATACTCCCAACAAAATTATAATAAGATATCTTACTCATTAAATCAATCTCATATTCACTAACAGGTGATTGGTTCAAGGATAAATTAAAGTATTTATCCAAGGGTATGTTTACTACTTTAATGTTCTCAAACAAATACAATTTCAAAACCTTTTTCACATAAGTATGGTGAGATAGAAACAAAACTCTTTATTTTCTTTTCCTAATGATTTCTATTCTAAGGATATATTTTTCATTTCCAAAGCCCTTAATTCCAAAAAAAATTATTCAATTGGTTTTTCATATTGAAAATTAATTTCATGTTATTACAAATAACTATCTTTTCATCAACATATAGAAGCAGGTAAATCATGACATGATTATCTTGTTTGTAATAAACACATGCATCATATTTTCTTCTACTGAACCCATTTTCTATCATAAAAGAAAAAAAATGTGTGTTTCCCTATAGGATTGCTTCAAACCATACAAATACCCTCAAAGCTACAAAATTTAGAGCTACAAAATTCAATGAATTTAGTGGATAGATATTCTAAACCATTATCAGTTCTAAGATCTTTTAACTTCTTAATGGATTCAATTTATACACTAGCCTTAAAATTCTTTAAGATTTAAAATATAACAAATTTTTGTTTTGGTATGTATATCCAAACTTCCTAAGAGTATTAATCTATAAAAGTCACAAATTAATAGCCTCCACAATGAGAGGTGGCCCTATAGGGGACCCAAATTTCATATTGTACCCACTCTAAATTATTTCATGATTTATAGGATGACTTACTAAAACTGGCCTATTTTGATTTTCCATACACACAATCCTCACAAAAAGGAAGACTATTAGGGTTGAATTTATTTAATAGACCTTGTTTTCTAAGTTCATATAAACCTTTGTCACTAACATTCCCTAGTCTTCTATTCTATAATGTGGTATTATATACGTTTTGAACACCTAAAATATTTAATTGTTTTATGTGAGTCCAACCTTCTAACACATACAACTCATTACTAAGGTTTCCTTTAAAAACAACAAGAGTGCCATGGGTTATTCTAAGACAACTAGATATGTACTTGAAGTTATAACCTTTCTTGTTTAGAAAACCTAGGGAAATAAGGCGTATTTTAATTCCAGGTACCCACATAACCTCATCAAGAGTTTTAAATAGGAAATCATGGAGTTCTAAATAAACATAACCTATACCCACAATAAAAAATATCTTATTATTCCCCAAGTAGACATTACCCAATTCAATCTCTATTATCTCAGTGAAAAACTCCCTATTCGGACACATATGGAATGAGCATCCTGAATCCAGGATCCATTCCTCGGAGATAGGATGATTGCTAACATTCAACACATCGGTTGGGTTAAAGTATTGTTCAATTAATAATGAATGATCACTATTATTTTCATTATATACATTATTTCTATTAGGAAAATTACATTTCATGTGATGAGGTTGTTTTCAAAGAAATCATTTAAACACTTTAGTCGTAGACTCTCTATTCCTAGATTTTGAACAATATTTTATTGATTGAATCTTTTCTCACCACTTATCTCTATACTCAACTCTACCTATAATATTTATGTAACACCCAAAGCTTCTGTGGTATGTTTCCCTTTGAATAATGCAATATCTTTCATTGTATACAACTTCGAGATTCTAACATATCACGACCAATCAAACTAGCTGTTATGAATAGTAATACCAACTTTTTGAAATTTTATCAATTTTATCTTTCAAAATGGACTTAATTTTTGGGCTTGGAATATTTGAATTATCATAGGGTGAATTTTTTGTATTTTTCTGAAAACATTCAGTTTTTTATGAATAGTGAAGAATACTAAATTTTTATTAAAAACAACATTTTTAATCAAAATATTTTATAGTGCTAAATTATATTATTGAGTGGGTTTTAAGTATAATTAGATTATATTTTTACCATTTAATTCAATGTTGGTCATTGGGCATAATTTCACATTTAAATTGGATATAAGTAAGTGTCAACCTTTTGATAGTTATTATTTCTTAAAAACACGCTTTTCGTTTTGACAACGGTAATTAATTTTAAATTAATTTCTTCCACTTCTGTATTTTGAATTTAGAAAAATTGATTCCATATTTAGAATCAGGAGTTAAAAATTTTTAAATAGGTAACTTTTATTTTTATACATTTTGAATAATTACTTCAGTAAATATTTTATTTATCATGGTTAAGGGGTAAATCAGTTAAATAAAGGTAAAAAATAATATTATAATAGTATTAATTTACCCTAACACGTGTCCTAATACTATTGGATTATACATGTACAACCATGATCATCCTTTGGTCGATTTTGGGACCCCATGGAGCCACTTGTAAGTGCTAATGACACTTTATATTAATTAATTTAAAGTAAAGACAAAAATAACAAAAGAAAATATCTTTTAGTAAAACAATTTTTATATGAGGTTATATAATTGATCTATTAAACTATAAATATTAATTAGAAATATAAAAATATTTTATACCTCAATATATTTTATTTATAATTTTTAGACATAAAATAAATATATTTATTTATGACACAATGATGATGCAGTGTTTTCTTTATTAATGAAAGAATAAAATAAATGGTATTATAGATGTTAAAATAAATATAATTAGAAAGTTTTTATGCCATACACGAATTTTCTTGGTTAATGTAACATATTAAAGTTTATTGAATGAATTTTTTTTAAGTAATAATGTTGTTACGAATTTATCAAAAACAAAATACCAAACAATGTCAAAATTGACATAAAAGAGTTTTTAAAACAAATATTATATTATTAATTGATATTTTATTCAAAAAAATATAATTTTTGGAAAAAATACTTATATAATGATAGGTGTATAATTAATTAAACACTTTGGGTTCTCTTGTAAGTTTATAGTATGTTTATTAATCATATAATATAAAACTACAAATAGACATGGTAAATGTCAAACTATTTAACTAAGAGTTAAATCTAAAGGATAAAGTTAATATAGTGACCCAAACCTGTTTAAAATATATTGGTTGTGATATTTTTGATCCATACCCACCAAATACTTTAAATAATTCATTTTTGAGTCATTATAAATCGAAAATTATTTTATTATAAAATAATATTTCTAGCTTTTCCTAAGGTACCCCTCACCCCTCTTATAAAAGGGCACTTCCCCTTATCTCTAATTCACACCTTCAAATCTATTTGGCTCAGCCAACCTCTTCCTAAATACCCTTTAAACTATAATACCTTCATTCAAGATTCCTTCCTTTAGTCATAAATCCAACCTAGGGAGCCCTTTTGATCAAATCAAAAGGAAGAACCCAAAGAAGAGGTAAATATTTCGTCATCTCTGTCAAGTTCCTTTCTTATTCCACTTCCTCTTTCTTTTTTGTTTCCATTATAAAATAATAACTCCATTATATTCTATATAATTTGATGTTATTATAATTATGTTAAAACATTATTCATTATTCTATCCATCCTTTGAATGACATGTCACTATACGTGCGTACGTACGACTTACCATCTCCACGGCGTGGTGTAATTATTATTCAATACATTATTATTTGGATGGGTATAATAATGATGTGTAATTGATGTAAATAATAAATATAACAGAACAATTATTCTTTATATATGATATACCTTCCAATTATATATTATTTAAATATCAAAAGAATGATATTGTCGCTCGTGCGTATGTATGGATTACCGTCTCTACAAACGCGATGAGATTCATTCCACATCGTATCCATTCAAGACTTATTTTCATTAAATGATTAAAAATAATATTTAAATACTTAATATAATCCTAAATATGAATAAGATACATCCTATCCATAAAAACATTACTTATGTAACAAATCAAATAAAGGAAAACGAATTAGTTAACACCCAAAACAATGATAATACTAAAATATTATTAACAAAGCAATTTTAGAATATCATATATGATACCATATTAATGTATATAGTTCTTGAATAATTTAATAACAATTATTTCGCCATTATATAGGAGTTTAACCTACCCTCAACCATGGAAAAGTACATGGTAAGGGTTAATTTCACAATCTCTTTATTATTCAAGGTTATTTTTACATAAGTATCTACTGGGATCTCTTTATCGTCCACATCCATGTTTCTTAAAATGTATCCCAAAACATTTTTATTATTTACTAGAAAATTTTTTAAAGCTATTTATACCCTTGTTTGACTTTTTATAAAAAAAAATTTAAAGGAATCTTTCCATAATTTTCCAAACAAGTTACTTTACGACCTTTTCGACAAAATTAAGGTAATAATGTTTTTTAACTTATACGGCGGGTGCAGTTATTCTCCGCCATTATAACATCGTCAAAAATTCCCTTGAAAGATTATAAGAATAATTTCAAAATAAATATTTTCTTTTATAATTATGTAACTTTAAATGATTTAAAAAAAATAAAGATATATTTCTCTCAAATAGTTTTGATTTCATCTATGTCAACATCCTTTAATGGATTTTTTACTTGTTTGAATTCGATTAATTATGATACAAATCTTCCATATTGTATTGAAGGTTTTGCAATATGTTTTACTGTGGATGTGTTATTTTTATTCCATTCATGGTTTATGGTTAAAGTATTGACATTTCATATGCTAGTTTTAATATGAATGTTTATGTTATATTTCAACCTGTTTCATAAGAGGAATGTATTGGACTTAGTAAGTGACGGGTGGAGCCCGCTATAGCTCCTCGATGCATCAGTAGGTCTCAAGAGACAACTAGATGTGGAATTGGCTAAGGCCTTTCCCAATTTGATAAATGGTTTTGGCCGAGGCCTTAATCATTTTTGGACGTCTTGGCTGAGGCCTTGAAAAATGTTTTAGAATGTCTGGCATTATACATTCCCTCATTATGAAAATAATATTGATCGTTCATGTGGTCATTCAACTAGTTGAATAACCATGATTATGTTTTGTTATGGCATTATGTACTCATCTCATATTCCTTCCATAAAAGTATTCAAGTTTATTATTTTTAAAGGCATGTGTTTTCAATTACTCACCATGCTTAATATTTATGTTATCTTTCGCTGTATTGCTTACCCTTATTGAGCGTTTGAGCTCACCCCTTTCTATGTTTTATTTTTCCCAGGATTCCAAGAAGTGTATTGTGATTGATATGTAGGGTTAATCAAAGTGAATAATGGAGTTCATAAAGAATTATTTATGTTGTGTTGTATGTTATAATGTGTAATGTAACATTCATGTATGTAATCTATTTTTCAAGACTGTTAAACTGATCGGTCCTTTGGGACTTGATTCCTTGTAATAATGCCAATGTTATGTAATAATGCACTGACCCTAGGTAACTGGGTTCAGGGAATTACAGTTGGTATCAGAGTAAGTTTATTACAAACCTTGGAAACTAGATTTAGATAAACTCTGATTAGAGCACATAGCCTTAAGATAAACTTTGAGGATTAGTATAGAAGAACTTCCTAAAATTTTGGTACTGTAGAGATTTTGTGAGTTTTCCAAGAAAATAAATCCTTGTCTGGATATGAGCAGGTAGAGGTGGCTCTGGAACAGATGTACCTAGGGGTAAAACCTGAAAACACCACTTTGTGCTAGACTCGAACGAGAACTGGTGCACGACAACGGGCCTTGCTGCAATCTTGGTTACGACACTCCCGGGGGATATGCTTAGGATAATTCTAATTTTATTTACAAATAATTATGAAGGATTTATGAGTATATACCTCCTCAAATAAAATATTTTTATGATTATGGATTATATCCATAAACTGTTCAATTTATGGTAAGTGTTTTACAAGTTTGGATTTATGTATTGTGATTCATAAACTAATCTAGTGTATGCCATTATTTAGAAATGGCGCCTAGTGGAAGGAATGGAAACTGTATCAATGTATGCACTCCATGTAGGGATTTCCCTCCTGCTCAAGATAATTATAGTGAAGTTGGTGATACAACTGGTGTTGATCAGCTTATCACCATACTGGGACAACTCACACAGGTTATGAATAATAACCTTACCCATATGGAGCACCCTGATCCACAATGCGGAGGATCAATGTTAGACCGCTTCATGAGGCAACAACCACTAACATTCAATGGTGGTACAAATCCATTATTAGCTATGAAATGGAAAAATTCCTTAGAGAAAATATATCACGCCTTGGGGAGTAGCGAAAGGGAAAAAGTTGTCATATCAGTTTACCGCCTCACTGAAGATGCTGATCAATGGTGGTCATTGATTCAAAACACAATGGAATATGATGAAATATTAAATATTGAATGGTGGGAGTTTAAAGAAATTTTCTTAGAAAAATACTTTCCTTATGACCATCGAGCGGATATGGAAAGACAATTTCTGAGTCTGAGGCAAAAGGAGGATGAGAATGTCGCAAAGTATAAAGCTAACTTTACAAGGTTAGAGAGGCATGCTACAGATTATATACGTAACCCAAGAAGTAATATTGAATATTTTTTTATGGGTTAAAACCATTTCTCCATTGAGAATTAGTATCGCTATCCTACTCATCATATGAAGATATTGTCTCGTGTACTATCAAGACAAAAAAGGAATTATCTAAGTCTTATGACTTTAAAGAAAAGTAAGAGAAGAAAAGATATTCTAAACACTCTGGGAAAGTAAATAAGGAAATAGGGAAGAAGGGAAGAATTGAATTTCCACCCTGTGATAATTGTGGAAGGAATCACCCTAGTGCCTATCTAAAAAGAAAATGAGTATCCTACAAATGTGGACAGAAAGGCCATATTTCTAGTGATTGAAAAGAAAAGAAAGATGCTACCAATGTTCAATGCTACAATTTTAGAGATATAGGACATTATGCATATTAATGTCCTAGGCATCATGGAAAATTATCTCAGAAAAGGACAATGGATCAGGGCCAAGCTTATGTGATCACTACTGCTAAGGTTGAAGCCCAAAAAGATGTGGTGGAAGGTAATTTAATGGTTTCCTCAAGTTTATCCAATGCTTTATTTGATTCTATATCATTGCATTATTTCATATCTTCCCAGTTTGATAAGAAAATTAGATATTTTCAATTTGATTTAACAAGGGAGTTGTCAGTCAAAACTCCTAAGGGATGTATCATTGCTACAAAGTTTTGTGAATCAATTCCCATTAGGATATATAAATGTTCTTTATCTACTGATCTCATCATCATACCCATGATTGAATTTGATATAATCCTCAGTATGGATTGGCTTTCAGACCATGATGCAAAAAATTATTTTAAGAATAATGAGGTTACAATTTTTGATGATGATGATAAAGAACACCTTATCTTTTGAGCAGAAACATCACCACCTCTTTCTTATCTAGATCCACCCCCAGTAGCTCAAATAAATTCAATTATTAAAGAGGAATATATTGAAATAACTGTGGATGAGGAAAAGAATGTTCAAATTGAGAATTTACTTATTGTGCAAGAATATGTTGATGAGTTTCAAGATGATTTACCTGGACATACTCCAGAACGAGAAATTAAGTTTTCCATTGATTTAATTCCTGGTTCAAGGGCTATATCAAAGACCCCTTATAGAATGGCCACTGTGTAATTAGTGTAACTAAAGAAACAACTAGAGGAATTGAGTAATAAGGGATTTATTTTCCCTAGTGTTTCTCCATGGGGAGCCCCTGTTCTTTTTGTTAAGAATAAAGATGTATCTATAAGGTTGTGCATTGATTACTGGGAGATTAATTCTATAACAATAAAGAACAAGTATCCCCTACCTCACTTTGATGATTTATTTCAACAACTTCATGTATCTCAATATTTTTCAAATATTGACCTTTTGATTTGGATATCATCAGTTGTGTGTGAAGAAGGAAGACATTCTGAAAATAGCATTTTGAACCAGGTACAGGCATTATGAGTTTATAGTAATGCCTTTTTGGATGAATAATGCACCCTCTGTTTTCATGGATCTAATGAACAGAGTTTTCTAGAAATATCTTGATGATTTTTTAGTAGTATTTATTGATGATATCCTGGTATACTCTAAAAGATATGAATATCATGAAAATCAATTGCGCACCATTCTGAAAACCCTCAGAAGAAATAAATTATATAGGAAGTTTAGCAAGTGTGAATTTTGGCTTCAGGATATTTCTTTTCTTGGCCATATTGTCTCTAAGGATGGAATCTCTATTGACCCTTCTAAGACAAAGGCAATCCAAGAATGGCCAACAATGACAAGTATAATTGAGGTATTCAGTTTTATTGGTTTAGCAGGTTATTATCGACATTTCGTCGAGAATTTTGCCTGATTGGCTAACCAATTAATGAATCTCACATTTAAAAGGGTTAAATTTTTTTGGAAAAAAGAGTGTGAATAATGTTTCAAAGAACCGAAGATAAGATTTACCACTTAAACATTTATCAACACTGTATTTTAACGAAGTTTTAAGACTTCATGGAGTACCCCTATCGATTGTTTCTGATCGTGATCCACGTTTTACATCAAGATTCTGGAAAAGTCTTCAGAAATACCTTGATACTGAACTTCATTTGAGAACTGCCTACCACCCTAAAATTGATGGACAATCATAACAGACTATTCAACCTTAGAAGACATGTTTAGATCTTTTTCACATAACTTTCAAGGTATGTGGGATCAATATTTTCCTATAGTAGAATTTTCTTATAACAATAGGTTCTATTCAAGTATTCAAATGGCACCATATGAAGCGTTATATAGAAAGAGATGTTGTACACCAACTTTTTGGGATGATTTTGGTGAAAGAAAACTCATAGGCCCAGAACTTGTTGAGGAAATGATGAAGGTAATCCAAACCCACATGAAAGCAACTCAAATTAGGCAGAAGAGCTATGTTGATAACTAAAGGAAGGATTTGGGATTTCAGGTAGGAGATCATGTTTTCTTGAAGGTATCTCCCTGGAAGGGAATTATATGGTTCGGTAAGAAGGGTAAATTGTGTCCCAGGTATATTGGACCTTTCAAAATTCTAAAATGAATTGGGGCTATAGCTTACCATTTGGAAATGCTTCCAAGTCTCTTTAAAGTTAATGATGTGTTCCACGTATCACTGTTGAGAAAATACATGCCTGACCCAATGCATGTACTCACCTATGAGTAATTAGAACTGGAACCCGATCAGTCTTATTGTGAAGATCCTATTAAGATTATTGATACAAGATAACAAGTGTTGATAAACCGAATGACTCGTCTGGTAAAATTTCTATGGAGAAACCATAAAATGGAAGAGGCAACGTGGGAACCTGAGGAACTTATTATGAAGAACCACCCGAATCTTTTTATGTAGTAATATTTTAGAAATTTTGAGGACGAAATTATTTGGTGGGTAGAATTTAACACCCCAAGATTCTGTAGTACGTTTCCCTTTGAATAATGAAATAGCTTGCGTTGTACGCAACATCGAAATTCTAACACATCGCGACCAATCAAACTAGCTGTTATGAATAGTAATATCCACTTTTTGAAATTTATTCAAATTTTATCATTCAAAATGGACTTCATTTTTGGGTTTGGAATATCAAAATTATCTTAGGGTGAATTTTTGGTATTTTTCTAAAAACATTCAGTTTTTGATGAATAGTGAAAAATACTAAATTTTAATTAAAAAAACTTTTTTAATCAAAATATTTTGTAGTGATAAATTATAATATTGAGTGGGTCTTAAGTATAACTAGATTATATTTTTACCATTTAATTCAATGTTGGTCATTGGATGTAATTTTACATTTACAACTGGACATAAGCAAGTGTCAATCTTTTGATAGTTATTATTTCTTAAAAACATACTTTTCGTTTTGACATCGGGAATTAATTTAAAATTAATTTCTGCCACTTCTTTGTTTTGAATTTAGAAAAATAGATTCCATATTTAGAATCAGGAGGTCCAAATTTTGTAAATAGGTACCTTTTATTTTTATACATTTTGATTAATTATTTTGGTAAATATTTTATTTATCATGGTTAAAGGGTAAATCTTGTAAATAAAGGTAAAAAATAATATTATAATAATATTATATTACCCTAACACATGTCATAAACCTATTTTATTATACATTTCCTACCATTAGCATCCTTTTTTTGATTTTGGGACCACATGGAGCCACTTGTAATTGATAATGACACTTTATATTAATTAATTTAACGTAAAGACAAAAATATCAAAAACAAATATCTTTTACTAAAACAATTTTTATATGAGGTTATATAAGTTATATATTCAAATATAAATATTAATTAGAAATCTAAAAATATTTCCTACCTCATGATATTTTATTTATAATTTTTATAAATAAAATAAATATATTTATTTATGACACAATGATGATGCAATATTTTATTTATTAATGAAGGAATCAAATAAATGGTTTTATAGATGTTAAAATAAATATAATTTGAATTTTTTGATGCCATACATTGATTTTATAAGTAAATGTGACATTTAAAAGTTGATTAAATGAATTTTTTTTAAGTACGCTGTTATGAATTTATCAAAAACAAAATACCAAATTGTGTCAAAATTGACATAAAAGAGTTTTAAAAACAAATATTGTATTATTAATTGATATTATATTCCTAAAAATCTAAGGTTCGGCCAAAAGACTTATATAATGATTATTTTATCATTAATGAACCACTTTTGGTTCTCTTGGATGTTTATAATAAGTTTATTAACCATATAATATAAAAATGCAAAGAGACTTGGTAAATGTCAAACTATTTAACTAAGAGTTAAATCTAAAAGATAAAGTTAATATAGTGACCCAAACCTGTCTAAAACCTATTGGTTGAGTGTTTTTTGACCCATACCCACATTATCCTTTAAATAATTCATTTTGGAGCAATTAGAAACTGAAATTTATTTTATTATAAAATAATATTTCTAGCTTTTCCTAAGGTGCCCCTCACCCCTCTTATAAATGGGCACTTCCCCTTCTCTCTAATTAACACCTTGAAATTCATTTTTCTCAGAAAAACTCTTCCCAAATACCCTATCAACTGTCCTACCTTCATCTTAGAGTCCTTCCTTTAGTCAGAAATCCAACCTAAGGATCTCTTTTGATCAAATCAAAAGGAAGAACCTAAAGAAGAGGTAAATATTTCATCACCTCTTTCAAGTTCCTTTCTTCTTCCACTTCTTATTTCTTTGTTGATTCCATTATAAAATAATGAATCCAGTATCTTCTATATAATGTGATTTTATTATAATTATGGTACAACCATATTCATTATTTTATCTATCCTTTGAATGACATGTCACCATACGTGCGTACGTACGGCTTATGGTCTCCACGTCGTGGTGTAATTGTTATTCAATACATTATTATTTGGATGGTTATAATAATGATGTCTAATTTATATAAATAATAAATATAACATGATAATTATTCTTTATATATTATATTCCATCCAATTATATATTTTTTTAATATCAAAAGAATGATATTTTCGCTCATTCGTACGTACGGATTACCGTCTCCACGAACGTGATGAGATTCATTACACATCATATCCATTCAAGACTAATTTTCATTTGATGATTAAAATAAAATTTTAAAGAATTAATATCATCATGAATATGAATAAGATACATCATATCCATAATAAACATTACTTACGTAACAAAGTATATAAAGGAAAATGAATTAGTTAACACCCGAAACGACGATAATACTAAAATATTATTAACAAATCAATTTTAGAGGATCATATATGATATCATATTAATGTATATAGTTCTTGAAAATTTTAATAACAATTATTTTACCATTATATAGTAGGTTAACCTACCCTCAACCACGTAAAAGTACAAGGTAAGGGTTAATTTCACAATCTCTTTATTATTCAAGGTTGTTTTTACGTAAGTATCTACTGGGACCTCTTTATCATCCACATCCATGTTTATTAAAATGTATCCCAATAAAATTTTACTATTTACTAGACTATAGGTTAAATTCATTGATACCCTTGTTTGAATTTTTATAAAATTGTTTGAAAGGAATATTTTCGCCATTTTCTAAACAAGGTACTTTACAACCTTTTCGAAAAAATTAAGGTAAGAATGTTTTTTAAATTATATAGTGGGTGCGGTTATTCTCCAACGTTATAACATAGTCAAATATTCCCTTACAATCTTATAAGAATATTTTCAAAATAAATGTTTTCTTTTATAATTCTGTAACTTTAAATGATTTCCAAAAAATAAAGAGATATTTCTCTCAAATGTTCTTAATTTCATCTATGTCAACATCCTTTGTTTGATTTTATACTTGTTTGAAGTTGATTCATTGTGATACCAATCTTCCATATTGTATTGAAGGTTTTGTGATATATTTGACTGTGGATGTGTTATTTTTATACCATTCATGGTTTATGGTTAAATTATTGACATTTTGTATGCTAGTTTTATTATGAATGTTTATGTTATATTTCAACCTTTTCATATGAGGAATGTATTGGACTTAGTAAGTGATGGGTGGATCCCACTATAGCTCCTTGATGCATCGGTAGGTCTCATGAAACAACTAGATGTGTAATTGGCTGAGGCCTTTCCCAATTTGATATATGGTTTTGGCCGAGGCCTTAATCATTTTTAGACGTCTTGGCCGAGGCCTTGAAAAAATGTTTTAGAATGTCCAGCATTATACATTCCCTCATTATGAAAATAATATTGATGGTTCATGTGGTCATTATACTAGTATAATACCCATGATTATGTTTTATTATGGAATTATATACTCATCTCATATTCCTTCCATAAAAGTATTCATTTTTATTATTGGTAAAGGCATGTGTTTTCAATTATTCACCATACATAATATTTATGTTATCTTATACTGTATTGATTACCCTTACTGAGCATTTGAGCTCACCCCATTCTTTGTTTTACTTTCCCCAGGATTCCAAGAAGTGTATTATAGCATCCCGTCTTTTTATAACATAAACTTTCATTACATTACACAAAACTGAGGATCGTTAAGGTTTAGTGTCTTGGAAACCAGGAAATTAAAACAATAAAAAAAACATTCTTCTTAAACACTTGAAAGGCTTCTCCTTATGTTCATCCTAGGTTCATTACTGCATCTCATAACCTGGGGACATACATCAAAGGAAAGGGTGAGCAGAAGGCCCAGTAAGGGAAACAAGAGAAACATTTTACATATGAACTTGAGATACATCAATAAAGTCATGAAAAGAACTTTAAGGCATGAAAATGAAATCATGAGGCATATCATAATAAAAAAAACATTTTTTCATAACTTGAAGATGTGGCTACATCATTTAACATAGACAATCATGAACATATCACCAAGGTCCATCCCCAAGGTGTCATTTGAAAATTACCAAGGTTATTCACCAAGGTATCGTGAAAATTGTAATCTCTAGTGGTTACATCATTACCCAATGCATTGGAGCGCTATCAGGGCGCACCCTTAAATTTGCCTTTATTATCATGTGAGCCACATATATCATCATCATACATTTCATAAATAACCCATATAGCATAAAATAAATGGGTTTCATTTCATAATCATAACATTTTAAAAACTGCTTTAAAGACATGATCTTTACGTCACTTTAAACCCACGGAAAGGGAAAGAGGGTCTCATGTATGTAAATCCCAGAATTCAAAATAGAATATTTTGATGTGAATACCCTTGTAGAAATAAGAGCTTTGAGTATTCACTTTATAACATAAAATAATTTTGAGAAAAGAGAGAGGCATTTTGAGACGAAAATTCTGCAGCATAACGACTATGTTACAAGGTTTTAGAAAACATTGAAAAGAGAGGGGACATGGGTCAAACATTCATAAATGACCCATCAAATAGTAGAGGGACAAAATATAAGAGATTTAAGAACATGGTAATGAAATTTGAAAATATACCATATGAAATGAAGAACATGAAAGGAAGAAAAAAAAGATTTCTCTTGTGAGAATTCGGCAACCTAACGGCGTCACTTAAACTTCAACAAAATTGAATTGAAAAGGTCAAATAGGGTCTCTCATAATATGAACATAAGAGTCCAGTATGATAGATATAGAGATCATACCCCCAACATAATAGAAAGGAACTTGAAAGAATTGACATGAAAGTAGAACTTCAAAACAAGAATGGTGAAGAACCACTTAAAAATTCGGCAGTCTAACGGCGCCACTTAAACTTCAAAATACTGAACTGAAGAGATCAAATGGGGTCTCTCATCATGTGATCATAAAAGACCAGTATGATAAATATAGAGATCATACCCCAACATAATAAAAATGAACTTGAAAGACTTGACATGAAAGTAGAACTTTGAAAAAGAGAGAGGTGAATGAATCCCTTGAAAATTCGGCAGCCTAACGGTGCCACTTAAACTTTCTTAAAACGAAATGATGAGAGTAAGAGGGGGTATTTCATCATATGAACATAAAAAGGGCAGTAAGAGGAGTATAAAAGAACATCCTCCAAAATAAGAACATGGAGCATAAAAGGAATGACATAAAAGAGATCACTTGAAAAGAAAGAGAGGGGTCGGATCCCTTACCTTAAAATGTGACTCTTGAAGCTAAAAGGATTGGACCTTGAGGGCTTGGGGGCACCTTGGGAGGACTCCTTGGAAGGTAAGAAGACCAGAAATTCGTTGGGGAAGAGTTGGGAGTGAAAACTAAGGGAGTAAAGGGTGGGTATTTATAGGGAAAGTGAGGGGACAAAGCATTAATGGCCAAGGGACACCTCACATTTGCTTTTCTCAAACCCATGTGCTCTCCCTTGGCACTTATCATGGAGTTAGGCCACATGGGGCCCCCAAAACAATAATTCATCACCCTTGGCCGGCCAACCCTTGAAAAAACTCATGACATCATCATGACACAGTTATGATGTCATTAAACATACCGAAACCCTAAAACTGTATTTTTACTATTCACTAAAAATTCAACTTTCTCAGAATAATCCCAAAATTTCACATTAACCAAATATCAATGCTCTGATTTCAAAAATGAAATCCATTTTATAAAAATAATTTTCTAAATATTTTTAATTTAATTTTTAAATAAAAACACTATTCATCGAAAATTCATTTTTTCCAGAAAAAACCCCAAAAATTACCATAACATAATATCGATGCTCTGAGTTCAAAAAATGAAATCCGTTTTATAAAAATAATTATCTAAATATTTTTAATTAAATTTTTAATTAAAAAAACACTATTCACCCGAAAAAACTAATTCTTGAATAATAATTTATGAAACCATTATCTAACCATTTTATTGAATCACATTACTTAATCAAGGTGCCTAGTTTATATTAATACTTTCTTTAAGTGAGATTACTAATCCATTTGGACACATTACTAATCCTAATCATAAAATCACTATTCATAATTTACTATTCATCAAAAATTAAGTTGATCTTATTAGACTCTAAATTTCGTACTGAACATAATTGTAGAAGACCATTTTGCGAAAATCATTACACATTTTTAATTATTTAAGGTTTACACAACCATTTTTAGAATATCCTTTTTCTAAAATTCATCAAAAATATGCATACAATTTTTATCCAGTCTTTTGAAAATTCATAAACTTCATCATAAAAAGAAATCCAAATTTTTATTTAAAACAAGGATTACACAAGGTAGTTACGGTCTCGTTACATATCCCCTTATAATACCAGCATAGGACCTAAGAGTAAGGTGTGCTAGGGTGATAGAATCTTGGGGCGGCTCGGTCAACATTGCCCGAGTAGTAATTTCTATCAGTTTGAACTTCTCGTGAAGGCGATTCCGTTCTAGCTTCACATGATGAAGTTCGGCTTGGGTTTGGTCCAGAGCAAAGGCCAATGGTGCTACCTCCTTCCCAATCTCTGTTAGATGGGCTTCGATCGGTCCAAGACTACTAGGTGAGGCCATCGAATCTTCTTTCTATAATAATTAACCAAGATTACTTGTATTTCGAGACAATAATCGAAACATTTAGTTTCTAGTGGTCATATTGAACAATGGTCATATAACAGTCAAAACCCAAAGGTCTCATTTTAATTATAATCATGTTTATCAAATAAAACATTTTTGTTGAGTATAAAAATAAAATAAAATAAAATTACACACAAAATTAGGAAACAATCTTTATTCAAAATTTTGGGTTGTTACAATCTTCCCCCCTTAAGAAATTGCGTCCTCGCAATTTTTTTAAAATTAGGTTTTTAAATTTCATTGAAAGTCCCACATCGGAAAAGGAGTCAGTAAAACTATTACTTTAAAAGAATGAAAGGGAAGTACGAAGGTCACCCGAGTTAGCCCACACTAGGATTCCATGTAGGAAAACATGGACATGGAGGAGAAAACAAAGGTTCATGTTCTGAGGGAGAGTGATAGAAAACATGATTAGGAGAACGTTGACCACGAGAAAATCCCAAACTTATGTTGTGTGTAAACAGGCTTTGATTACCTAGTAGGAAACGTAAACCAACAACATTTTTGTTTTACGTTTCTTTTAATAATTTTGAAGAATTCATTTACTACATAAAACAAAAACATAAGAAAATATACCTACCTTCAAGTATAGTTTCACCTTTTAATAAGTTTCTACCAAATCTAATCTTTTCTCCCAAACGATGAGCATTCAAAACTACTTGGTCTCATCAAAACACAAGAATCATCTTATAGAGAATCATATAATCCACAAAAGATTAACTATCTATTTCTTCTATCTTTAAACATTATCCCAAAAACAGAAAGGGTAAGGTTAGACAAGTCTTCAAAAAGGAAGGATCCCATAGGAATGGAAAGTAATTTTAAATCTTCAATGTTCCATGATAATACCCAAAGTTCATCATAGACCATCCCATAAATAACGATCCTTAAAATTCCTCAAAATAAACCAAACTAAGATTGAAACCCAAATACAAGAAGGATTTGATAACATAGTCTTCCAAAATAAACTTCATTGTTCATCTCCAAACAACATCAACCACTCCTAACATCTTATAACAAAATTATCTAAACTAAACATATTTTACCCAAGATAGGTTCATCATTCCCATAAGTAACCTAAATTACTATTAGTCCACCATAAATTCATCGATTCTTCAAAATATAAGTCAACCTTACTCCTCAATGAAAATACCGTAGTAATCTATTTACCTCGATCATATAGGGTCCCTAAAATAGTGAACGTATTCCAAAATAATAATCATCTATTAATCCCCTAATTACCTCTGTCGTATTAACACGACAATCGTCGCATTTCCTATCACATTGGTTTTTGGGACATGTTCTTCCATTTCCCGCCATTAACTAAGAAAAGAAACTATAATTAGTGGCTTATTTACTTAGCTAATAATCATGAAAAGGAAACTTTAAGCATAAAAGGATAAACATGTAGAATAAAAGTATATCCTAACTTGTGATCCCCTAGGTTCCAATCTAGGTTATCCATGATCATATATTCTTATGTGAATCTTTATTATGTTTTATCCTTGTTCCTTTAATAATGGTTCATACTAAGCTTATGAATTTACCAAAGCATATCCCCCGGGAGTGTCGTAACCAAGAGTGCAGCAAGGCCCGTTGTCGTGTACCAGTTCCCGTTCGAGTCTAGCTCAAAGCGGTGTTTTCGGGTTTTACCCCTATGTACATCTGTGCCAGAGCCACCTCTACCTGCTCGTATCCAGACAGGGATGTATTTGCTTGGAAACCCCTTACTCAATGCTCACCAAAATACCAGGAAGATTTCCTATATTTAAACTTTTCCATAGGGTTCTTCCTAGAGTTTTCATATCCTAATTTCCACAAATAAATAAACCATCCTTTGATACCAACTATAGCATCCCGTCTTTTTATAACATAAACTTTCATTACATTACACAAAACTGAGGATCGTTAAGGTTTAGTGTCTTGGAAACCAGGAAATTAAAACAATAAACAAAAAAAACATTCTTCTTAAACACTTGAAAGGCTTCTCCTTATGTTCATCCTAGGTTCATTACTGCATCTCATAACCTGGGGACATACATCAAAGGAAAGGGTGAGCAGAAGGCCCAGTAAGGGAAACAAGAGAAACATTTTACATATGAACTTGAGATACATCAATAAAGTCATGAAAAGAACTTTAAGGCATGAAAATGAAATCATGAGGCATATCATAATAAAAAAAACATTTTTTCATAACTTGAAGATGTGGCTACATCATTTAACATAGACAATCATGAACATATCACCAAGGTCCATCCCCAAGGTGTCATTTGAAAATTACCAAGGTTATTCACCAAGGTATCGTGAAAATTGTAATCTCTAGTGGTTACATCATTACCCAATGCATTGGAGCGCTATCAGGGCGCACCCTTAAATTTGCCTTTATTATCATGTGAGCCACATATATCATCATCATACATTTCATAAATAACCCATATAGCATAAAATAAATGGGTTTCATTTCATAATCATAACATTTTAAAAACTGCTTTAAAGACATGATCTTTACGTCACTTTAAACCCACGGAAAGGGAAAGAGGGTCTCATGTACGTAAATCCCAGAATTCAAAATAGAATATTTTGATGTGAATACCCTTGTAGAAATAAGAGCTTTGAGTATTCACTTTATAACATAAAATAATTTTGAGAAAAGAGAGAGGCATTTTGAGACGAAAATTCTGCAGCATAACGACTATGTTACAAGGTTTTAGAAAACATTGAAAAGAGATGGGACATGGGTCAAACGTTCATAAATGACCCATAAAATAGTAGAGGGACAAAATATAAGAGATTTAAGAACATGGTAATGAAATTTGAAAATATACCATATGAAATGAAGAACATGAAAGGAAGAAAAAAAAGATTTCTCTTGTGAGAATTCGGCAACCTAACGGCGTCACTTAAACTTCAACAAAATTGAATTGAAAAGGTCAAATAGGGTCTCTCATCATATGAACATAAGAGTCCATTATGATAGATATAGAGATCATACCCCCAACATAATAGAAAGGAACTTGAAAGAATTGACATGAAAGTAGAACTTCAAAACAAGAATGGTGAAGAACCACTTAAAAATTCGGCAGTCTAACGGCGCCACTTAAACTTCAAAATACTGAATTGAAGAGATAAAATGGGGTCTCTCATCATGTGATCATAAAAGACCAGTATGATAAATATAGAGATCATACCCCAACATAATAAAAATGAACTTGAAAGACTTGACATGAAAGTAGAACTTTGAAAAAGAGAGAGGTGAATGAATCCCTTGAAAATTCGGCAGCCTAACGGCGCCACTTAAACTTTCTTAAAACGAAATGATGAGAGTAAGAGGGGGTATTTCATCATATGAACATAAAAAGGGCAGTAAGAGGAGTATAAAATAACATCCTCCAAAATAAGAACATGGAGCATAAAAGGAATGACATAAAAGAGATCACTTGAAAAGAAAGAGAGGGGTCGGATCCCTTACCTTAAAATGTGACTCTTGAAGCTAAAAGGATTGGACCTTGAGGGCTTGGGGGCACCTTGGGAGGACTCCTTGGAAGGTAAGAAGACCAGAACTTCGTTGGGGAAGAGTTGGGAGTGAAAACTAAGGGAGGAAAGGGTGGGTATTTATAGGGAAAGTGAGGGGACAAAGCATTAATGGCCAAGGGACACCTCACATTTGCTTTTCTCAAACCCATGTGCTCTCCCTTGGCACTTATCATGGAGTTAGGCCACATGGGGCCCCCAAAACAATAATTCATCACCCTTGGCCGGCCAACCCTTGAAAAAACTCATGACATCATCATGACACAGTTATGATGTCATTAAACATACTGAAACCCTAAAACTGTATTTTTACTATTCACTAAAAATTCAACTTTCTCAGAATAATCCCAAAATTTCACATTAACCAAATATCAATGCTCTGATTTCAAAAATGAAATCCATTTTATAAAAATAATTTTCTAAATATTTTTAATTTAATTTTTAAATAAAAACACTATTCATCGAAAATTCATTTTTTCCAGAAAAAACCCCAAAAATTACCATAACATAATATCGATGCTCTGAGTTCAAAAAATGAAATCCGTTTTATAAAAATAATTATCTAAATATTTTTAATTAAATTTTTAATTAAAAAAAACTCTATTCACCCGAAAAAACTAATTCTTGAATAATAATTTATGAAACCATTATCTAACCATTTTATTGAATCACATTACTTAATCAAGGTGCCTAGTTTATATTAATACTTTCTTTAAGTGAGATTACTAATCCATTTGGACACATTACTAATCCTAATCATAAAATCACTATTCATAATTTACTATTCATCAAAAATTAAGTTTATCTTATTAGACTCTAAATTTCGTACTGAACATAATTGTAGAAGACCATTTTGCGAAAATCATTACACATTTTTAATTATTTAAGGTTTACACAACCATTTTTAAAATATCCTTTTTCTAAAATTCATCAAAAATATGCATACAATTTTTATCCAGTCTTTTGAAAATTCATAAACTTCATCATAAAAAGAAATCCAAATTTTTATTTAAAACAAGGATTACACAAGGTAGTTACGGTCTCGTTACATAGCCCCTTATAATACCAGCATAGGACCTAAGAGTAAGGTGTGCTAGGGTGATAGAATCTTGGGGCGGCTCGGTCAACATTGCCCGAGTAGTAATTTCTATCAGTTTGAACTTCTCGCGAAGGCGATTCCGTTCTAGCTTCACATGATGAAGTTCGGCTTGGGTTTGGTCCAGAGCAAAGGCCAATGGTGCTACCTCCTTCCCAATCTCTGTTAGATGGGCTTCGATCGGTCCAAGACTACTAGGTGAGGCCATCGAATCTTCTTTCTATAATAATTAACCAAGATTACTTGTATTTAGAGACAATAATCGAAACATTTAGTTTCTAGTGGTCATATTGAACAATGGTCATATAACAGTCAAAACCCAAAGGTCTCATTTTAATTATAATCATGTTTATCAAATAAAACATTTTTGTTGAGTATAAAAATAAAATAAAATAAAATTACACACAAAATTAGGAAACAATCTTTATTCAAAATTTTGGGTTGTTACATGTATTGTGATTGATATTCAGGATTAAGATAAGGGAATAATGTATTTCTTAAAAGATTATGTATGTTGTGGTGTATGTTAAATGTGTAATGTAACATTCATGCATGTAATCTATTTTCCAAAACTGCTAAACTGATCGGTCCTTTAGGACTTGATTCCTTATAATCATTCCAATGTTATGTAATAATGCACCAACTCTGGGTAACTAGGGGTGGGGAATTACAATTTATACCCTCAACTTCATTCTTAACAGTGTCTTTCTTTTGGATTTCTTTTGATAAAAAAGTAGACTTTCATAAAAGGTTGGGGCAGAAGCCTCATTTATTATTAAAGGAAATCAAAGACCTCTTTAACTAGGTAGAGGGAGACCCATTACATAGATTAAAGGCCTTATGGGCATTTAGCCCATTACATGGCCCATAGGCCCAATTTTTTGGCCCAAAGCCCATTATATGAATAGTACTACTACAGTACCTACGCTGCTACATTACCGCACAGTACCCGTCGCTGCTACAGTACCCTGCTGCTACTATAGTGACCTGTTGCCACTACAGTGCCGCCACTGCTACAGTACTGCTACAGTCTCTGGGCCCAATGGGTTTTGAACCCCCATTTTTCATGTAGGATTAAGGGGTGCTTACCACTAAGTCAAGAGTTAAAGAGTTTATATCATACATCATAAAATGTTTTATAGAATTATATGATTCGTCCAATAAAGTTAAAAGAATTATTTATTGTCCCACATCCCATATTGAAAGATATTTCTTGGATATATCTAACCGAATTCTATTAAAATCATCAAAATTTAACCTGAATGCAGTTCCAGGGAACATTTTAATAGTATAATGTCTTATTTTATTATATGAACTTCAGACTAAAGACTTATTCTTGTATAGGGATTCTAACATGGACCAAATAACAACATAATATGACCCAAATACTACTTCCCTAAGAACCTTATCCCCTAAAGATAACAAACCTAGGCTATGAGATTTCTTAAGAACATCTTCAGAAACATCAAAAAAAAGTTGTAGCAATTTGTCCATTAGGGTATAGAATGTTTGCATTTTTCTTGGGACAATTGAGATTATCAATTAACTCATTGTGATATAATAGATCATTTATCTTAATTCTCCATAGATTAAAATAATTTATTCATTGAATTTATCTATTTCAAACTTTATATATCCCATTTTAAACACTTTAGGAAGGCTCTAATACCAATTTTTAGGGGAAACATTGTTGTAGATATCCCTACTAAACAAATAGGATCCAATGATTCATTTTATATGTTGAAAAAGTGATTTAGAGAAACTTTTTTCTTTATAAATGGTGAATTACAAGTTATGGTGAATGCTCAAGATAGAAACAAAATGAAAATGACAAAGAAAACTAAGATATAAAATGCTTTGGATCATTGGGATCCTATGTGAATAAAAAGAACACCACTAAGTAAGTTGGTCTTATTTGAAAATAGAAATAAGAAATTATATACTCTATACAAGAAATAAATAGACTAGATAAGCTATCTGAGGAAGACAACCTTGCTAAACCTGGTGGTGGTGGTGAACTCTGTTATTTAGAGTAAGCATTGTCCACTCATGGGAAGACTCATGCATACATAAAACATTAAAAGGATAACGCAATGGATTGAAATAAATTGATAAATTTCTTAAAAATCCATATTTTTTTACCATAATATGGTTATGACGAAGATGTAAATCCAACATCAACCATTCTGTGTGCTTAGATCATCCAGGTCAAGTTCCCTACTAAAGACTCCACCGAATCTCCACCATAAGATTTGTCCAGTTCCAAAATATTGGAACTCAAAAACACCAGGGAACATGGAGAGAGATTTAGAATCCCATCTCTCTTCCTTATCCAAGATCTCTAGAAAACCATGTGTTTTTCTCCTTCCAGATCTCTCAACACTCTCTCCAAATGAACAGAATGAAAAAACTCAGAATTCCCATCAAGGAAGATGAGCATTGTAATAATGGGGTGTTAGTGAGAATCAGGATTCAGGGTGTAGAAGTCGGTGGATGATGGTTGCATGGATGATCAAGATGACAAAGGCAGTTCAAATAACTATGAGTCCAGAACTGGCTGGGTCACACAGAGGTATCTCATTAGAGTAGAGGTGGAGATGTGGATCGACACTGAGGTGAATAAAAACTATCTCCAATGATCATGTTCATTAGATAAAGGTTGATAAAATATCCAATTTAATGTCTCTAATAAGGAAAACCAAACAAAAAACCAATATAATCTAAAATATAAAAATAGATAACTCAATTGAAAAAAAATAACGGTCACGACCCCTCCCCCGGGGCCCATGCCATGAATACCCCAAGCACATCTCCCATAGGCCAGGGGCTGGTGACTAACACCATGTAGGAATATTCCACAAGAGGGAGGCATTTTTTCTACTACATATACTCATGCACCCATCTCCATGAAAAATCTGAAATTTAAAACACTAAGTAAACTGGGATGCAAACCACTAAGAAAACCCACTCAGAGTAAGGTACAAAACCGAAGGAAAAGGGGGAAAAAATATAAGCCCAGCTGAAATGGAAAAGTACACACTCCTGGATCTCATCTGCAAAAAACCGTACCTTAAGGGTAGGTGCAGTAAGCTATTTGAATTTCATTGAAGCGTACCACATCCGTCAGGTCACTCTAAAACACCCCTATCTCCGACCCACCAAGGACTCCATCAAAGTTGTCGATCGTCCACATAAGACAAAATACATATGGCCAAATCCCATGTAGGGGTGAGTAAAAAATACTCATTAGGGAGCCTAAACTACAAAGTAATTACACAAAGTAAACCATGAGGAATAACATGATGTATACCACAAAGAATATCACTAATAAATATACCAAGTAGACTACCAAAAAGGTACACAAAGGGTAGCCTCTACTAAGTATAATCAAGAGAGGAACTAGAGTCATATCAGACCATGTATAGGTCTATGGTATGTAAAATGGATTGTTTTATGAATCCACAATACCCTCAAGTAGTATGATGCTGAGGATTGGTAACACTCAGAGTATAGTTAACACATGGAGTGTTAGTAACACATAGAGTGTGTGTAACACGTGGAGTATAGATAACACACGGAGTGTTTGCAACACATGTAGTGTAGGTAACACATAGAGTATCTTTAAAGACTAGAGGACCCACACCCTGGTGGTGAAAGGGAGTACCGACACATTCTTGGTAAGACACAATGTCTAGATAAGACACATAGTCTAGTAAGGAGATGCAGTCTAGGAAATCACATAGATTCTAGGATGCAACTAGCCATAGGATTCTATCCTTAGTACGCTCATTCTGGGAGCACCTACACCTCGACCCAAAATGGTGTACACCAAATTCCATAGAAACCCACTTAGATTATCCCAAAAGGACCACCTCATCATGAGGGTCCCAATGCCACAAACGACTAATCAAATGGACACACCGTTTGAGAGTTATGGGTTATTTTGTGAAAAAGGTCTAGTTGGGTCTAGGTCCGGTCTGACCCAACCCGCTTGGATGGGGCCTCTTCAGTCCACCTAGACACGGCAGTTGTCGTGTTCTCTCTAGCTGCATGCAGCCCACTGGCCACATCTCCTTGAGTCAACGTGGTCGGTCCACATGACTGACTCCACCCGTGGCTCGACCATGGGTCCTCCATCCGATGTGGATTGGGGATTTGCGTCATCCCACCACCATAGATCACTATCACCGATCATCGAGCCAGCAACCGTCTAATTTCATGTGGTTGTGCCACCCTTACTGCAGACGACTCTCCTTCTACGGGTCGTCGGTCGCACTCCGGTGATTCATTTTTCAAAACAGAAGCATGCTTGTGACCCTTGAGTCATTTTCTTAAACTCCATGATCTCTAATTATTCTCTCTATTAATCTGGGGGTTCGACCATGTTCAGAACCACCTGGAAAAACATGCCGTGACCATGAGGGTCTGCTGAAGAAGAAACCAATAACGGTGAAGATAGATAATCACAAGAACACCCTTAGAATGGACCTTGGACTTGTTCATGTCGTTCTTGGTCCATTCATGTTAGCATAAATATGAAAGGGGAGTATTATAATATTTAATATGATTTATCACCTTTAATCCCTCATTTTTAACCATCCTGTAAGAATGATCGAACCGTGGATCAACCTGTTAATGGGTTGGTACACATTTGTTGGTGGAAAAAAGAATGGGGAGAGAAATCAAAAATAAAAAATAAACCCCCTACCTTGAGGATTAGATTGATCACTCATGAATTTTGAGTCTTGCATTCAGTATTTGTTTATCTTCCAATGCCTGTTTTGAATAAAATGGTTGATCAACCATTGTTTATCGTTCGTTAATGAGAGGATTTTCCAACGTGTTTTCTTTTTTTCAAACCCTACAGGGATCATGAATATGATCTTGTATACCTGTCAATTTATTAAATGAAAAAATGTGTTTCAGTGTTGTTGTTTCACTGAATAGTAGTGTTGCCATGTTGTTTTATTTATAAAAGGAAACATCTTCTTAGTCATGGAATCATAGTTCCATTGTGTCACTGTTAAATGTCAAAATAAACTTTTTAGATGTTTATTTTATTTTCCTATAAAATTTCCAAAAAATATTTTCCATGTTCAACCCACTCCAGTCAAAGTTAGGTCCTACCTAAGAAAAACCTGCTACTTTGAACACAACAATGCCCTCAGATTTCAAATCCAAGCACCCATTTAAAAGTTACTAAAACCGCACATGAACAGTGTCATACCGATGGTGGATTGGTAACTATTGTAGTAAGAAAACTCCACTAGAGGTAGGTGATCCTTATAACTAGGACTAAAATTGAGGATTCAATCACGTAGCATGTCCTCTAAGACATGAATGTTCCAATTTTTATGGCCATCTATCTCTGGGTGGAAAGTTGTGCTCAAGCGCAGCTGAGTCCCAAACACCTCCGGCAATCCCATCCACAACTGGGATGTGAAATGGAAATCATGGTCTGAGATTATCATCGATGGGACTCCATGGAGTCTAACTATACCATGTATATAGAGGCGTCCCAAGATCTCTACAGAATCTTATTTTCTAATCGCTGGGAAGTGGGTCGACTTGGTGAGTCAATCAATGATCACCATGATGGTATCGTTCCCACTAGATGTACGTGGTAAAACTATCATGAATTCCATCGATATTTTATCCCACTTCCACTCTGGAACCTCAAGGGGTTGAGCCAAACCCACTGGAACCTGGTGCTCAACCTTCACTTACTGACATGTGAGGCATTTGGAGACAAAATCTACCACTACCTTCTTCATCCCCAGCCACCAAAACTGATATTGGAGGTCCTGGTACATATTTTCCAAACCCGGATGTACCGCCAAGGGGGATTTTTGGAAATCCCTCAACACCTCCTCCTATAACATCACTGGTACAACTGTGTGTCCTCAAAAAAGAACAATGTGTTCCCCACCTTTTGAATATCCATCAGGGGCATGCCCTGTGGACATCTGAGCATGTGTAGTCTTGTAGTTGGTATCTCTGAGTTGTGTCTCCCTTACTCGTTGTAAGATCAGAGGGTTAAATACCATTGACTTGAGATAATATTCTCTATCTCAAACTACGTAGGATATATTTAATGAGGCTAACTGCTCAGATTCCTCATTCAGTAGTTGTGAACCCAATCTCTAAGTAAGAGAATCTACCACCACATTCCCCTTCCCATGAGTATAGACTCTGTCAAAGTCATATTCCTAGAGGAACTCTAGACAAATCCTCTATATCAAGTTCATATCCATCTAAGAGAATATATATTTGAGAGTTTTATGGTCTAAGTATATGATAAACTACTTGTCCATAAGGTAGTGTCCCCACATCTTCAATGCGAAGACTACCACCACCAACTCCAGATAGTGGGTCGCATAGTTATGCTCATGTGGTCTTAACTGACTTGAAATTTATATAATAACCACTTAACCTACATAAATACAAAACCAAGACCATCCCCTGATGCATCGCAGAACACCACATACTCGACACCCTCCTCTAAAAATCTCAGGATGGGAGTGCTCATCAAACACTACCTGACCTGCTGAAAGTTCTCCTGGCACTTCTCCATCCACAGAAAAGGTTTATCCTTTCATGTCAAGGCTATCATGTATGATACAACTCTATAAAAGTTGAGAAAAAACCTCTTATAGTACCCATCTAAGTCAAGGAAACTTTGTACCTTGGTAACATTCTTTGGTGGCACCCAAGAAAGAACTACATCTATCTTCACTGGATCTACTGCAACTCCAGCCCTAAAATGATGTGCCCCAAAAAGTGGACCTCTTTTTTCCAAAACGAAAACTTCAAGATCTTCTCATAAATCTGGTCCTCTCAGAGTAAGTCTATGACCATCCTCAAGTGTATCGCATGATCCTCATTGGACACCGAGTACAACATGATGTAATTAATAAAGACAACTACAAACTAGTCTAGTTAAGGCTAGAAGATCCTATTCAAGAGTCCCATGAACACTGTTGGGGCATTCATTACACCAAATGACATCACTAAGTACTCGTAGTGGCTATAGAGACACCTAAAATCTTTCTTTAGAATGTCCTCATCCCATACACAAAGCTGATAATATCCATATCTGAGGTCTATCTTCGAGAACCATCCTGCTCCCTTCAACTGATGAAAGAGGTCATCAATCTTTGATAGTGGATACTTTTTCTTTATGGTCAGCTGATTCAGGCGCTGAAAGTCCAAACATAACCTCAAGATCCTGTCTGCCATCTTGGAAAACAAAACTGGAGCTACCCATGGTGAAACACTGGGTCTCACAAAACCCTTTATCTATAAGTCCTCCAACTGTGCTCTCAATTCATGAAGCTCTGCAGGATCCATCTAATATTTCAATGTAGATATTGGTGCCATCCTGGGGTATAGGTTAATGCAGAATTCTACCTCCCTGTGAGGATGTAGTCTTGGAACATCTTCTTAAAAGTCGTCCTCATACTCATCCATCACCGCGGGAATCTGAGGACTCATCTCATCCACTACACTGAGGGTCATGCTATCCAATTGATGTGTGATCAGTTGTACCCTCCTACATTTGATTACATCCTCTGGTGATTTTTTTCCCTTTTATCTATAAAATAAAACTTGTTCTCATCTCCACGGTCACACTATATTGTGTTCCTAAAATAGTTGATATGAGCATGAACAATGGATAACCATTCCATACCCAAAATGAAATTGTAAGGCCTCGATGCTGCCACCAAGAGATACCAATCGAAAATATTGCGCCCATAAGTAAGGGATCACTATTGGAACCAGTGTGTGATCATTGAATATCCTCATGTAGGAGTATCTAAGAGTAGGGATCGAGTCAACGGTTCCATTGGAATATTTGTGTCTTGAACAAGGGTCATTGAAAGAATAAATTGATTGGAACCCATGTCTATAAAAGCTACAGATAGAAAGGTAAAGACACAGATCATACCTCTAATCATCATGAGTGTCTCAGGATCATAATCCTCCATCGCCTGGAGTTGGCCTCACCCCTATCCACAAACACCCTAATCTCGTGGTGGACCACTTGGGTTGGTGGTGGTAGTGAATCGAACCTCTGTACACCTCCTTCTGCTCATTCCGCTACTCTTTCATTTCTGTTGCCTGGTAGAACACCCTGTTCCTACCTCCGCCGCTACCTTGATGGTCCCTTGATCATCTCATGGTCAGTCATATGGCTGGTCAGATAATCTCTAACCATATTCCTCTAACCGTCGCACGAGTAACACAGTCTGTCCTTCAGCTAACTTTCTCTGCCCTAGGAGGCTTTCACCCCTGATATCGTATCCTAGGGTCATCCCCTGTAGTGATTGACCTTCTTGGGTCCTTGCATCATCTTTTAGATACCTTCTACTGAAGACTCATCTACATGTTTCCTGGTGGTAGCTCCCACTGCCAGTGTCTACTCCGCAAGAAATCTCTCTACCAGTAGAGCTCGCTACAGAACCCCAACGTGCATAGGGATGCTAAGGGATATCATTAATGCCCTGATCTCCCGACGTAGTCCCTGATCGAAGGTATGGGTCCTGAAGAGTGGGTCCTGCACCATGTCAGTAGAGTAGTGATAAATATCCATGAATCTCATTGAGTACTCTACTACTAACCAGCTTCCCTATTGCAGGTGCAATATCTCTTGTATACACACAGAGCATAACATCACTGGAAAGAACTCCTCCTTGAAGAGACACTCAAGTTCTACCCACGAGAGGGTTTCCTCCTCATGCATCTAGATCATCAAGTTCCACCATCTCCCCTACTGAGCCTTGTATAATTCTCATGACTAAGACTTCTATCTGGTCAAGAGGTGTCCTCACTAGCCAGAAAACTCGTGTAATCACCTCTATCTAATCCTTAGCTACCTAAGGATCTATCTCACCTTCGAACCTGAGAGCTTACTGTCTCTGGGACTCATGCAATGCACTGAACCTATGTACATCCTCTACCCATAATTTTGGTAGGAACTAATGTTCTTCGGGTGGTGGTATCACAGGTACACCTCCAAGAGGTTCTATCTTTGAAAATGGTCTTTGCACCGATGCCTCATCGCTCGGCAAAACATCTTCATGGTCATGCCCCAGAATCCTGGATGGCTGCCTATGTGGAAGCATCCTAAAATAGAACAAGATGTACAACAGTCAATAGAGTAAACCTCATTAGTTGACTCTAACTCAAGAAGGACATAATAAAACACGCAATTCATACATAATTTAAGAACCAATAATTTCCCATGCAACTAGCATTTCCATGTACCGAGTTAAAAAATCATAATTTAGTGTCCTGGTGTATGTATATGTTATCCACTGCACTAATACTGGGTTCCCTAGCCTAAAAGTCGAACTTGAAAAACTTAACACTATTTCCCCAAAATAAGATTAAAACTGACCACCCTTTGACATTGTTGGGCAAAAATACCTCAAGGCATCATTGAATCATTTTTGTGGTGATTGTGTTTGTTGACAAAGTGGACAACTGTGTTGTGATTGTTGACAATGCAAACCATGACATAAAAATTTGTTGACAAAGGGGATTTCTTGGTGGCTTGTCGAGTTCAAGATATGTGGTTAACGATCAATGCTTGATTCAAGAATTTCTACAAATGAATGGATGATCTGGAGGCAGCATAAAAATAACAGATACAAGGTGGCGCCGTTTTCCCGTGTTTTCCAAATTTTTGGGCCTGAAAATCGACAAATGAAGAAAAGTGGTTTTTGGAAAAGGGACTTGCGCGCCGTGTACTTGAAGGCTTGGAAACTTGCGCGCCATATGTTTTTCAAGATCAGATCATCAAAATATGGCAAAGGGATAAGGGTCGCGTAAGTTTTGGTGAGGTCGTGCAGGTGACTTGCGCACCGTGAAAGATACTTACGCGCTGATGCCATGGAAGTTTGAGAACTTGCGTGCCTATGGTTTTCCAAGATCTGAAGATCAAAATATGGCAAAGGAAAGAGGTTCGTGCAAGTTTGGAAGTGGGCCGCGCAAGTGACATGCAGGGGAAGAGACTTGCATGCCGAGACTTGCGCACCGAGGGTTGACTTCCACGCCGTCGCGCAGGGTAGTC
Organism: Viscum album; assembly: GCA_963277665.1. Lineage (NCBI taxonomy): Eukaryota > Viridiplantae > Streptophyta > Magnoliopsida > Santalales > Viscaceae > Viscum > Viscum album. The sequence goes on along the minus strand of OY728129.1, from coordinate 927,830,720 downwards.
AATTTGCCTATAAATACTGGACCACCCCTCCTCATTCTTCACCGGAGTTCAAAACTTTGAGAAATTAGAGCTCCCGTCGCGTAGGTGTGGTGGTCGCGCAAGTGGTGTGTGGGTCGCACAGGTGAAGTTTCCCGCCGGTGGTTGAAGTTGCGCGCCAGTTGGCAGTTGCGTGCCAATATTGGTTTGGGCGTAAAAGTAAGAGAGTGGCGCAAGTTTGGAGTTGAGGAAGATTGTGTCGCGCAAGTCTCTGATGTGGACTTGCGCACCCGTTGTGACTTGCGTGCCGATACTTGCGCGCCGAGATAGACTTGCGCACCAAGTAAGGTTTATTTCTAGCAGAGATTTTCGGGCTGCGTGGAAGCTGGAAGTTTGCCCGATACCTTCAATGAAAAGAGATATTCATCTACAGGTGAATGTTATACTTCAACAGAGCATATACATACAAAGGAAGATGCATTCTTTCATGCAAATGAAGAGACCTGCAGGTCTATAAACTGTGAGTGGATTCCTTCCAAGAGCAGTGAGCAAAGGAAGAGAAAAAAGGTGATCCCCTCCACCGGCAGTGAGCCAGAGAGAGAGAAATAGGGAGTGACCCTTGGGAAAGTAGTGAGCTGACCCTAAACTTGTAAAGGCAGTGAACCTGGGCTTAGAAGTTATCTAGCCCAAACCTTGTAATCCACAGCTAGTGAAGTTTAGTGGAATTGGTACGACCGGTAACTTGTCGGTGTATACTCTTTGGACGTAGCCCAGTGAGGGTGAACCAAGTAAAAATCTATGTGTGTGCCTGCTTACTTCCCTGCATTGAATTTAAAGAATCATCATCAAAAAAAGAATAAAATAAGTGATCATAATAAACACACAAGTGAAAATAAAGTGACCCTTGTAATAAAGAGGTCAAGATCCAGTGGGGCAGGAAGAACTTTAAAAAAGAATATCCATACCCTGATTCACCCCCCCCCCTCTCAGGGTATATAAGAACCTATTGGTCCTAACAGATATCACTCTGTCACGACCCATCCCCCGGGGCCCATGCCATGACTACCCCAAGTCAGCCACCCATAGTCTAGCGGCTGGTGACAAGCACCAAGTAGGCATATCCCACAAGTGGGGGGGGGGGAATTTTCCCATGTACCTGTTAGCAAGCATACATCTCTAAGAAAAAGATGAAACTAAAAACACTAAGTAAAAATGGATGTAAACCACTAAGAAAACCCACTCATAGTAAGCTATAAAACTGAAAGAAAAAGGGTCCAGAATACAAGACCAACTAAAATGGAAAAGTGCACGCTCCTGGATATCATCTACAGAAAACCCTACCTGAAGGGTAGGTGCAGTAATTTATCTGAATGTCGCTGAAGCATACCATGTTCATTGGGTCACTCTAAAGTACACCTATCTATGGCCCACTAAGGACTCTGTCAAAGCATCGAATCATCTACACAATACATGACACGTTCGTACGAAACCCGTGCAGGGGTGAGTAAAAAAATATTTGGTAGGGACCCCAAACCACAAAGTAATTACACAAGGTAAACCACAATGAATCTCACAAAGTATACCAAAAATATGATCGCTAATAAATACCCCAACTAGACTAAAAAATAGATACATGAAGTGAAGCCTCTAAGAAATATAATGAAGAGAGTCACTAGAGTCAGCTCACACCAAGTATAGGTCTATGGTACGTAAACAGGATTGTCATAAGAATCTATAGTACCCTCAAGTAGTATCACATGGAGCATTGGTAACACATGGAGTTTAGGTAACACACGGAGTGTCAGTAACACACAAAGTGTAGGTAACACAAAGAGTGTAGATAACACATAAAGTGTTTGTAACGCATGGAGTGTAGGTAACACATGGAGTGTCATCCAAGACTAGAGGGCATACTCCCTTGTGGGATAGGGGAGTACCAACTCAATCTTGGTAATAAAAAAAAGTCTAGATAATACACATAGTCTAGGTAATTCATGCAATATAGATAATCACATAGCTTCTAGGTCGTATCAAGTCCCATGATTCCATCCTTAGCACACTCATTTAGAGAACACCTACATCTCGATCGAAAAGGGCATATGCCAACTTCCACAAAAACTCCCTTATAGAAATGGATCACCTCATCGCGAGGGTCATAATTCCTCAAACATCTCATCAAATGGATAAACAGTTTGAGAGTTATAGACTTTTTGTGAAAAAGGGATGGTTGGGTCTGGGTCCGGTCTGACCCGGCCCATTGGGTCTGACTCAGCCTACTGGCTTCAACCCTGCCCACTCGGACGTGGTCCAATTTGGTCCACCCAGACATGGTGGCTACTGCGTCCTCTCTAGTTGCATGTGTCTTTCTAGTCGTGTCTCCCCTGGTCAATGCGCTTGGACCGCATTTCATGCAGCCGGTTCATGTGACCGGCTCCACCCATAGCTCAGTCATGAGTTCTTCATCCAATGTGGCTTGGGGATCCACGTCCTCCCACCTCTACATTCTGTCTCTGCCACCAGCCATCTAGCTGGTGGTTGTTTTCTGTTGGGTGTTCACGCCACCACCGACATCGGTGGTGGATATCCTTCTATGGGTCACCGATCACACTTTGGTGCTCTGTTTTTCTAAATGGAATCATGGCTACGACCCTCAGGTCGGGTTCTTCATCACCATGAGATCCAATTCTTCTCACCATCACTCCAGGGGTCTAACCATGTTCAGAACCACCCATTAAAACATGCCGCGACCACGAGGTTCCACCGATGAAGAACACATGAATGGGGAAGAGAGATAAACACAACAACACCCTTAGAACGGACCTTGGCCTTATTTGTGTCAGCCTTGGTCTGTTCATCTCAGTGGAAATATGAAAGGGGATAAAGAGAATATTTAATAAGATTTATCCCCTTTAATCCCAAATTTTTAACCATCCCTCAAGAACGATTGTATTGTGGATCAACTTGTTCATGGGTTGGTCCGCATTCATCATTGGAAACAAGAATGGGGAAAGAAATCATGAAGAAAAAATAAACCCTCTTCCTCAAGGATTTGATCAATCTCTGAAGAAGAATGAGTCATGCATTCGTCGTTCGTCAATCCCTCGACGCCTGTTTTAAATCTGATCATCGATCTGCCACCATTCTTCATTCGTCAACAAGAGGATTTACTAATGCGTTTTCTTTCTTCTAGAGGCTTCATATATTGTGAATCTGATCTCGTGTCACTTCCAAGATATTAAATAAAGAAATGTGTTTCAGCATCACTATTTCACTGATTTGTACCGTTGAAACGTAGTTTTATTTATGAAAGGAAACCGCTTATTAGTCGTGGCGTTTAATTCCACTACATCACTGTTAAATGTTAAAATAAACTTTTTATAAGTTTATTTTATTTTTCTTTAAAATCTCCAAAAAATGTTTTCTGCAGTCGACCCGCGTTGGTCAAAGTTAGGTTATGCTTAAGAAAAACTCGCTGCTCTGAACAGAATGATGCCCTCAGATTTCAAATCTGACCACTAATTTAAAAGGTACTAAAACCACACATGAACGTTATTTTTAACAAAATTAAAAATAGTTCGAACATTTATTTTGGGCACCCCAGGCCTTGAAATCATGTGTCATCTCAGTGCTTGGTCTCGAAATTATCCCATATAATTTTCAAAAAAAATTACATTTAAAATATGGTACATTACAATAATTGTCACACGTAAACAATAAAAAAACACCCATGTAATCCATGCAACACATATGCAGTATAAATGAATTTGAATTGCAATATATTAATTTATGGCATGGAATGGCCAAAATCAACAGGGTTCTTCTCAGTCTGCAAAGACTGTTGGTGATAGTGATGTTGCTAGTCAAGTCCAGGTCAAGATGGTGAGGAATGCGAATTGTTTGGTCTTTTCTTAAGGGAAAAGACCAATTGGGAACATTCCTTCCTTATATGAGGTGCATGTTCTCTCTACACAACATTAATTATAGAACTAATTCAAGATTATGGATATTGAGGGTATGGAAACACTAACTCTAATAGTTGGAAAGGGGTTATCCCACGGTGGAAAAGGAGCCAAACTCTTGGTACGCAACCTATGGATCCATATAAACCTGAAGTAACATATCTGGTTTCGGGTGTGGTTAATATTATAACTATTTCCCAAAATTCGTTGGACAATCAGGGAGATTATGAAGTGGATGGGTTCCTTCTCTCGAGAATGAAGGAATGGAAGAAGGGTGTATTTGATTTAGGAGAGTGTTCAATAAACAAACAGAAGTAGACCAGACAATGCAAGGATTGATCCTACCTACCAAAACTTATGACCACAAGATTTGCTGGGAAATCTCTTAGAGTTGTTCTTAAGAAACTTGAGGTAGGGAAATTCCAGGAAACAACTCATAAGAAGCTCAAGGTTGGAGAAGTTTCGGGACTCATAGAGAAGGATAAACATGATCCAGTCCCATTTGTTCAACCCGTTCTACTCAATTTTAACAAAACGACGGTCAGTAGACAAACGAGGGAAAACCTTCATGAAAAAGAAGCAGGATCACCAAAAGATGTTCCAATTGACAACCAGGTAACAAAAATTGTTGGTGGGGATATTTGGCCCTCCTTGGTACAAGAATCAAAATATATGTGAGCAAATGGTTTAGGAGAAGGAAAGGGGTAAAGAGAAAGAGCACAGAGGGAAAGTTGATCAGGCCTCAGATGGGCCCACTAAGGGCCACCTCACTCTGGTAGTGGGTAGCATACCATTAACTAATTTGTAACTTTTCCTTCATTCTATAAAGGATGAGTCTTTTCCCATATGGGCCTCAAAGGAATATGCCAATAGAATGTATTAAAGAGAGATACAAGTCTATATGAATGTGGAACAACAGAAATGGATCAACTATCAAGACCACATCTTGATTCACAGTTTTATAAAGAGGAAGATCTGTGTGGAAGAGTACATCCTAACTTGTAGAAAAATGCTTGAATGCTTTGAATCTCTAAAAGAGGACGACCCAAAAAATAGGGAAATGACCATGGAATAGAGTTTACATAGGGTGCATTGATCTAGTACTCTAAAATTCTTCAAGAATGGTCTTGTCATGTTTTATGATTTCATACCCTCTACTTATATTTTAGCTCCTTTTCAAGTTCACACTTATCCTATAAAAGTGTATTTCCTGAAATAAAAATATTTAATTTGCATACATATATTTTTATAAGGTAAATAAAATATATTTTATTTTATTTTAAATGAAATGGATAATATTTTATTATTTTCACATGGTTTATATATTTAAAAATACATTTTATATTTAAATATGTTTAAATTTTTATTTATACAATTAAATTTGTATATGTAAATATATACAAATATGTTTATATATTTCTATATTTAGTTATAAATAACACTACAATATGAAAAATATTAAAATGTCAACACCATAGTATCCTTATGAAAGTAAACTCGAGAAATAAATTCATTCTCTACTGAAAAAAGAAAAGAATAACCTCTAAAATGAAGCTAAAATTTTCTCAAATTTTCAAAAATTAGGTTATCTCGACTAAAAACTCAGTTTTGGAGGTCTTTCAGGCCTTTTTGACCATGAAAAAACAAGGCTTGGGGTGCCCCCAATGTCAAATGGCATGGATCTTTTTGTAAACTTAAATTTGATATCTTCATGGTGCACAAGCGGACATTCGAATCAAAAGTTGTGGTTCTTTGAAGTTCAAGTCATGTTTTCAACTTATCTTAGGATATTAATTAATTTATTAATTTTTTCTATCACTAAACTTTTATTAAATGTATATTACTAGATAATAATTGTGAAATTATTAATTAATATTAATATTTAATTATTTTATCAACCAATTTTCACCAAATTTAGTATATATTAAGTGTAAATATATATTTAGTGGTATATAAATCATATTTAAGAAAATATAATATAAATTCATATCAATATAAATATATTTAAATATTTAAATATTAGTTTTTTATAACATATTACTCTTTTATGAAGGACACCTTTTATCTGCACTGATAAAAATATCTCCTTTATCGGTGCTTTTTAGTGCTAATAGAGGGTAGTGCTTAATATATCAAAATATGTAGTAGTGTATATTTCTTTTTTGTGTTCTTGTATCAATGATTTATGATGTATTTTTGTGGGGTGTCATGTGAGTTGGTCCTTGTCTACTCATGTTTTCTTTTCATATGTTGTACTCATATTTCTTGCTTAGCGAAACCTCAGGGTCCCTACCCCATGCACGTTCACTTTTGTTTGATTTGGTTGTATCAAATTGATCTTGATGTCCATTTGTGTTAATAAAACTTCATTTGTTAGCTTTTGTTAAGAATGTGCGCTACTGTAATTGTTTTCTTGAACATGGAATTTACAATCTCATGTTCTTGTGCACTGCTACAGATCAAGCTATAATCAACACTCAAAATGAGCTTTGTTAGCGCTAAAAAGATTTGACAAACTAAGTGCTCTTAAAAGCATACAGTCTATCAGTGGTGACAAATGCGCTAATAAAGGACACCTCTATCAGTGCTAAAAAAACCGATAAAGATGACCTTTATCAGCGATTATTTTTAGCACTGATAAAGCCCCCTTACCCTCACCTGCTGTGAGCATTTTTTAGTGTCGATAAAGGGCGTCTTTATCAGCACTTTTGTTCGTGCAGAGAAAATTAGAAAAATATTTTTATTCTTTTTCTACTGCTCACACCACAACCCCCGTCACCGCTTGACCCCCCCCCCCCCCCCATGTCACCGCTCTCAAATAGCTCTCCTCTCCCACTCAAGCGCGATGCTGGAACCATCCCCTGTTGTCATTGCTTGTGACCTCCTTCGTCAGTGCTAAACCGCTACCCTACTACCTGCTCACCCGCATGCGCTTGTTTTCAAACCTGGGATCTTTATGTGCAAAGCGAAGCTCTTTACCACTGTCCTGTCTTATTTTCTTCAATATTTTATGATTTATTTATTTATTTATATATATGTACATGCATCTTTTTTATCCATATATTTATACATATCTATATAATTATTTTTAAATACATTTATAAAATATATGTTTTTGTGAGTGTGAATACATATATTTGTGTGTTTGTATATATATTTTATTTATTTAAATATATCATATACTAATATTCATTTACATATAATAGAATATACACATAAATATATATTCAACTATTAATACACACATATGTATATACAAACATTATATATACATTGGTATATGCATATTGATGTGAAATTATTTTAACAAATTTTGTCACATCAATTTCGTTAAGAAATTTTGATTTTTAGGGTGAAAATGTGATTTTAATGAGTAGAATATTTAATCTGATTTATTTGAACCAGTTCATTGAAATTTTCATTAAAATTGTGCTTAATTGATTAAATTGGTCTTGATTTAATTTTCACAAACATTTCCAGACAAATATTTTTTTTTGTGATTTTTAAATAAGAATTTATTTCTGAAGTTTTTCAAGCAATTCTCAGAAAATTCCGACCGCAACGTCCCTGTGCACACAACTGACCATGGTGCCGCATATCTGTAGACTGGAGATTGAGCCCCGCTGTTGTCGACCTTCATGAAACCGAATCCTGAGATCCAACGGCCCATGAAGGAGACAGCCGAGATGCACTGCCGGATGTGAACCTGTTGAGATCAGATACGCGCATGTCGAGATCCGAAGTCATCTCCGACCTCGAGCTGTTGCAGTTGCCGACTAAACGCGAGCTCGATCCACTAAAAGCACCAACCTAGATGGATGAGCCACCGCTGAAGAAGGATCCCAGCCCCGTGTAACTGAAAATTCAACCCTCACCCGTGAAGATGAACAGAGAACAGATGCTGATTGAAGAATGAAAATTTGAGGGGAGGGAAGCATTTTTTATTTATTTAAAATGGAGCACCCTAGCCCCACTTAAGGGGCGCTAATGACAAAAAACGTCGTAGCGCCTATTTATCGGCGTCAATTAAAGTGGCGCTGATCCCTTTATGGGTAACTGATGAGTGCCACTTCAAGTGGCGCCGATCTCCATTCCCACCTATAAAAACCCTATCAGCCCCTCCTCCTCTTTCATCAATCCACTCCCTTCTCCTTCCAAAAACCTCTTATTTTTCTCTCATTTTGGAGTACAAATTTCTAGTTGTCCAGCCACCGACCTTTCCGCAAATTTGAGGTAAGTTTTCATTTACATTTCTTTAATATTTTAAATTGTTCATTTAATTGTTTAGTTAATGTAATTAGATTATAGAATTTGTTTATTAATTTATCGTTTAGTTTGTAGAATTAGTTTAAAAAATAATAAATTGTAAGTAGTTAATTAATTAATTTAATTTGGTTAATTAAGTAAGTATAATTAGGTACCTAATTACGTATAATGAGTTAGTTAATTAATTCTAATTAGTTAATTAATTAATTCTAATTAGTTAATTAATTAATTCTAATTAGTTAATTAATGAATTCTAACTAGTCAATTAATTAATTATAATTAGACAATTAATTATTTTTAAGTTGTAAATTAATTAATTCTAATTAGTTAGTTAATGCATTCTAATTAGTTAAATATTGCATTCTAATTAGTTAATTAATGCATTCTAATTAGTTAATAGTTACTTAATTAATTGTAAGTAATTAACTAATTAATTGTATTTAGTTAACTAATTAATTGTATTTAGTTAACTAATTAATTCTAATTAATTAAATAAGTAATTGTAATTAGTTAATTATAATTAGTTAATTGTAATTAGTTAAGTGTAATTAGTTAATTGTAATTAGTTAATTGTAATTAGTTAAGTGATTAATTATAAATAGTTAACTAATCAATTTTAATTAGTTAACTAATCAATTCTAATCAGTTAAGTAATCAATTTTAATTAGTTAATTAATCAATTTTAATTAGTTAATTAAGTAATTCTAATTAGTTAATTAAGTAATTCTAATTAGTTAATTAATTAATTGTATTTAGTTAATTAGTGAACTCTAATTATATAGTTAATCAATTCAAATTATGTAGTTAATCAACTAATTCAAATTAGTTAATTAATGAATTCAAATTAGTTAATTAGTTGTAATTAAAACTAATATTTGTAATTAGTTAATTGTAAATAGTTAACTAATTAATTCTAGTTACTTAACTAATTAATCCTAATTTTTTAACTAATTAATTCTAATTAGTTAACTAATTAATTCTAATTAGTTAACTAATTAATTCTAATTAGTTAACTAATTAATTCTAATTAGTTTATTAATTAATTCTAATTAGTTAATTAATCAATTATAATTAGCTAACTAATCAATTATAATTAGGTAATTAATCAATTATAATTAGGCAATTAATCAATTCAAATTAGTGAAGTTAATCAATTCTAATTAGTGAAGTTAATCAATCCTAATTAGTGAAGTTAACCAATTCTAATTAGTGAAGTTAATTAGGTACTTAATTAAATCTACTTAGGTGTACATAATTAAATCTAATTAGGTACTTATCTAAATCTAATTAGGTACTTCTAAATCTAATTAGGTAATTAATTAACACTCATTAGGTAATTAAATAACTCCAATTAGGTAATTAACTAAATCTAATTATGTAGTTAATTAAATATAATTAGGTAATCTAATTATGTAGTTAATTAAATCTAATTAGGTAATATAATTATGTAGTTAATTAAATCTAATTAGGTAATCTAATTATATAGTTAATTAAATCTAATTAGGTAATTAATTAAGTTATGTAATTCTAATTAGGTAGTTAATTAAATCTAATTAGGTAGTTAATTAAATCTAATTTTCTAGTTAATTAAATCTAATTTGGTAGTTAATGAAATCTAATTTGGTAGTTAATGAAATCTAATTAGGTAGTTAATTAAATCTAATTAGGTAGAAGTCTAATTAAGTAGTTAATGAAGTCTAATTATTTAATTAATGAAGTATAATTAGTGAAGTAGTTACAATAATTAGCGAAGTAGTTACAGTAATTAGCGAAGTAGTTACAATATTTAGCGAAGTAGTTATAATAATTAGCGAAGTAGTTACAATAATAGTGAAGTAGTTATATTATGAATTGTTTATATAATATATATTTCCATTATATTCTAAGTATGATAATGAATTTAGTTTGTCATCTACCTTGACCTTAGTTTATAATTGTAGTTATGAACTTGAATTTAATAATTGGATATATTTTTTACATATTAAGTGTTAGAGTTGTCATGAACTAAAATGCTTTCTTGAGTAAAGTATCCCCGGATAGAGGGGCTTTGGGTCGGACCACCTACTTTCCTGGAGGCTTGCCTTTTCAAGGAAAGTGAATGGGGTTGACTATCTATCGCTCCGGGCTTATTCATGTTGAGTTTTCCAAGTTCATATAACTCTATGATTTTACATGACGTGTTCATGTACCTCATGCATATGATGCATGTGGATATGTATGAATATGTTTGACTTACTATTTTTGGGTAAATAACACAAACTTGGGGGTTGTGTAAAGAGAGTTACACGTCAATATGGTTTGAACATATTGATTTGGTGGATGGACTAGGATTCCAACATAAATTCTAGAAGCATGTAGACATAATTAGATTGTTTGATCATATGTGATTAATAATGAGGGTTTATTTTAGATAAAAAAGATGGCTGCTTATATTTATTGCAACAGAAAAATAAGTGAGACAGAGTAAGGATGTTGTTATAGTATACAACCAGAAGCTATTGTAATGCTTGGAGGTTGTACAACTTTGATAACTCTTCAAAAGAAAATCCATTGAAAGTTGAAACTGACGAGAAACCAAGCGATAGAATCTATCATGTAAAGGCATCTACAATATGTTGATAGATTTTGGCATGTGGCCTATCTGATAACTGATGATGAAGAATGAGAATACGTACTGTCATTGGTTAAGTTTCTACCTGTCAATCAAATGATGGAGTTGTATATGACCATATCTACAATGGAGGTTCCATCGACATTGGAAGTTGGGTCATCACAATGTCACAAGACTATGTCATATGCTCCTTTTAGAACACATCAATAAGTTCCATCAGTAATGGAACCATCATTTCCCTCAGCCACAATTTCAATAGATAGTCCCCCACACACTGTAGATGTGTTGGTCGATGATTTTGAGGATGATGACAATTTAGAAGAAGAAGATGAAGAGGAAGCTGAAGATGAAGAGGAAGCGCATGCAGAGGAACAGTCAGTGCCCACTCATGTGAGGTTTAACCAACCATCGAACCACCCCCCACCATTGAGTTCATGGTCGACAGAAGGCATTAATCGCTTGCCAGAATTCGATTGGTCAGTTATTACTCCTACTTCAAAATTTCTAGGAATCTTTGGGGGTGTAGATCGAGTGGTAGTTGAAGGAATTCTGTATATTGGAAGAGAGTTTGAGAGTAAATATGCAATGAAAAATGTGATAAAACAATATCACATTGAAAGACATTACTCTTATGTTGTAGAAGAGTCAAAAAGATCTTATTATTTGACCCATTGTGACAAATATGATTTGAACTGTCAAATGCGTCTGTGGGCTATAATTGATAACACTTTTCACAGTTGTTGCATCACAAGATTTACTCCACACACATGTGTGAACCCAAGATTGTCATAGGAACACTCTTCATTAGATGTTGACTTTGATTCAACAGTTATTGTTGAAATGATTAGAGCATGTCAAGATGTTCCTATTGTTCTAGTGATGGAGCGAATCAAACAACTTTTTGGGTATTAGATATCTTACTAGAAGGAATGGGAAGCATGACAAAAGGTTATTGTGAAAGTGTACAGTGATTGGGACGATTATTATCGAGGTTTACCACAACTTTTGGAGCTTTTATGCCACAATAATCAAGTGATCTATCAGTTACATACTACTGAAAATGTTAACCAATACAACCAAGTTGACTTGTCAATGGTTGTTTTTGATAGATTGTTTTGGGCATTTTTACCATGTGTGGAAACTTTTAGGCATTTCAAGCAGTTTATACAAACAGATGGCACATTTATGTATGGAAAGTATACAGGAACTTTATTGATTACTACCACACAAGATGGAAATCAATCCCCTCTACCTTTGGCATTTGCAATTGTGGAGAAAGAGAACTTCTCATCATGTAGTTGGTTTCTGGAATGTCTTCAAGAGTTTGTTACGGGCGCGGAAGGGATTTTCCTTATCTCAGATCATCACTGTGCAATCAAGGAGGCAATACAGTCTGAGATACTTTCATGGAGACCACCATATGCCCATCATCGATACTGTATTCGACACATTTCTAGAAATTTATGAAATAGATTCAAGAATGAGTCGATGAAGAAATCAATCTTAAAAATTGGTATGAATATCCTTTTTCATATTAAAAAATCCTTTCATAGCTAGGATCCTATCTGTTCATATTATTTCTTTTATGATAGCATACGGGCCTCAACAACAAAGAATGAAAGATCATCTTCAAGATATTCAAAGAGTTAATCTGGAAGTTTAGGATTACATGATGCAAATTCCAAAACATAAATGGTCGTTGGCATATGATGATGGTAGGAGATATGGTCATATAACGACCAACATTGTAGAATGCATAAATGGAGTTTTCAAGGGAGTTCAAAAATTACCAATCATAGGTAAATATGAATATTTGATTATATGTTGCTCAGAAAAGTAGAATTATAAGTATAATGACTTAAATCTAAATTATAGGTTTGGTACAAGAGACTTTCTATCGTAGTGTCAAGTATTTTCTGGAACGGGGAAAGCATGCTGAAGAGAGATTGAACAGAGGGATGCGCTATGGACACCATTTCCAGCGCGATCTAGATACAGTTCTTCAGGAAGCTGCAACTTATCGTGTCACCGCATTTAATCGTCCAGATCAACGATTTGATGTCGCTGAGCCTGGTAATGGTGTGGCTTGCAGCAATGGTCATATCCAAGTTGTTTTATTGGAGAAGTGTTACTGTGAATGTGGCAAGTTCCAAGCATTGAGATATCCTTGTGTCCATGTGATTCCAGCCTGTGCTTACGTACATGTATCTTGGGAGCAGTTTGTTGATCCAGTTTATTAACTCGACAGTATCAAATCCTACTGAAATACTTCGTGGATGCCAATCAACGAATATCAGAATTTTCAGCTCTCTGATGATACACGCACACTTCTACCGAATACCAGTAGACTTTTCCCTAAAGGGAGGCCAAAGTCGACTCGTATTCAGAATGAGATGGACTGGCCTAGTGAACAGGCACCTGGACGAAGGTGCAACATATTCCGCCAGGAGGGTCATACGAAGACACATTTCCCTAGACACATAGGGAAATCATATAATGGTTAAAATGATTTTTTAATCCATCAGTTATTGTAAACACATTGTATGTGCAATCAATATTTGTCCATTGATGAGTTTTGAAACCATTCATAGTGAATATATCATCATCATTTAAACAATATGCCCCTCTCATCCTTTTCTTCAAAAGGGTTAAATAGAGTGATGAACCTAAATAATTGATATTTTTGAAAATGATTAAAACATTAAGCCCCTCGTTTTCAACCATGAGAATGAGTTTTCTTCACAAAAAAAACATTCATTCATTCTGCAACATTGGCAATTCCCCTCTTTAGTCGACTCGGTGAAGAACCAACTGTCATATATTCATTCGAAGGTCGTGAATATGTGACAGTTGGTTCTTTACTGGGTCGACTAAAGCTACGATGCAGAAGGAGGATGTTTTTTCATGTCAACCATACATGGATCAAAGGTTTTTCTATAATCATTCTAAACGATGTTGATTGAGCATATTGAGCATTCCAACTCTCTATTTTAGGTTTCAGAGGCAAGGGTGCATTGATTTTCAGGCATAAAAATGTACTTAAAATATGTTCAAATGCTTTAGGAAAATGATCCATGAGTCATTTGTGACATGTATGAACCAAAATATACAATGAAGAATATTTCCTATAATAACATCATCAGTATTCGATAGACATAGTAGTTTGGAGAATCAATCCAAAACTTTATATGTTGAGCATACCATAAATTCCTTTAATAATTTTGGCCAATTATTGTGACATCAACATCTTTCAAAATCCAATGTCATTGTTGAATTTTGAAAGCATTTAAAGTGACTATATCATCAACTTTATATGTTGAACATATCCTAAATTCCTTTATATATTGAAGATATCCTAAATTACTTTATTTAACTCATTACACACTTCTTTCATACATTACATGATAAATTTCATACCTTAAATGATAAATGTGATGTCTAACATGAAATTAATGTTTTACTATTTGTACAATCAGATGGAGCAGCCACTATTATCTGTCCAGGAGATGCATGTGTCGTGTCTTGTGTTGGCGCGACGACCTGTTCGACAACTTGATGTTCGAAGAGCACATCATTATCAACACGATGCGCCCCCGATAACTATTTTTCCATACCTTATATGTGCGGGATTTTATGGAGTCTCTATGTGTGACTTCAAGACTATTAATCATTATTTGATTGCGGCATTGGTTGAGAGATGGCAGCCAGAGACACACACTTTTCATCTCCTAGAGGGGGAGATGACCATTACTTTAGAGGACGTTGCCTATATACTTGGTTTTCCCATCTATGGACAGGCAGTTATGGGTGCCACTAGTGGAAACTGGGCTACCATCATACAACGACTATTAGGCATTGATGTTGTTGGCGTATGAGGTGTTCTCGCGGGTTCTCGATTACGCATGACATGGCTTGATGAGCATTTCACTGTCATTAATAATGACATAGATGAGGAGATGCTTATTAGCCACACACGCTCATATATTCTGCAACTGCTCAGAGGTATGTTATGCATCAACTACTCCACCCTTTTAGTACACATGATGTACCTCCCATTACTTGAGAATCTTGATCAGACATCTATATACAATTGGGGATCCGATGTACTAGCACATATATATAGATCCCTTTGTACCAGTTGTCAAGAAGATGCACAATAAATTGCAGGTTGTATGGCTTTAGTACAGATGTGGGCTTGGGAGAATTTTCCACACATCACTCCTAGAGCTATTGCACCACTTGCAACAGAGCTATTTCAGGATTGTCCTCGGGGACTATGGTATGTTTACTTCATTACTTTCATTTATTTAGTACTTTTGTTTTTGTTATTTATAAACTTACTGTATATTAATTTTTTGTAACCAAGTGGAGTCAGTCTCAGAAGCATGCACACACATCAAGACATAGTGTGCAAAAATTTCTACAGATATTCGATGCATTAGTGCCAGTTGATGTAAGTCAAGCAACAATTTTTTATAGAATAATATGTTTTGTTATCAATATTTAAAGTTATTTCAATGTAATCTTACTAAAATTATTTTTCTAATACATCACTTACTTTTTGAGTTTACAGTTCAGGTTTCATGGACTCCATATACATGTTTTGTCTATGTGTCACTTCCACCATACTGCACAGCTATGATTGGAGATCGTGCTGTAGTGGTGCCACTCATCCACTTCCATATCATTGAGTGGCACCAGCCAGACCGGGTCATGAACCAGTTCGGTTATATACAACATATCTCGATGGCACCAGGACAGCCTGATGGGTTGATTTCTATTGTACTTACAGGTACACAATCGAGGAACTGGTAGCAGTTTCATGCATCTCATATTGAGATGTGGGAAGTGCGTGCCCGGTATGGTATTTCTCAATATGGATATCCCATAGAACAGTATGAGTTATCTACCCAAGGGGATTATGCAGACTGGTATTGACATCACACCATCTTGCATCTTACACGTCAGGGGATTGGAATTCAGAAGATGGTATGTTTATTAAGGTATATTATATTTTTTATCTCTTTTGTGGTGTTAATTTGAATGTAATTTCATTTGTAGAAAGACTTCATTGATCATCTTTCACATATCACACATCCTTAGGAGGATACATATATTAGACGAGACATAGTTCATTGATATGTGTTGGCTCTCTACGACCATCTTCAGATGAAACGAGACAGTTTTTATGAAGAGGAGGCATAGGTATATCCTGATCTATATCCTCTAACTGGAACTCCTAAGGGTGATGATATCCCTGCTATACCTACTGATGACAATGCCCTGCCACCTCTGCCTCCAGCTGGGTGATGGAGATGAGTACCTCGGGAGGGGCAGATACAGCAAGATAGACATCCGAGAGTGCCTCTTGCAGATCTGGAAGCTCCATATAAAGATGATCCTGCCTAGCTTATTGATGAGCTTACACAAAAGGAATACACTTATATACCACATCTGTCATCTTCGATGACTACTATGGACTACGAGCTGGATCAGGTGACACAGCTTGTGGCAGCCCCCTCTCCTCCCGGTGAGGACTTCTTCAGTATGCCCTTTATACCATTTTTAGGAGCCCCTAAACTATATAGCTCCACACATGATTTTGGGCAGTCATCAACGTATGATTTTGGGCAGTCATCCACACATGATTTTGGTCAGCCCTCTACACAGCATCATGAGGAGGCACCAGATACACCAGAAGCAGAGGATCCCGCTGCTAGGACACCAGAGCGACACATACGTCGGACACGGAGAGGACGTGAGATTCAGATGCCACGTTGTGGTATCGGGGGGAATCAACATTGATTTATTCATATGTCATGATATATATGTTAAAAATTGTATTCATTTTTACCAAATTATCACTCACATATCAAACATGGATGTATTCTCATCCTGTTTTATTGTTTTGTATGTTGGTGCATGATTTGTATTTGGTTATGGTTTACTAATATTTTTTTGTCTACATAAACGTATAACATATTTTAAATAAAGTACACATATCACATACTATATGCTATAAATAATAGTCTTAAATCATAGAATAAGGTACAAAATATATATCATATAAGTAAATAAAACCTGTTTTAATAGGTAAAAAAATATCAATGACCTCAAAAATGTGAGTTAATGATTAACTATCCTATGAATAGTGGAATTTTATCTAAAACACTAAGCGTGTCTTCTTTCACTCTCACTTAGAGGTTTACCATGGCCGCCTCTCCTCCGTCGAACGATCTGAACCCACAGGCACTAGAATTAGAGGGTTGATCTAGATATGTGAGTGATATTTTGATAAAAATGAGGGGCTATCCAGATTTAATGAAACTAAATTGGAGGGTTAATATAGATGTAGGAAGTTGTGGTGGTGTTACATTTTGCTTTGGGGGCACACCACCATAGCTTCCTACATCCATATTAACCCCTACTTTAGTTTCATTAAATCGGGACAACCCGTCATTTTTATCGAAATATCACTCACATATCCAGGTTGGCAGTTTTGAAAGCTTATAAATTATTCTTCGTCAACATTTTCGATGAAATTACTTTTGTTTTCAACTATTTCTTATATTTTTAATTAATGTTTCAAGTTTCATTTAGATCTGCACTATAGTTTCTGTTTTATAGTCTTTAAAAGTTGCATACTTCAACCATTTTTAAGTTTCAGGTTGACAGTTTTGAAAGCCTATAAATTATTTTTCATCAATATTTTTTAGGGAATCATGTTGTTTTCAACTGTTTCTTATATTTTTAATCAATGTTTAAAGTTTCATATAGAACCGTGTTATAGTTTCTATTTTATAGTCTTTCAAAGTCGAGCACTTCAAACATTTTTAAGTTTCAGGTTAATTATTTTGAAAGATTATAAATTATTTTTCCTCAATATATTTCATGAAATTACTTTTGATTTCAACTATTTCTTATATGTTTAATCATTGTTTAAAGTTTCATTTAGATCCGTGTTATAATTTCTGTTTTATATTATTTCAAAGTCTCATACTTGAAACATTTTTAAGTTTTAGGTTACTGATTTTGAAAGCTTATAGATTATTTTTTATCAACATTTTTGATTAAATTCCTTTTCTTTTTAACTATTTTTTATATTTTTAATCAATGTTTCATGTTTAATATATATCCGTGCTATATATTCTATTTTATAGTCTTTCAAATTCACGTACATGAAACATTTGTAAGATTCAATTGGTGGTTTTGAAAGCTTGTAAATTATTTTTCATTAACATTAGTTTATGAAATTCATTTTGTTTTCAAATATTTATTATATGTTTAATCAATTTTTAAAGTTTCATTTATATCCATGCTATAATTTATGTTTTATAGTATTTCAAACTGACGTACATGAAACATTTGTAAGTTTCAAATAAGTGGTTTTGAAAGCTTATAAATTATTTTTCATCGACATTTTTCATGAAATTCATTTTGTTTTCAAATATTTATTATATGTTTAATCAATGTTTAAAGTTGCATTTATATCAATGTTATACTTTATCTATTATAGTCTTTCAAAAACACATATTTGAAACATTTTTAAGTTTGAAATAGGTGGTTTTAATTGCTTAAAAATTATTTTTCATTGACATTTTTATGAAATTTCTTTTTTTTTCAACTCTTTGTTATATATTTAAAATATAATTATTAAAAATTATTATAATTATAAATAATTATATTTGTAAATTAATTATAATAGTAAATTAAATTACAATTTATTACAAATTAATATAATTATAAGTTATTATAATTGTAAATTAATTATAAATAATTAATTGTCATTAATTAAATTACAAATTATTTATTATTAATATATGATTATTACAAATTATTATATCTTTATATATACATTATATATTTATTCTATTTATATTTATATAATTACAATAAATATATAACTATAATAAATATATAATTATAATTATAAATATAATAAATATCTAATTATAACTCTAAATATAATAAATATATAATTAAAATAAATAATTATTATAGGCATATATTTATTATAATTACATATTTATAATGTAAAAAATATATAATGTATATATATAGAATTATATATTTTCATTATGTAATTATATATCTATATATACATTATATATACATTATATATAAATAGATTTGCATATTTACAATGAAAAAAAATAATGTATACATAAATATATAATTACATTTACTAAATTTATTAAATTTATTAAATTTATTTCTTTATTATAATTCTATAATTATTATATTTTTGTATTTACTATATTTATAATTATATAATTATTATATATATTTTTTACTATATTTATATATTTATTATTTTTATATATTTATCATAATTATTATATTTATAATTATAAATTTATTACAATTCTCTATTTATAATTATAATAATTCTAATATTATAATGAATATATAATAATCGAAATATAATTATAAATATAATAATTATAATAAATATATAACTATAATAATCAGAATATACAATAAAGAATATTTCATATTATATTTATTACATTTATTATAATTATATATTTACTTTATTTTTTATATTTATAATTATAAATTTATGGTAATTATATATTTCTATTTATGATAATTATAATATTATAATGAATATATAAATATAAATATAATAATTATAATAAATATAAAAATTATCTAATTATATTAAATGTAAAATAATAAATATAACAAATTCAAAAAAAAACTATAGCGCCACTTGAAGTGGCGCTATTCAAAGAATTGTATAGCGCCACTTGAAGTGGCGCTAAAAAGACCCATTTACCTAATTAATAAACTCCCTACCCCATTAAACTAAAAAAAACCTCCCCTATAAATTCGCCATTGAAAAGTGTTGGGGTTAAACCTTTTAAACCCTAATTTACCCTACAAAACTTATTGGGTATTATCAGGATAATTATTTGATATGTTCGATTAATCAATTGAAGAAAAAGAAACATAACATAATTCTGCTCAAATTGAGCTACTAAAACAACAAATCTAAAAGTAAATGACAACAGATATAATGTTCTTCGGATCAATATGATCCTACGTGCATGACTAGAACACCATCTGGGTAATCCTTTTATTATGAAGCAAAAAAGAAATAAAAAAAAATACTGTCTCAAAAGAAAAAACAAAGAAAATCCAGAGAAACTATCCGAGGAGGCTGGGCTTATTAAACTAGGTGGTAGTGATGAATCATGTCACGTAGAGTCAACGTCGTACACTCCTAGACGGACTCACACACACACCAAAAAAGGATAAAAATATATACATGATAGAAGAAATTGAATTGATACAGAGTCAGGAATCTAAACTGAAACCTAGTTAAGATGAAAGATGAGTCATGGTCTGAAACCTCCTTGATGCGTAGTCCTCTAGAACCCAAGATCAAGTCGATCTCCACTGAATCTCCCACGAAGAGGTACTCTGGTTGTAGGAGGTGGCACGAGCCCACAATAGGGGAGAACGGATGGCCGAAACCCCCGAGTCATCCTCTTTCTTCTCCTCTGAGAAGTTGTAGAAGTTTCAACAAAGGCTCACACAAGGAGAGATCTCAATGATCCAAACGAGAGACACATAGAAGTGAGAGAGCAAATCCCCAAATCAATTCACAAACAAAGTAATGATGGCATGCTAGGGGAGTGTCAAGCGATCATGCGAAATCACTGGATCTCATCCACGTGAACGATCGAGATCAAATCTGGTGGTTCCCATAACTGAAGGTGGGATAGCACACTAGACATGTGGTGCCACAGGATTGGAATGACGGTGGCACTCCAAATCGAAGCCGAGAGAAAGAAACACACTCGGAGAAAATGAGGGCCCTTGAATCCCAGTCAATCAATGGTCCAGATAACCAACCACTATTTAGGTAAGCAAAACGTATATACGAGTATACAAATAATCCGAATAAAGAAAATAAAACCCCATGTGAACAGTGCCATGAAAGCACATACCCCATTCAAATAGAACATCCTTAATACAATATGAATAACTCATATAAAACAATATTAAAGGAATTTAAATGGAATAATGCAAGGGAAAAAATATAACAAATCTCCACCTTGCAATTAAATGGAATTTAAGTATGATGTTCTCTCAATCTAAGTTACAGATTTGGGTCTAAATTCATTAATTTAAAGCAATGCATGAATTTGGACAATGACCCAACCTTAGTCAAACTATCGATCTGATTGTCTCTAGTTGGTATCTTAGTGACACTAACCATACCTGATTCTATAATATTCCTTACAAAATGAATTCTAATGTCAATGTGCTTTGATATACCATGACATACATAAATCTTAGATAAATGCAATGCAATTTGGCTATCACAGTGCACTACTATTCTATCAGTAGATAAAGACAACTCAGAAAGTAGACCTTTCAACCATATAACCTCTTTTATGGATTCCGTCAAGGCAATATAATTTGCCTCAGTAGTGGTGAGTGCAACCACTGATTTTATATTGCACTTCCAAGAGACCATTCCTCCATATGCAAGAAATAAAAAAGGAGTGATAGACTTTTGAGTGTCAACATTTGGGCATAATCAAAGTCAACAAAGCCAACCATATCATTATCAAAACTACTATTTAAGCCATATCGAATGAAAATTTTATCAGACATGGAGACATACCTGAGTAGCCATTTCAATGCAAGCCCATGAGGCTTACCAGATTTTCCTATAAACCTACTCAAAGTACAAACAATAAAAGAAACATATGACCTAGAACATATCATAACATATATAAGACTTCCTACTAAATTGGCATATGAAATCTTACTCATGAAGGCAAACTCGTCATTGTTTATAGGGGATTGATCCAAAGACAATTTATAATGTTGTCCAAGAGGAACATTGATAGGTTTAACATGTTCAAACATATACTTTCTCAATACCTTTTTAACATATGTAGATTGGAATAAGTACAAGGTTTTTTCCATCCTATCTCTTATTATGTCCATACCTAAGATTTTATTATCATGTACGAAGTCATTCATTTTAATGACATGCTTCAATTTAATCTTGAAAAAATTTATAATCCTCATTTTTTTACAGATTAAAAGCATGTCATCAATATATAATAAAGGTAAACAGATTCATGTTTAACAATTTTATAATATACACATGCATCAATTTACTTCTAGAAAACTGATTTTCAATCATAAAAGAATCAAACGTTTTATACCATTTCCTTGAAGATTGTTTAATCCCATAAAAATAATTCTTAAGAATAAAAACTTTATTAGGTTTAAATTTTTTTGAAAATACTTCAGGAGGAGTCATATAAATTGTTTCATTAAGAATACAATGAATAAAAGAAGTTTTTGCATCTAATTGTTCAACATGAAAATAAAACTTGGAAGAAAAATCAAGAAGAATTATAATATATTAATGTTTAAGAACTGGGGAGAAAATTTCACTATAATGAATCCCTTAACATTGAAGAAAGCCTTTAGTAACCATTAAGGCTTTGAATTTGATTTTAGCTTCTCATATATTGTTTTCTTTCTTCATATAAATCTATTTAGAACCTATCACCTTCTGGTTACTAGGTCTATAAACAATAACCCAAGTGTTGTTTTTAAGAAGTAAATTAATCTGTTCTTGCATTTCCCTTAACCACCTAGTGGATTATTTAGACTTAATAAATTTATTATAAGTTTGAAGTTCACCATTAAACAAATCTTGAGCTATATTAAACTCATAAGCAACAATGTATGTCTGATTGAAATGGACTAGAGGCCTAACAACTCTTATCTCACTATCCTGAGTAAGCTGATAATTGCTCAGATCATCTGGTTCCTCTATTTTAGGATTATAATCTAAATTAGAATCAGAATCAACTTGGGTCTCGACAATGGGGGGAACAGAAGTAGTCCCAAACATGGAGTGCTCATTGGACTCAATAGAGACTTCAACACCTACAGATGTTGGGACTTTAGAGGGTTCTATAGTGTCATTAGAGGACTCTATAGGTTCATAACCCTTATCATCATAGAGAACAGACTCGTGAAACATTAAATCTCGGCTAATTATACTTTTTTGATAACCTAGTTTTCTACCCACAAACGATACCCCTTAACACCCTCTGGGTATCCCACAAATCACTACTAGAAAATGGACCTATACCCATAGTTTTACAAAAATCATGGGTATAGGTCAACCCTACACCCACAATTTTTAGAGAACCATGGGTATAGGTTTCACGGGAAAAAAATTTCATGGGAAAGACATATACCCGCGTTTCTCCTAAAATCATGGGTACAGGTCAACCCTATACCCAAGGTTTTTGGAGAACTGTGGGTATAGGTTTCGCAGGTTTTTTTTCTTCAAGGAAGACCAATACCCACAATTCTCAAAAACCATGGGTATTGGTTGGGCTATACCCACGTTTTTAAACTGTGGCAATAGGTTTCATGTGGAAAAAATCAACCTTTACCCATAGTTTGACCAAACAGTGGGTATACGTTGACCAATTATTTTTTAATAAAAATCAAAATATTGATAAATATTTTAATATAAATAAATAAATAAATATATATATATATAATATATATAAAATATATATTTTCTATATATAATAAATTAAAATGTGTGATGAAGTAGTGCTAAAGTCGTTGGACTGTAAGGGGAAGGTGTTGGGATCAAATCCCATCAAGTATTTTTTTTAATAAATGACATATACCCACAGTTTGGAAAACCATTGGTATAGGTATGCACATACAAAATGCCTATACCAAGGGTTTAAAAACCATGGGTATAGGCCAACTATACCCACAGTTTGTCCAAATCGTGGGCATAGGTCTTTACTGATGGGTTGGTTCTCGATGGTTCATAGAACCATGGGTATAGGTA
Source organism: Viscum album (assembly GCA_963277665.1). Lineage (NCBI taxonomy): Eukaryota > Viridiplantae > Streptophyta > Magnoliopsida > Santalales > Viscaceae > Viscum > Viscum album. Next base: position 927,807,043 of record OY728129.1, on the reverse strand, counting down.
AAAATTAATGTTGTGAATATACACTTAATATCCCTATGAGCTAGATTATCAGTGCATGTATGAGCATAAAATATGGATCCAAAAGTCCTAAGGTGTGCTAGACTCGGGGGTGAACCTTTACAGAGTTATTCAGGTGTCTTAAAAGAATTAACAAAATATGGGAAATGATTGATAAGATAGGATGATGTTAAGGAAACCTTATCCCAGAAAGACTTGGGTAGTTTTGAGTGGGACAACATGCACCTGACCCTCTCAGGAACAATCCTATTCATCCACTTCACCTACCCATTTTTATGAAGAGCTTCCACAATAGTCTGATAACTATTTATTACCTAATATTCATAGAATTCAATGAATTTTTTGGATAGATACTATAATCTATTATCAGTTCTTAAGGATTTTTGTTTCTTATTAGACTCACTTTCTACCTAAGCATTCCATTTTTCATAGGTCCGAAAAGTATTAGACTTATGTTTGGGTATATGAATCTAGACTTTCCTAGAGAAGTTATCAGTGAATGTCAGGAAGTATAAGCCTCCACCCTGGGATGTGGCCCTAGAAGAACCCTACAAGTCATAATGAACACATTCAAGGGGTTCTTTAGACTTATAAAGTGACCTAGTGAAGCTAACTCTTCTGGATTTTCCATATACACAACCCTCATAGAATGGGAGACTACTAGGAGTGATTTTATTCAAAATAACCTATTTTTTTAGTTCACTAAGTCTCTTGGAACTAACATTCCCTAACCTTCCATGCCAAAGGGTGGTGGAATCAAGTTCTGAACTATAAGAGTTGTTCAACTGACTTATATTAACATTACCATCTAACACATAAAGAACATTGTGAAAGGGTTTTTTCACAACAGTAAGGAATTATTGATAAACTCTAAGTCTTATAGAGTTTGATTTAAAACTATAACCCTTATTCTCAAGGATTCCAAGGATGATTAGGTTTATTTTTAACTTGGGTACCCACCTAACTTCCTCAAGAGTCTTAACAGTCCCATCATGAAGCTCTAATAAAACTGAGTCTATCCCCATAATGTGATAACTCTTGTTGTTCCCAAGAAATACCTCACTAGATTCAATTTCACTCAACTCAGTAAATAATTCCTTCCTAGGACACATGTGGAATAAAAATCCGGAATCTAGGATCCATTCATTGAATACGTAAATGTTAGAGACATTCAACACATAAATAGTGTCAAATTCCTAATCAACTAATAAGGAATGATCATTATTATTATCTCTATAGTCACCTTTATTATTAAGGAAGTTTCTGTTAATGTGACCAGGTTGTTTCAATGTAAACACTTGATTACTTTTCTCTTAGACTTATATCTTAGCTTCTTAGACTGACCCCTTTCCTTTATCCTACACTTGGACTCACTTCTACCTCTAGACTCCCATATATCCCTAATACTTAAAACCTCAATGTCATTCTTAACACTACCCTTACTTTGTAGGTATTTGGTGAGTAGCGTAGATTTAACTTCTTCAAGAGTAAGTGTATCTTTTCCATACATCATAGAGACTTTAACAAAATTAATGGAATCATCTAATGATGTCAACATTATAATCGGTTGGTCCTCATTATCCAATTTAATGCATATGTTGGCTATATTTGACTAGATTTTATTAAATTCATCAATGTGTATCCTGACTGCTGTTCCATAGATCATTTTCAAGGTACATAATCTCATTTTTTATATAATCTACCATCAAGGGATTTAGTCGTATAAAGGGATTCAAGCCTAGACCATATACCCACAGTAGGAGATTCATATGAAAGTTCTCTAAGAACTTTATCTCCTAATGATAAAAGAATTAATCTACCAGACTTCCCAAGAGTTTCCTCAGGGACATCAAGGTAAGTGGTGGAAGTCTTCCCATCTGTAGTAGGGGTGTTGATTTTATTTTTAGAACCAGTAAGGACATTAATTAAATCATTATGGTCTAGTAATTTTTTAATTTTAATTCTCCAAATATTTAAATCATTTTCACCATCAAATTTATCAATATCAAATTTAGTGGAACCCATGATTAACATTATAGTAGGCACTGATACAATTTTTTGGGTTTAAAACTCTCAAACCCTAATTCACCCAGGATCCACTGTCACTTATTATTGGGTTAATTATTTGATATGTTTGATTAATCAATTAGAGAAAAAGAAACAGAACAAAATCTTCTCAAATCGAGATACTAGAACACAAAATCTAATGAGTGTAGAAAATAAATGAAAATATATATAACATGCTTTAAATCAGTATGATCCTATGTGTATGGAGAGAACACCACCCGGGTAAGCCTTTTATTATGAAGCAATAAAGAAATAAAAGAAAATACATACTTTAAAGAAAAAAATAAGAAACAGAGAAACTATGTATGGAGGTTAACCTTGTTGAACTAGGTGGCAGGGGCGAAGATTGTCACATAGATTCAATGTCATCCACTCCTGGACGGACTCATGAACACAACCAAAAAGGATACATATCTATACATGATAGAATAAATTGAATCTCTACTGATCCAAGAATCTAAAATGAAACCTAGTTATAATGAAATATGGGTCTAGATCTAAAATATCCTTAATTCATAGTCCTCTAGAACCTAAGGTCGAGTTGATCTCTACTAAATATCCACTAGAGAGGTACTCTAGTTTCATGAGGCAACCCGAGCTCAGCAGATGGGAGCTCAAATGGATGGAACCCCTTATTTCTCCTCCTCCTTCTCCTGTGAGAAGTTACATAAGTTACAATAGAGCCTCATGTAGGGAGATCTCTCAATAAACCAAACGAGAGATGCAAAGAACCAAGAGATAGAATCCCAAAATCAATGCGCAAATAGAGAAATGATGGCGTGACAGAGGAGAGTCAAATGGTCAGGTGGAATTACTGGATCTCA